>JAKOGH010000142.1:0-490491 GCA_024811115.1 Terana coerulea
GTCTGCTAGCCCTTGCAGCACGACAGCCAAGCCCTCATTTAGCGTCTCCTCCGTATCATTGGCGGCCAAAAACAGTTGCTGGGTGCTCAATCCGACTAAGCTTGTCTCATTCGTCACCACCGCAACCCTTACAATCCCTTGCGCGTCGGCAGAGGGCGGGACCAGCACGTCGATAGTGGGGGCGCCCATGTCTCGTTGGTCCCTGGAGTCACAGATATTGACGCAGAGGAGTCCTCTGGTATGCTGAGTTCCAAATCTGCACCTCGGAACGTCCCTTGAGGATCGCCGGCGGTGTGGTTCAGCCACTGCCTGTGTAGTCGAGCGTATGAGGCGTTGTACGGCGTGAGGAGCGTGTAGTTGAATAAGGAGTACATCATCCCATCGCCCTCGACATAATCTGCATGCATAAGTGAAGTTTGAGTTCGATTCGAGAATGTAGGAAAGGACGAGGAGAACGCACCCCGCATGGCGCGCACAGCACCCACAATGGTCACGCCCAGCGTTGCATTCGCGGAGAACCTCAGGTCTGTCTGGACACCTTTGTTATCGTACTCTCTCGTTGTACTGTGGAGCGTTCCATTCACGAGCGCGATGTCCAACGCAGAAGATGTATCGGCCGGCAGAAAGTACGTCAACGCTCCGGTATTGCCTGCCGGCAATGCTACCACAAGACGGTGTGGGGCAGTAGTGGTACTGTTCTCGGAGGTGAGCAGTAGCTGCGCTGAAGTAGTGTTCTCTCTAAGGAAGTAATTGTCATTTCCACCTGAGTCGACATGGAAGGTCAGCGTAGGGGCTGTATTCGTCACAATGACGGTTTCTGAGGTCTGTGCAAGCGTCCAGGGCCGAATTATAAAGCCCAGTGCGACAAGCTGCAGTAGTCGACGAAGGGCCATGGCGAAGGGTAAGATAGGGTCGCAACGAATATGTTCATTCATATATATGAATTTCTGACTGGACATAGGGAAGCCTGGACGACTTGATCAGCTGAACGTTCAACATTCACTCAACGGGAGTTCTCCCCATGACACAATGTGTTTGTGCAAGACGCAAGCACACACCTGCAGCCGACGTCAACAATATACCCCCCCTCTTGATCAGGTCATGGGACTGGGGTGAGTGAGGGCATGATCAAGGGCGCATATTGATGCTCCAAACGCCGTGGAGATGTCTGTATTCCGTATGACACACACTTGGGCGAGGATGTCAGCAGCAGTGCAACATGAAGTTGTAGATGTCGTTGAGTTGTTTGCGACAGTGCCTGAGCTAACGGAAACCGACGCCCAGAAACACCTAACGCCATTCGACTGCAGGACGTTGGAGAACCCTATAGATAGTAAATTAACATGAGCCGAGCCAAATTCCATAGACAGGCAACTATACCTTATAACTTCGTGGTGACATACTTCTGATGCAGGGCAAGATAATAGTCCAATGCAGGTGACCTGATACATGCAAAAGTGCCTCAATATTTCCTCACGAAAGAGGAGACAAAATTACACTCACCATAAACACACAATCATAATACCACCATCACCACCTAACAGTCCGCACATCCGCTTCCTGCTTTATGGAGACCTTTTTCGTTGCCTTAACACGAGTGCCACCCACGGTAGTGTGCACCTTGGCCTCTGTCACCGCAACCCCCGGTTGGGAAGGAAAAATGGCGGCGCGGATGCCATATACAGCTCCCCTCGCGCAAAGGCCCACTATGCCGGCGACAAGACAGGCAACGCCAACAAATACGTAGATTGGATACACAGCATGCGCGATGCTCGCGAAGAGGTTGTATGGCGTGAGGATGAAGACCTCCAATAGGATGTTGGCGAGGACAAAGACGGGTGCCAAGAGATACAGCAGCGGCGAGGAGACGAAGGAGAAGAGGTAACCAAACGGCGTAATTGCGCTTTTGACGACGCTCCATAGCGAGGACGTGAAGAAGGTCACGACCGAAAGGGCGGCGGAGAGGACCTGGAGTGTCGCTTGGAAGAAGTGGACGATGGGAGGTTGGTTCGCCGCAGCGGGGATGTTCGTCATGGTTGGAACCACGCTCGGTGGAGGTTGTAAAACAATGGTCGACATCGTTGGGGAGGCCAGCTCGTCGTTGAAGTGAGTGTGCTTGAGCAGGTATGTGTACAAGCAGGCGATTCCAAGTTCGGACGTCCGACTTGGCCTTATGGGCGCTTCGATGCCGGCTTACCTTAATTGCTTTCATCCTGCTATACCGCTAATTATGTCGACCCTACCAATAATCCTCCCAATAGCGACCGTTCAGCCAGATTTCGGGTCTCTTGCGGCTGATGTCAAAAATGGAGTAGTCCCTGAGGAGAAATTCTGGCTGTCGTGCTATAAGCAGGGCGAGGAGTCCGTACATGGCAAGGTCCGCGCGTACCTCAATGAACGGGACAGGAGCTTGGTTGAATTTGAAGGCATCGAGGGCGTGGGGCTCAAAGGAGATGTAGCGAAGGTGAGTGAGTGCATATGTTATGCATTTATGGCAACGCTGTCGAGTTCGAATTCACTGGAGGTCATCTGTTAGCATGATTACAGATCGTCCTGTCTCGCCCTCGGTATTCCTCCCACCCCGATCGTGCTGCCTGCGAGGTCATACACAGATCGTCTGCCGCAGGGCAGACAAGAGTTAGTACGTGTTCCGTTTCCCTAACCTAACAGTCATTGATATACCTCCGTAATAGCATCAGAAGATATCTGCGTTCGATATTTCTCCGGATGGCTCACAGTTCGCCTGTGGGTACGACGATGGTTCCGTATACATCGTCTCAACGTCCAACCAGTCTTTACCTCCGACCACTGCGCGGAGGTGCCACCTGAGCAGCGTCACCTCACTGCAGTTCTTCCCCTCCTCCCGCGTCCTCCTGAGCGCAGGCGCAGACTTTGCGCTGCACGTCCTCCCTGCAGAACCTCCAGCGCCCACAACGTCCACTCCAACCACAGATGCGGTGAAGATCACACCCGCGCGCACGCTTAAGGGACACACGAGAGCGATTACCAGCACAGCGATCGTCGAGCGCGGCCGAACGGTACTGAGCGCCGCGAAAGACGCGTCCGTGCGGCTATGGGACGTCTCCTCAGGAACGCAGACCCGTATCTTCGCGACGAAACACGGCAAAGGCGTGTTTGCGGCTTCACTGGGCGAGATCGGCGCAAGCGCGTTCGTCCCGCCACCCGATGGTGATGCACCTACCTCAGTTGCGGACGCGCCGGCAGCTGGCGGCAACACCGAAACGGAGGTTGGGACGGATGGGAAGGTCCTGTTCTGTGCGCTGTCCGACGGCAACTTCGAGGCGTTTGATCTCAGAGCACGCCGCTCTGTCTTCCACTCGTCCTCACTCTCCGCCTCACCCTCTTCGTCCTCGCTGCACGCTATATCCTACTCTCCAACACATAGCCTCGTCGCTACCGGCTCCGCTGTCGGCGTTGTGCGCGTATACGACACACGTTCCCTCTCATCCGGCCCGTTGGCCACGTTCCAGCGGAACGGAGCATGCATTGAGGATCTCGCGTTTGTATCCCTACCGGACGATGACGTCGGCCTCGCAATTGCCACCGAAGACGGGCTGCCGTATATTGCGCACGTACGGCCGGAGGGCCCGTCGGTACGCGCGGAGCTGCTGGGCCAAGACTGCGACGCGGTGCGGTTTTTGAGAGTCAGAGGAGGGGATGGCTCTTTGTGGACTGCGGCTGATGATGGGGTCGTCAGACGCTATGAAAGCCTCGTTGGGCTTAATTCGTCGTCACTTCTCTGACTAAATGCATGCTTGGGCAAGCCATTAGGTAAGGGCGGAAGTATTTTGATAGCCTAAGGCAACAGCCATGGTTCAAATGTCCAGTATGTACATATGTATGTATGTAACACTTAGTGCAGAGCAATATTACACCGAGGTTCCAATGACAACAGGGAAAACATCAGGATCGAAAGCGAAATTGTCCGTATCTGTAATGCGCCTACATCCACAACCTACATTGTGCCCCGCTTAATTCTTCTTGTCCACTGGACCAGGTACAACCTGCGGGTCACTACCGAACAGCATAACATCGACCTTCTCTTTCTTGCCTCGGAGCGCCAGTAAAGCACCCCAAACCGGCGTGAGGAAAGGTACAAACATTGCGACACGGTCTTGGTACGCGCCATACGCGACGGCGTACTTCGCCTTGGAGATGCTTTCGGTGAAGAGCGTCGAGCTGAAAAACAGGCTGCATAGCACGATGGCTGGTGCAAGCGGGAGGAGCGAGGTGAGCTGGGTAGGGTGTGCAACCTCGAGCGCGGGAGACTCAGGAGAGAGGAATTGGGAAGAGGGTCATTAGGATCTGGCCGGCCATTGAGCGATGACTGAAAGAGGAGATCATGAACAACGCACCCAGAACGTTTGCTCGCATAAGAAGTTCGGGTGCCGGCTCCATGCCCACAGACCACGCGTGACGAAACCGCGCTTCGCGTCCGCGGGGGTCCAGCGGATGTTCGCGCCAGGCCACTCATTGGTTTCGATCACGCCACTATGCTTGTATGTCTGGTATGAGTATTGCTGGTTGTCCGCTGTGAACTCGAGTGCGAGCGTGAGGAGCGCAAGACCAGCGAGCACGTAGTCAGAGGTGGAAAGGGTAGAGGGGGCTTGGAAAAGGGAAACATATGTTGGGATTGCTAGAAGGAAAAGGATGACGTTTTGGATGGCAGCTATTATGAAAGAGGGTTAGTGTAGTAGCAATCCACATATGCAAACATGCATGATCGTAACAGTACTGACCGATGAAGGTGAGGTTGACTACTTGGAAAAACCAAGCAGGTACCTTCTTGCGCAGTATAGCCCAGCGGTAATCCTCTTCCGTACTGTGGTTTGTATTTAGGTTGGACTGCACAAACTACGAGGAGTGGTTTACTCACAGGGAGAACAAGCCTCGCCGCCAGGTATTGTACGACAGTCTTCAAGACAGTTCGTCAGACATGTATGCGTCTACGTGAGGTAAATCATACCTGTACATCCAGAGAAACTGACAAATAGGCCTGTGAGAAGGTTATTGTCATGAGTGGACTGGGCTTGAAACTCACTTGTAGCCCAAACATAACCAGTGCCCTGGGGTTCCACACGTCTCTGATACTAGAGATAACGCCCTCCGGTGTGTACGGGAATAGCGGTAGTGGAGACTCTCTAGGCCAGAGAGGCATCAATGCAAAGTACGTGGTGTAAATCGTCGGCATGAACGTCCAGATCCGGTCAACTTGAGAGACGTTGCCGGTCACGATGGAAAGAACGTAGCACGTCAATGTTGTATAGATGCATGTCTTGACAGGCCATTGCAACGAGGGCGGAATGCCACGAACGGCGCGGCGGACGGGGGACGGCGGGGGCATGCCTCGTATGTCGGTGAGTACTATGAGTTTGAGCGGGGTCGTTAGCGCGACAACGACTCTAACAGGTTGAAACATCGACGGACGTTGTTAGACGGCTTATTTCCGATATCCTATGTCGTGAGTGAAGTCGTGCTCGCGGTTCGAAAGGTCGAGCTTGGTTAAGCAGGCTGCCGGTGCGCGTGAGAGTTGAGGACAGGAGCCTTGCAGGAGCCAATGACGTCGGAGCGGAAGCGATCAAAGCGCGGCATCGTGCCCACGCGCTCACGGCCGACGGTTGGCCACGTGCGGCGTTGTGCGGGCGTCGAATAGCGCTGAATCACTCTTTCTCGCTCATCCACCGTCTCCCAGGACAGAGTTTATACCCGTACTCGCATTGCCCTGCTCACACTATGTCTACCTCTGTACTCGTTTCTACCTTTGCTCCATTCCCCACTCTCAGCATCTCTGTGCCGTCCGACGCTACTTTTGCCGACCTCTATGACCTCCTTGTCGAACGCTATCCTTCGCTACCTCTCAATGCCTCTTCGCTGGACCTCCTCCTGACGCCACATTCGGGGTGGTCCCTTCTCCCGACGTACCTGTTGCGACCTTGCAGAACGATGAAGAGAACAGCTTTCTCTCACTCCGGTTGGTTCCTAGGGTGCGCGGAGGCAAGGGAGGATTCGGTTCGCAGCTGCGTGCTGCTGGCGGGCGGATGAGTAGCCAGAAGACGAGTAACAATGATTCGTGCCGAGATCTCAGCGGACGCAGACTGAGCACGATCAAGGAGGCGAAGCGGTATGTTTCTCACTGGATCATTGTTTGGCGTATCCCTGACTCGTTGTTCTCGTAGGCTGGCTGACTACATCGAAAGCGAACCTGCGCGTCAGAAAGCAGCGAAGGAGGCTCAGAGAGCCAAACTCGAGGCCCTGGAGAAGAAACTCGGTATTGACCCATCCAACCCTGTCGGCTCTTCAGAGCAAGTGGCGGGAAGAAGCACCGCCTGGATGACACTGAGTATCTCGAGGAGCACAAGGATATTGTGGACAATGTGAAGAGTGCTGTCGCTGCGGGTAAATCTGCCTTTTTAATCACCAAGTGCTCAACTGGCTAACTTCACTCCACTAGGCCTGCTGAAGAAGAGGAAGAAGGCCAAGGTTTCACCGCCACCAACCATGACAGAGACCACCACCAAAATGGTGTCGGACGCTGTTTCGTCCGCAGCTGCAAGCGCATCCACCGTGTCGGAGAAAGTATTGAATGCTCCCGAGTCTGCGGCAGTCGCGATCGTCGCAGCTACTGCCGCCGGTGTGGCGGCCAGTGCCTGATTTTTATTTTTCTCTTTCCTTGTGGGCGGACCGCGGACAGTGTTTTGTGTATTGTAGATTTACGTGTTATGAAACGAGGCATGAACGAGTGCAAAGCGAGAGCGAAGCTTTCGGCCGTAAACCCATCACTGGCCTGCGTTCATTTTGTCGGAAAATTCGCACACGCGATTCTGAGCCCATTTCCCGCTCATCGAATAAGCGCCAGAAGGGGTTCTTGACTCGAACTTTGAATTTATACCTTGCCGAGTCACGATCTCGTCTTCGTTCTCATCCACCATGTCCTTCGCCTCCCGTTCTGCCACCCAGGCTCTTCGTGCTGCTGCCCGCCGTGTGCCGCGGGCCGCCTCCAGCACTGCTGGCAAGGCATCCTACTCCCTCCTTGCACGCTCTGCTGTCGCAGCGCCGGCAAGAGCTGCTGCTGTCCAGGTCGGTTGAAAAACGTGTCCTGCAAATCTGTGCAGTACCTTACGGCCCTCCTCTTACTTTTGTAGACTCAGGTTCGTGGTGTGAAGACCCTCGACTTCGCTGGCACGAAGGAGGTCGTCTACGAGCGGAGTGACTGGCCCTTGGCTAAGCTCCAGGACTACTTCAAGAACGATACTCTTGCCCTCATCGGCTACGGCTCGCAAGGCCACGGACAGGGTCTCAACGCCCGCGACAACGGCTTGAACGTCATTGTCGGTGTCCGCGAGGGCGGCGAGTCATGGAAGCAGGCGATTGAGGACGGCTGGGTGCGTTTACACGCTTTGCGCTGGCACCTGTCCCAGAGAGTGAACTAATATTTTCTTCATTGCGCAGGTTCCTGGCGAGACTCTCTTCCCCATCGAGGAGGCCATTAACCGCGGGACGATCATTATGAACCTGCTCTCCGACGCCGCTCAGTCGCAAACATGGCCCCAGGTTAAGCCGCTCATTACCAAGGGCAAGACCCTATACTTCTCCCACGGCTTCTCCGTCGTGTACAAGGAGGACACCAAAGTTATTGCGCCCGAAGATGTCGATGTCATTCTTGTTGCTCCCAAGGGCTCGGGACGCACCGTCCGGACTCTGTTCAAGGAGGGCCGCGGCATCAACTCGTCCGTTGCCGTCTGGCAGGACGTCACCGGCAAGGCCAAGGAGAAGGCAATTGCTCTTGGTGTTGCTGTCGGCTCCGGCTACATGTACGAGACCACCTTCGAGAAGGAGGTCTACTCCGATTTGTACGGTGAGCGTGGTGTGGTACGTGTTCAATCTCTGCTCCTTCTATGAAACGCACTCACCGACGCATTTCTACAGTTGATGGGTGCTATCCAGGGTCTCTTCTTGGCCCAATACAAGGTTCTCCGTGCCAACGGTCACACGCCGTCGGAGGCCTTCAACGAGACCGTTGAGGAGGCGACCCAGTCGCTGTACCCCTCATCGGCCAGTACGGGTAAGGCGCGATTATCCTTGTCCCGTGTATAGTCGCTCATTTCCGGTGTAGCATGGACTACATGTACAACGCTTGCTCGACCACCGCCCGCCGTGGTGCGCTTGATTGGGCCCCAATTTTCGAGAAGACGAACCTGCCCGTGTTCGAGCAGCTCTACGAGTCTGTGCGCAACGGCACCGAGACACGCAAGTCGCTCGACTATAACGGTCGCTCGACGTACCGCGAGGATCTCGCAAAGGAGCTCAAGGAGATTGACGACCAGGAGATCTGGCGCGCGGGCAAGGTCGTTCGCTCGCTGCGCCCCGACGCGCAGAAGTGAGTGCGCAGGCGTGTGTTTGCCTTCAGGTGGACCACCGCGCTTGCGGGAGGACCATTGGGAGAGATGAGGATGGGGACGGACGTCTGATTTCCTTTGACGTCTTTGGTCGCGCTCGCATACCTAAAAGTACCCAACAGCGGTACATCTCTGTATCCTAGATTGTTCTGGCAATTATCATTGCTCTCGATTTTCCTCGTCGTCAGGTGTCTGATGCGGCTTGTTACAACAGGCACTCGATGTTAACTTCCGTGTACGCCTTAGCAATACCCCTTCAGTAGCACTGCGGAGGTATGTCCCACAACTGATGCCATATTATCCCGCGTAAGCCCATACACCATGTATGTACCTCCGCAACAGCTGCGCGTATGTGCGATGCATATGCTACTTAAGGTAGGCTACTCCACTTTCGAGTACGTCACGTGGCTAGGCGCCGTCTAAGCACTGAGAACAACCTCAACCGAATGGGTCGTTGGCGGTCCTGACGATGTCTTCTCGTCAGTTTATCGCAACTTGCACATAAGAATATCTGACGAGACAACCTCTAGGAGAGTCCATCTCTAAAGATTTCTGAATCTTTTCAAGACTGCCTTGCCTAGCCATCAAGCTGAGCGCTTGGTTCGCGTGACAGCGCCCTTGGTGATTCCACGTGATGGTCACATGACAGTACTCGAAAGTGAAGTAGGCCTACCTTAGTAGCGAGGAGTTGTTTGCGCAGGGACCCGAGCTAGGGCGCTCACTGTGCTGTGGCACTCATAATTAGCGCCCAATGCGGTAAGCAGCACGGAATCACTGAATAAACATAGCATATCTATGATTGACTGTTGAGCCATGATTTGACAATCATGCAGTCATAACATTGATATAGCTGAGCCTTTCTGATTCACTAAATGGCAAAATGGCTTTACTGTTGAGAATATCAAATAAATGTCAAAAAATCAATATTAATGGCTAAATGAACTCCGAAACGATTTTGTCACATACTTAGTGACAATGTGACAGGCAAGCGATACAAATTGATGAACTGTGACATAGAGCTGAAAATTGTTAGATACTTTGTATGCCCTAAAATCTCAACATAACTGCTATCCTTATGTCATCTGGCCTTACTTTATCCATTGACTTGTCACTTGAGCAAGCTGTAAAGCATGCTCAGTGGGTGCAGTGTGATATACCATGCTTTTGGGCAGGTTGTCACGCACATCTAAACTGCTGGGAGGTGCTCAGAAGAGTAAGTGTTCTATCTTTACTTCGTACTGTGCCCATTCAAAGCCTGGAAAATTCTGCTGCATATTGGCATTGACATTCTCTACCTTTAGCATATCAAACAGCACTGTTTCAAGCCTAGAAATGGGGTGAGCTGTCAAGAAATAGCGCATAAATACAAATTAAATCAAGAAAATATCACAGAGCATTATCTGCAAGTGGTGGACATGTAGAGATGCCCTGGGAACAGCCAAGGAGCTTCATATGCATGTATATGCTTCGCATATAGAGAACTATCACATTCCATGTCCTTTCAAAGGTAAGGCAGCTTCGCATTTTGGCCTATCACTGCTCAATCTCTCTCTGCATTGATTGGCAGATTGTGAAGAGCAAGGAGCTCAGAGCTATCTGAAAGGACACCTCAAAGGTCACCATTATGAAGATCTCCAGGCTCTTGTCTGCAAAGCAAGGTTCAAGACCTTAACTGCAAAGCCAACTTCATTGAAGATAGGCTTTGCTAGAGACAGCTTGCCAACTGAAACAATGCCTTCCTTCATTGCACTCAGTGCTAAAGTGCATGGGCACAGCCATTCAAAGCATTTATACTCTGCTTTAGTGCAGCATAACCATCTGCATAGTAGACAAGAGCCAGATACAGACATAGTATTTGGAGATCTGCCTTCAAAGGCAAGGTCTTATGAAGTCTTCAAAAGCCTTCCCATACCCTTAATAGAGGCACCTATCCTCCAAAACAGATTCTCTATACAACAAGTGGGCATTTTTGCTTGATAGTTTACGAATATTAATACCAATTCATTTAAAAAGCGAAACAACTGCATATCTTCATCCAAACCACCACCACAGTATTTATCCAGTCCTATGCCTATGCAACCAGACCTACATCTTCCTCAAGCACCCTCTGCCCTAAGGATCAGAGGATGGGAATCATTTCTCAGGATGTATAATGCTGCTAATATGCATGGTCTCATTGATGGCAGTGGTGTCTTACCATCTCTGGAGGAAGATCAGGAAATAGAAGAGGTAAAGAATATGATCTTGGATGAAGACTAGGGCAGAGGATGAAGAGAAATTAGAAGGGGTTGTTCGCTTTGTGGAGATTTCCTTATATTGCTATCTTGCCCTGTAACCTTGCTTTCTTATGCTATCACTGCTATAAAGCATACTGGGTTGACTTGAACATTAGCATCAGTATATTCCTGCAGAATACTAGCATGAAAAGGTTATGAAGTAAGAGGACATGCTGTTGTTAGCTGATATTTCTTGCAACAAATTATGCACATTGTATTAGAGAATTAGCCTTTTTATCACAATGAAGATATGTTCTTTGATATTGTATCAGGAGCTCTATAGCTCACTAGACTATTCTACATTTATTTGTAATTTTAACGAAGCTGCTTGAGTCTGTCCAGCTGTTCACATTTATTGCACTAAGTCATGTAGTTGGACCTTACCCCGTTATGGACATCCCATCATGAGCGAAACGCCAGTATTGCCGCCTCATTGTGAGTAAGACGCTTTGTTATGAGACTCCGGAAACCTTCTACTGCTGCGAAGCGCTTGTAGATGTTGAGCCTAACATGTCAGAGGGTAGCTATATATACGTATGCCCCATAGTCATTGATTTGTTTAGACTTTATGAGATGGGTAGAATAGCTGATACAGTACTACATGATGCCCCAAATATGAGATTAGAGCTTAGGTTTAGATAGCAGAATTAATATAATATAGAAGAAGTACCTCGGATGATGCTTGTCACAATAAATAGCTAGTTTACTAAAGGAATCACAGGTATCTGTAGCTGTAGTATACTGTACCAAGTCTGCGTGACACCATGGTTTTCATCCATCTCTCTATCATATTCATCATCTTTATTAATGACGACAACGTCGTCAGCTGTTGCAGTTGCTATATTCATCCTTCTAATCGTTCTTTGGTGGAACCCAAGCCAAGTCCCTGAGCAACAGTACTCTGCATGCCTTCCACACATTTACCCTGATCTAGTCCTCTAGCACACACAGCCACTCAAATCTGCTCCCATGCGCACGCTGCGCATTCTTCTCATCCGAGTCTTCACTTTGTGCTACAGAGAACGATATGCCATCCACCGCTAGCAGGAGGCACATAAGCAGTACCTTGTTGATGTCAGATGCAGGCTTCTGTGTCTTGCATTCAAAGAGCACATTGTGCAGCAGGTTCACATGCTGCGCTTGCAGTCTGCCTGTAGACAGATACACAGTAATAGTATTATTTTTCATTTTTCTTACATTTCTACAAGGCCTGGTAGCAACCCCAGAGCCTTTAGACAGTATTCCGTTGTTCTCGGCGCTTAGCGCCCATATTGGGTCGAACTGTTCTCATGCCTTCGCACTTTCATCAGTCCGAACACTTTTGCCCTTGCTACTTATCTTGACTTCTTGGTCATTGGGGGATAAGATGTGTATATATGTACTATAGGTCGTAGTCTATGCTAACTTAGTCATTGGAAACAAGTATCAGCATTAGCCTGCTTGTTTTGTGAGATCTACTAGGAGTTGGCCTTTGTCACCCTTTTCATACGTGATTTTATCATCTATCCCATATTTGCTCTGATTCGCTCACTCTGGTTACACGTTGAGCTTGTCTCTGCAATATTACTTCAGGATCTCCCAATTGCACTGGTTTAATCAAACACCTGCGAAGCACAAACACCACAACAGCCCAGAGAGACAGTGCTCCATGTCAGACAGTAAAACCGTAGGCGTATCACTAATACTCTGCTCATCCTCTTTTCCCTTTTCCCTCTTGCCATCACTGCTTAGTAGCGGGACATTGGTGCATTGAACTTTGGGGTTTTCCACTGTGTGCAAGGAGGTTCATTTGCACTCTACTCATTGCCAACCTGTCTGAAGACACAGCGCCCACTCAGCCATTCAATTGCCTGGTGGCATTTCACTACTACAATATCAGTAACCAGCGCGATTACCATGATGAGCCAGCAACATATGAGCAGTGTGCACAGCAGCCATGTCTTAATCGTTATAATGGTGTCTTAAAAGAGTACCTAGAATAGTATCGAGACCAAGTCCAGCTACCACAAGTAGAATAGCACCCTGGAGAGCCACCAATCCAACTACTGGCAGGAAGCTCTAGCTCACCGAGCCTTGCATTTCTTGAACTTCTCCAAAACCTTCGCATGCTCGCGACGT
Source organism: Terana coerulea (assembly GCA_024811115.1). NCBI lineage: Eukaryota > Fungi > Basidiomycota > Agaricomycetes > Polyporales > Phanerochaetaceae > Terana > Terana coerulea. The sequence goes on from JAKOGH010000142.1 coordinate 12,812, forward strand.
CAAGACTGGCACTCCGTGCACCCAGACCCCAGTAGTAATATCAGCAGCCCTTCTGCCAGCAATACCATTGGTTGTAGAACTAGAAGTCCCATCACCGTGCAATCCATCACCACAGCTCCTCCACCTCCACCTTTAGCACCAGCCCCAGCACCAATGGCTCAATAGATGACTCTCAAATAGCTGTTTCATGCTCTCACTCAATAAGTAGCCAACTTCACTCAGAATGTCGATCAGATGCAGGTTCAGCAAGTGCAACAGCCTCCTCCAATCATAAATGCAACAGTCACAGTGCAACCTGTTCCTAAATAATATGTGCAGAAATCCACCATGTATGACGGCAAGTCTACAAATAATGCATGTCAGTTTTTAGCCGCCTTCACTGTTTAGGTACAGGACCAGAAGGAGGTATTGAGTGACCGAGTGCAGTAGCAATGCTGGGATGCCAACGGCAATTTAGTAGTAGATGCACAGAGCCAATCAGTCATGAGATGGCATACAAGCCTTAAATCAACGAGTGGGTCGGAGCTAGTGATTGGCAAGGGTAAACCCCCATGCTTAAAGGCTGACCCTTACCCTTACCCTCCAAAACCTCTACCCTCATGAAGGGTAAGGGTTGAGGGTTACCCTTCAAACCTTTGTTAAAATAGGCTGAAAATGATGCTTTAAGTGCTTTTCCCTATTCATTCAAAATGTCAGTCTTCTATTTGAGTGGCTTGCATTGGTATAAAGCACTTACAATACTTGCAGCCCTCTCTAGCAACATGCTTGGCATTTCGAATACAAACCCCTGCCAGACAAGGGTTAACTTCCCACAACCCTTACTCTTACCCTCTATACCCTTACCCTTAACCCTCCAAGGGTTTCTGAACCACTGCCTTTCACTAGTTGGAGCATGCCTTAACTTCCTAGTGAAAGTTCGCGGCTATTTGGGCAACACCAACAATGAAAGCACTGACAAAAGGTGAAACACCTTATGTCAACTGGGCTGCATTCCTACAAGTATTCTGCACTCGGTTCGAGACAGTGAATAAAGCAGAAGATGCTCTGGCCTTCCTTGACACCCTCCTGAATGGGAAACAAGACAGCTTAAGAGTACACAGCTCTGTTCTACCAGTATGCAGGCTATATCACTTTTAGTGACAAGGATAAGCACATTTGATACAAGAAACATCTGTCTACCTATGTCAAGAACTGTATCGTGGAGATAGGCAAAGACACATTAACTCTGATGTGTATTGTGGAGGCAGCACAGGACATCGACAAGAGAAAGTGCAAGTGAGATATAAAGCAAGCACATGAGCAAGGGCATCAACTCAGAACTACAACATCGATGTCAACCTAATTGCCTCAACACTTCACTTTGGCGGCTCCAATTCAGCCATTCCAAACACTAGCCGACTCTGATGCCATGGACATCTCAGCAATAACTCCGGCACCAGAATCTGCCTAAGCCTAGCAAAAGGCCCTTATCGGAAGATGCTTCGGATGCGGCTCTAAGCACCACATCATGGTAGCCTGTCCTCACTGCTGGTTTATCTGTTAGCACTGCTATAAGATTGGACATACCTTGGCAGTATGTTGCTCTTGCTACATGGGATAGGCAAGGGCAGCTGCAGCTCAAGTCAACACAGCTAGCATGGATGGCAGTGCACTTTCAAGATCACCTTTGATAACTGCGTCAAGTACGTCAGGCTTGTCCTTGTTAATCTCTTCCTTAGTGTCAAAGGCCGCGAGTGGCAGCACTGACACAATCAGTGGTGTCTCTGGATGCATGTCTTCACAAAGGTGACAGGGGATTTTTGTAAGGTTTTTAGCTAAGGCTGCAGCTAAGAATCTGGCATGCTTCCTTAGTTTCAATTATTTCTCTGTATTACATATTGACCCTTGTTTTGAAACAGACACTGACTCAGAACCAGTTCCTTCTGTACTTGTACCACTGTTGTTTTAGGTTCCCTTAGCTTTGTCTCTGAAGTCCTGCTCTGTTCCATTACATTCCAAGAAGACCATCTCATTTATAATACCAGTAGTTAACACAAACCCACAAAATTCAACTCTCAAGACTGCTAGCACAGATTCAACTCTGCCGTTCCATAGTTTCAAAGGACATTGTAGTACTAAATCCAATAGCACCGGTTCTCTCTGTAATAAATGCAATCAGTAGTATATATAATATCATTTCCTCATGCCAACTTTAGGAGGTAGACTGTCAGTCAAAGCACTTCCGTGTTGCAGCGTATTTAGCCAGTGAAAAGACTCGAGCAATGCTAGACAGCGGCACCAGTGGACTATTCATTGACAAAGACTATATTCAAAGGCACAATTTCTTACTCTGCTCCTTGACTTAGCCTTTGCTCCTTGACAACATTGACTAGAGCTCCAATCAAGCTGGAATGATTACTCACTTTGCATGGCTCCGGCTGGTTATTGGCAGCTATGACCAAAAATGGGACTTCCTGATGACAAGTCTGAGGCTAGAGGATGTCATACTTGGACTGCCCTAGCTTCGAGCTGTTAATCCACAAGTTGACTAAAGGATAGAACATTGGAGTTAGAGGCAGAGCAGTGCCTTCAGAAAGTGGAAGCCAACTAGAAGGCACAGCAAAGTTAAGTCAAAGCTGGACTTTCGGAAAGAGGAGACAAGCTGTGGATATATGTAGTGAATAGCACAGGTACAGGCCCTACTCATGAGTAGCAGATATGGATAGCTATGAATATGAATACAGATACACATGATTATACCCATGTAGTCATTATATACTCATTCCATAATTTGTACTATAGTTAGCATATTGTATCCTTTACGCACTCACAAGTGCCATGTAAGACTGTAAGTTTTCCTTATATAGTCACTGCAGCTGCCAGCTATTAGGTTAGTGTCTCTATAGCATAGGCAATGGCGACATCTAGCTCAGGGTCTGGAATGCTGTACAGTTCTGAAAATATACACACGAGCCCAGCAGCAAGGCAACAATCACTCAGATAGCCTTTAGCCTTTGTAATGAAAAAGAAGCAGCAGGCCCTAGTAAAGAAGGCAGCATCCAAGGCAGCAGCAAAGACATCGAAGCGGTGGTGAGGACATTAGTGACAGCAGCAAGGACATCGGTGGGCGGCAGCAAGGACATTGGCGGCAGCAGCGACTTCGGAAGATATTAGCAGTGGCAAAGCTCACAAATGATGGCAATGAAGCAATGAAGGCCATGAATCCATCCAAGAAATGCCGCCGTACGGACTCTAAGAACAGGGAGAATAGCGAAGGCACATCAGCTAGCTACCAAGCTTCTCAGTCGTACCAATGGCACCACATAGTGACGGCGAAGAAGAAGCTGATGTGATCGACATTGATGAAGAACCTCCCAAAGCTGAAGAGGATGCTAAGGTTGAGATGAGTATGTACAATAATATAATGGTATTTATATTTATTCACCTTCCTACAAATAGAGTGGCTGAGCATTGGCTGGGAGTTGCATATTTATGTATACTATCACAAGTGGCTGTGTATTGAGTACGTCAATGGTCAGGTGGTCGCATGTTTTTATTTGTATGCATCCATGTTGTCGGCTCAAGAAAGATATTTGACAGTTTCTTGATAACAACAATGGCTCAACTGAGAACATGCACAAGTATGTGAGCAAGTGCTAGAGGAAGGAGGTGTTAGAGCACAAAAAAACCTGAAGACCACAGTTGAAGAGATACATACCTGCTTGCAAAAGTTTGGTATTGGTGGCTCAATAGCAAAGGCCTTTGCCAATGTCGGGAAGAAGGATGTCACTACGTACTCCACCCTGCTAATGGAAAAGATGAAGATCAAGTACATCTATATGAGCAATACACAGTTAGTTGCGCTAATGATACATAGAGCGTGGTGCATACAATAAATGTATGAAAACAACTGTCCATTTGCCATTATCAAAGACTGAAGCTTTTTGTTATAATGAAAACTGGTCACTCCAAACTTTATGTTCCATCTCTATCTATGGTGTTTCAAGACATTAAACAAGTCTTCATTATGGTGTGAAAGCGTGTCACTGCAATTTTGCAAGTAAGTGTTAGTGTAGTTACAAAGTATGCTGCTGACATATCAGCAAATAGAAGAATCTGAGGAAGCTCAAGTTTGGCACTCCTGCTTAGACAGCTCGAACCATTGCGCTCGGGTGGCGTTTATGGTCTACTATGTTAAGAAAGATTAGTGTAAGAAGCTCTTGCTAGACATAGTTCACTTATCAAAGTCGCACTCTGGCTTTGACCTTGCAGCCTGCTTTGACAATGTGCTGCTGGACTTCAGCATAGATAAGAAAGTAAGCATATATGCAAATATTTAAATAGCAGACTCACCTATTTTCAGATCTTAACCGTTACACTTAACAATGTGTCAAACAATAACACAATGATTGATGAACTGGCAGACCTCATCACCGCCTTTTGAGTAAAGCCAACCAGTCGTGGTGCCTGTGCCATATCTTAAACTTGGTGGCCAAGGCAATTTTGCACCAGTTTAATATTTTGAAAGAGAAGAAGCCCAACAAACTGACAAAGGGAGAGAAGGCTCTGGCAGACCTTCTGGAGGGGTTGACTTGGAGGAAGATTGGTTAGGTGTTGAGGAAAACAAAGAGAAAGAGGTAGAGACTGAGGACGATGAAGATGGCATGCCAGACATTCAGCAGGGTATGTCTATTAGAATACTCAAGAAGCTCGAGGTGGACCTTCTTCTAATGAAGACAGTTCTTACGAAAATATGTGAGCAACAAGATGATATTACTGCACATACTCATCAGTTCCTTAGCTATGAAAGCTCGTACTTTGCTGTTAGCTCTCCCTTTAAACCCCTCCCAGCATAGTATGACAAACTCCGAAAACTTGCCCTTGAGAAAGCAAAGATACCGTGCAATGTAGCAATGTAGTGAAACTTGATGTTCACAATGCTTGAGTTCTGCGTCAAGTATCAAATTCTGACCTCATAGATAGTGGCAGAGAGAAAGAATGAATTGCATGTATGTGAGTTGGACAAAGACGGGTAGAATGTGGTGTTGCAACTATGAGATGTCCTTAAAATATGCCACACTTAAACTAACACTGCCACTGGTACTCAAGCACTCATGCTGTGTTGTCATACTTTGTTCCTTCATCGCTGCTTTGCTCACATCCAACATCTTCTCTCTTACCTAAATCTTCTATAATGCTACACAGCACTTCTCCTTGGATGCTGCAACTGTTGCCGACATCATTCCAGCTATGGATCTCCTTGACAAGCAACTAAACAACAATGCTTTCAAGAAATCCAACTATATCACCATTTGTTGCATAGTCAACCTAGGAAAGAAAGTTGTCAACAAGTACTATGGCAAGACAGACCACTCGAAGGTATACTGCATTGCTATGAGTGCATGTTTGTCTATCTTAATTTTCGTTTGACTAATATAACATCTCACTGCTCTTAGTCCTTCATCTGAGCTATAAACTCGCGTATTTCCACTATATGAAATAGACAAGCAAATGGATTAAGACCTCTGAAGATATTGTTCATGCCAAATATAACTACTTGTATGCTGGCAAGGGCAGTTTGTCTGACTAACATATAGCTGAGTTTTTGCTCACTGAAGGAGATAGGCCAATCATGATCAAAAGTGTATTTGCAGTATTCTTGCTACTTTTGCATAGCTCACCAGTATCATAGAACATCTTTGGTAATCTCGCTGCAATCTTGTTAACAAAGACTGTTGCCATCAAGGATGAACTTAATGTCTACCTTTTACAGCCTGTCGAGCCTGTCGACAATCTCATTAAGTGGTAGTACACTTATCAGAAACTTTTCCAAACCTTTTGCAAATGGCGATTGATTACTTAAGCATTCCTTGTGAGTCTCCTAGTTTTTATGTGATGTTCAATCAGTTTCTTATCACTAATGTGTAGCAAGCTCTGTTAATATAGAGTGGATGTTTAGCAAGGGCTGACTGGTGCTATTTCATATTTGCAATTGCCTTTTCATCTAGTCAACTCATGCTTAACTGTGCCTGGGCTATTGGAGCCACATGGGCTTGGTCAAGGACACTGATGTATTGAAGGAAACTCACAAAGAGGATTTTATTGGTATGGAGGACCTCTTGCTAGATGAATAGGACTCAATCAACATACATGATGTACCCAAACTCATTGTTATTGATTAAACAATACACTACACATGTAAGATCCCTTGGCTCACTGTGTTCACAACAGCGACACTGTTCTTGAAGTCCGTGACAAGTGCATTGCATGGGCTATGATCTGTGCCTAACTACGTGGCCAAACGCAAGCATGCAACTGTAGAGAGCCATGGGTTATATCTATACCCGCGAATACATAGGCTACTCATATTTGTGCTTGTGGATGCGGGTACTATACAGGTATGGGTACAGGTACAACTGAGAATATCCCGGGTATACCCATACCATTTACTAGATGTGTGCTGGATACACCTACTCACAGCAGATTGCCGAAGAGGAATCGCGCAAATGAGGACAGCAATCCTTTGAGAAGATGATCCTTGCAGAATACTGACATCACACTTATGTATTTTTGGAAGAAGAATCACATCAACTTCTAGAGCACAAACTGTGGGACCATATCATTGATCTCAAAGAAGGAGCCCCAGAGACATTGCACACTCGAGCTTTTCTTATATCAGTTCTGAAGACATGGAGTTGACGCAATTCCTTGCTGAAAGCCTAGTCAAAGGATACATTGTCCCTTCCAAATCCCCTATGGCATCACCTGTCTTCTTCATTAAGAAGAAGGATGGCAAGCTGTGCCTTGTTCAGGACTACTAGAAACTCAATAAGATCACCATCAAGAACTGCTACCCACTTTCTTTAGCCTCAGACATCATTAACAAGCTGAAGGGAGCTCAAATCTTCACTAAGTTTGATGTTCAATAAGAATACAATAACATCTGAATTTATGAGCCAGATCAATGGAAAGCAACTTTCATCACAAATAGGGGACTCTTTGAACTTAGAGTCATATTCTTTGGTCTTACGAACTCGCCAGCAACCTTCCAGCCACTTATAAATGCAATATTTGCAAACTGATTGCAGCAAATAAAATGGCAATCTACATGGATGATATCTTAATTTATAGCAGTAACTCGGAGATACATTGGGAGACTATTCACAAAGTCCTGCACCAACTGAAGGAGTACAGCTTGTTCTTGAAGCCAACGAAGGGTGAGTTTGACAAAAAGAAATTGAATATCTGAGCATGGTCATTCAAGCTGGAGAAGTGAAAATGAACCTAGCCAAGGTACAAGCTATCACTGAGTGGCACACTCCTGAACTCTCTGGGATATATGAGGATTCCTGGGCTTTGCAAACTTCTATCAAAGGTTTATCAAAGGGTTTTTGTGTCAAGCTTGCCCACTAAACAACTTGACTAAAAGGACACACCCTAGTAATGAAAACTGGAAGAGCAGTCTGCCTATAATAACTTGTGCAAGACCTTCATCACAACACCAATCCTTGCAATGTACAACCTAACTAGGAAGACAGAGATCAAAGTAGATGCATAAACTTTGCAACTAGAGGAGTCCTATTACAGTGAGGAGATGACAACTTCATGCATCCAGTTGCATTCCATTTTGAGATGATGTCACCAGCAGAGTGCAACTACGAAATTTATGATAAGGAACTGTTGGCAATTGTCAGAGCTCAGAATAGCAGCATTACCTAGAAGGACTTTCCAAGGTTGCCGTCTACTTGGACACAAAGAACCTTGAGCACTAGACAAAAGCCCAGAATCTGAGCTGCTGACAAGCTAGATGGTCCCTCCTGGTTATCGCGGTTTCATATAAAGATAGTATATTGCCTGGGCAAGTCACAGGGAAAGTCAGATGCTATGACACAAAGCGCATCATTAGAAGTCCCAGATGTAGAAGACAATCGAGAACAAGTAGTTTTGGTTTCAAGGCACTCACAGACCATCAATGTTGCAGTTATCTTAGGTACAATGGAAGGAGTAGTAATAGAAGGGAATTTAATAGAAAAAGATATCAGGAAGGCAGGACAAAGAGAAGCAATAGTAGTAGAAGCATTGAAGGGATTAAAAAGACAAGCATACAATGGCTACTCAATAGAATGAAGGAATGAGAGGAGGTAGATGAATTGGTATATTATTAAGGGAAACTATATGTGCTAGACAGCTTGGAGATATAGAGGAGGATATTAGCAGAGTGTCATGATAGAAGAACAGCAGGATACCTAGGATGCAATGGGACTTATGAACTGGTTAGCCAGCAGTACTGGTGGCCACTAATGCAAACATTTATTGATCAGTATATGCAAGGATGCAAATAATGCCAACAATTCAAGCCTGCTTCTTATCTATGAGTTGACCCACTTCCAATAGCCGTACTAGAAGAACTATGGCAAATCGTGAGAGCAGACTTGGTGACTGGACTCCCACCATTGAAGGGCTTGGATGGACAGCTTTACAATGCCATTCTGATAATTGTTGATTTGTACACCAAGCAAAGACACTTTGTGCTCACCAATAATTCAGTTACAGCAGAGGGAATCACATTGCTACTGAAACGAGAGCTCTTCAGACTTCACTGACTACCACAGGGGATCATATCGGACCAAGGACCACAATTCGCAGCCAAGGTCATCACAGCACTGTACAAGAGGCTAGGGATTAACAGCTAGCTTACAACAGCTTATCACCCTCAGGTGAATAAGCAGACAGAGTGCACCAACTGGGAGATTAGGCAGTACCTCCAGTTATTTACCTCGCAGCAACAAGACAACTGGGCTCAGCTCATGAATTCATGCTCAACTCCAGAGTACACTTAGCTCATTACCAGAGTACACTTAGCTCATAGCCAATTACTGTTTGAAGTACTATACGGCTATCAATTAGACTTCACCATCCTAGTGAGAGAATATAGCAATGTATCGGCAGCAGACTCTTGAGCAGAATTACTGGCCTAGACATGCAACAATGCAAAAGCAGCTCTTTGAACTGCAAAAAAAAGATGTCTGCCAGTGCTTCTTCACCCAGAGTGTTCAATGTTAGAGATAAAGTCTGGCTGAACAGCCACAACATGCAGGTGCATCAGGCCTCTTGCAAACTGGGACCAAGTAGCTCAGACTCTACAAGATCCTGGAGAGAGTAGGCAATTAGGACTATAAGCTCAAACTACTAGCAGCACTGAAAATCCACAATGTATTTTACGTCAACTATCTTTTTACCTTGGAAGGGTAATGAAGTCAATGGAGTCTTACCATCACCTCCAGCCCCAATTGTAGTTAGAGAAGAAGAAGAGTATGAGGTGGAAGAAATTTTGGACAGCAAAATCTTCTGCTGGCAGTTCCAGTACCATATCAAATAGAAAGGCTATAGTTCTGGTTCAAACTCATGAGAATCTGCAAAGAATCTTGAAAACGCCCCCTGAAGCTATTGAAATGTTTCATAAATTGCATTCTGTCACTAAATTTCCCTCAGCGCTAGTCTACAGCGCTTAGAGTGTAACATCAAGTCACGAGACATGTTACCCAGTCGTCACAACAGCGTTACAAGATGCTGATCAGTTGGCCATGCGACGGTCGCATGGTTATCAGGATATGCCTATGACATAGGATCATGGACTCAGTTCTGGATTCGTTTCTAGACTATGACCTCACTATGAGGTCACTATGACATCGTGTACTGTGAGCGTACAGTAGCTAGATTAGGACATCTAAATAGTGTTGATGTTAGCATGATAGCTAGGTCAGATCCGATAAGGGAGTTAGAGCGGTGGTGTGCTCTAAAGCCTTAGTCATGGATTATCTGACTGTATCAGTCAGCACATGGTATTGGAGGTCTTAGATAGTGTCTGGGGTCCCTCTACACATGTATATAAAGAGGCTGGTCTGAGGGCTAATACTTTAGACTCAACAACATCGTTGATTCATATCTCCTCTACTCACTTTACTCAAAGTCCCCTGCTCTCCCAACCCCTCCAAGCATTCCTAGCAGGTGAGTATTAGAGTTTTGTGATACATTCCAATGCCACTCAATGTATCAATGCTGCCATGTTTGCATCTCTACTTTGGCAACTACTACAAAGTTTCACCAGCACTGTATCACCAGAGTTTGAATGGAAAGAGGGAGATTTGAGGCGCTCAGTCCATCAAAGATGATGGACTTTAGTAGAGGAGGGGTAATGCCACAGACAGATGCACAGTAATAGTATTATTTTTCATTTTTCTTACATTTCTACTAGTGTTTTAAAGTCCAGTCTGGTCCAGTCTTTTGCTATTTTTTTTTTACCAGGACCAGGACTAGGACTGCTAAAAGACCAGGACTGTAGATATAAGACTGGACCAAGATCAGTCTTAGTAGGACTGCAGTCCTTTGCAGTTCTTGACTGGTCCAGACTGGTCCAAAACCAAAGGCAGTCTTTGACCAATCTGGACTGGTCTTGGACTAGTTCCAATTAAGTCTTTACCCTGTAAGTCAAATATAACTTGCTGACTATGTGTGTTATATTATTGTTTTGCTTCTTATACTAGTTCTTAGCTTTGAAACTCAATGTATAATTGCACACCACAAGTGTTGAGTGTATTTATTTTCATGGCTTTAGCAAATTTGAATGACTTATAACTAAATTCGCTTCAAAAGCCAGCAATGAATTGTTACCATTGCTTTAAAACTACAGTTCAAAGACTTTTTTCTTGCCAAAGTGGATTTGCATCTTATATTTTTGATAAATAAGCCCTTAACACCATCAATACGATGTGTATATTAAGACCAGTCCTGGACTAGTCCTGACCAGTCTTTAGCAGTCCTAACTTTTTGGCTACAGGCAAAGACCAGAACTAGGACCAAGACTGGACTACTATAGGACTGGACCAAAACCAGTCCTAAAACAGTCCAGTCCAGTCTAGTCTTCAGTCTTTTGTGGTCCTTAGGACTAGACCTTGAAACACTAATTTCTACAAGGCCCCAGTAGCAACCCCAGAGCCTTTGGACAGTATTTCATTGTTCTCAGTGCTTAGCACCCATATTGGGTCAAACTGTTCCCACACCTTTGCACTTTCATCAGCCTAAACACTCTTGCCCTTGCTCCTCATCTTAACTTCTTGGTCATTAAGGACAAGGTGTGTATATATGTACTATAGGTCGTAGTCTATGCTAACTTGGTCATTGGGGACAAGTATCAGCATTAGCCTGCTCATTCTGTGAGATCTACTAGGAGTTGGCCTTTGTCACCCTCCTTGCATCGTATTCTATCATCTATCCCATATCTCCTCCCGATTCGCTGACTCTACATATCAAGCTCATTTCTGCGACATAGTCCCCACTTTCTCACGTTGACCTTATGTGTGTCCACAGCGGCCTGTCAGACAGTCATTAAGATGCATGTGGAATATTTGCGTCCAGCTGGGTTTGGGCTTGTCTAAATCAAAAAGGGGGTCCGCATGATACACGAGCAGGGAGCTAGAGAGGATGGAGTCGCAGACACGAACAGCAGTGTCACAGACAGACACGGATATGTAGTATTATTTTTCATTTTCTCGCATTTGTTTAGCACAGATACATAGCCTGGTAGCAGCCCCAGAGCCTCTGGACTTCATTCCGATGATCCTGGCGCTTAGCGCCCAAATGCAGCTTGATTCTTCCCACATTCTCGGACACTTAGCACTCCGGACTCTCTGGCCTTGTTCCTTATCTCAACCTCTTAGTCATTGGGGACAAGGTATGTATTCTATATACTGTACGTTGTAGCAATGCTAACTTGGTCATTGGGGAGAAGTATTGGCACCAGCTTACTTGTTCTGTGAGGCCTACTTGGAGTTGGCCTTCATTGCCCTCCTTGTATGTATTCTATTATCTATTCTACATCCACTCTGATCCGTCCAGCTCTGGTTACGCTGTCAAGCTCGTCTCCATGACAAGCAGGGATGTGCAGAATTCTACTGAGCTCCAGCCAGTGCAAAAGTGGTACTGGAGGTAGACATCAACCGCAGTGGGCTTTGTGAGTGAGTATATGCACATGCAAACAGTCACATCCCCAGGGCTGTGATCTTAAAACATCAGCATCAAACAAGACGAGTGAGCACAGCTGAACTTACATGCTCAAGGTCCACTTTGGAAGTATACTCCAGATTGACAGGCATCATGCTGTCAGTGACTACATATTGCTGGTTTTCTGGAAGGCCCGTGAGGCGGAGGTGTGCTCAACCCTATTCCGGATTTGCTGCATAAACCCCTTGTACTCGTCAAACTCGTAATCGCGGATGAGCTTGTTCAGGCAACCTTCCGCTACCTTTCACTGAGTGGTATAGGCATCCCAACCACCTGAGGTGATGGGGTTTACTAGAGTATATGCGGCCTTGGCAACCTCTAAAAGGTCAGTTGAATTCATTCGCTTAGCCTCGAGATGCCACCACACGAAGGGAGGGCAGTTCCGGGGGATTTTGGACCTTGTAGTCTTCAACAGCGTAGTCTGAGACAAGCACCAGGCCTGGTACAAGGCTGTTAGGTCAAGAAAGTTTTCACATCTTGAGATGGCTTACCTACAATGGCCATTTCAATGAATATTTCGTAGATGTCAAGACAAGCCGGACAGATCATCCAGCAAGAGGCCTTCTGCGGCAAGGACCTGTGTAATTCAGTGAGCTAAAGAGGCGCAAAACTTGATAGGAATCTACATGATGCACCCAATGCTTTCGCTAGTACCTGCAACTTGTCTTCGACCATCAAAAGAAGAGTTTTCTAAGTCACCAAATTAGTCAGTTGCAGCTATTAACTATCGGGTGTAAAATGGTAATGCTAAATGTACGATGGTGTCATCTCTGTCCCAAGGCAGTTTCAGAGTGCTCGAGCCCTTGCCAGATACTGCTTTGACAACTTCACGAGCTGGCGCATTGTATCCATCCACCTCAATGCATTTCTTGAGGGAGTCAATCACCGCTGTCAGCGGGAGACAGTGCTACGCTTGCGCTTGTGCACCTCGAAGTCATCCCTCAACATACGAGGGCAGAAAACAGCAGTTGGGCAGTAGACATGGTGGTGGGCTTGGAGAGAGAAAGGAAAGGTTTCGGTGTCAGGGTCTTTATATGAGTGGCAATGGCAAGTGAATGATGGAGGAACCTGCGCTAGCGTCACAAGTGACATCACACAATATCTGTGAGCAACGCCGATGAGTGATCTACACAGAAGTACATACAAATAAGTAAATGCATTTATCGCTTTGCCATAAAGAGTCTTACTAAAAATCCTTGTTACATCGACACCCCTGAGCTCCATGTAACGATGCCATGTTCGAGCTGTCTATCCAAGTTTATACTCATCTTCCTCTGAGACGTCATCAGTAGTCCTCAAACATCCTCGGTTGAAAGCTCTTGTCCTCTCCAGCGACAACCACATGCCCTCCAGATATTCCACGCAATCCAGTCACCATAGTCCCATTCCCACTCAATACTGCCAATCCCCTCAGGATTTCCCTCGTCACTCTGGTCCTCGGCCTCGCAACGCCCAATGGAACACCCACAGACGCAAGGAGCAGACATATCATGTCCACTTTGTTTATTGTATTGCTTGGGGACTGGTCCGTTGGCCCGGACAGTGCTCGGCGTATCCGGCTTGACGTTCGCGGCTTCAAGCCCCCACTGCGTACGGTATAGCGGATACCACCGCTTTCCAGGCGGGTCACTGTCAAGGTGCATCTCGAACAAATGTTGCCAGCTGCCGGCCTTTGTCCGCTGTCGGGATATCCGGCCGAGCGGATGGGATCAAGCACCTGGCACTCGACTCTGCAACCAAAGTCGACGGAGTGCATCTGGGTGAAGTGCTTGTATGTGAAGCGGACATCAATGGCGCTTGGTCAAGTGGGAGAGTAAAACCGGGTCTGGACGCAGACATCTTGAGGCTAACCATCACAGTAAGTAACATGTTGAAGGGCTAAAGCTTTAAGAACGCACAATTTGTTCACCGATATTAATGTTAATATCAAGTGGCAGGATGCCATCAACGACGGCCCATAGTTCTTCCAGCTCAATGTCTGTTTTGCTGAGAATGTACGTTGAACCCTCCTTGATTTGATGCATGAGGGTACTTATTTGTTGCATTCCTGACTATTCAGTGCGTTTTCAAGCCGTGCCTCAGCCATTTTGCGCTGTTCTACATACTTCGCCCAAACGGAAGATTTTGCGGGGTTGATAAGATGAAAAAATCCTTTGCCTTCATCCTGGGATCTTCGATAGATGATTCATTTGGCTCGAGTTGCTTCTATGCATACGGCCGCTTTTTCGTGACGCTCGAAATTCCTGACCTTGCTCTCGCGAACGAGAACCAAATCTGGGGTGAGCTAAATGAGAACCATCTACATGAGATGATAACATATGCACATACCAACATCCTTCTTTCTTCAGAAATGTGGGTGCACTCTAAGTGTCGCACTGCCGCTATCACGGAGGAGTTCTCCACCCCAGCGAGTTGCTACACACTGAAATGTAAGGTAAGCCCACTACAGGATTCTGAAAGCGGGCTTACTCAGTGCGAATAGCTCAAAATCCTTAATTTGTCTTCTATGCGCCAGATAAGTGTCATCTATAAACGGAATACCATGAGCTTGGAACTGACGTTTCACCACAGGTACAGACTCACGCCACCGTCGGTCGCGTGCCAAGATACCTCCAGCACCTCGCCCTTGCTACTGCTACACCCTTGAATAGCCTTTATGGCCTTCTTGTCGTACCCAGTGATGCGTAAGACACTGCTATCGGGATGCGGAGTCTGGTACGACAGTGGCGAGCCGTGGAATCTCCCCCGAGATGCGCTTGGTATTGCTGCTCTGACAATCGTGCTGAAGAGAACGAGCTGCTTCTGTGTAGGAGGAACGCGGCATAGCAGGAGGGTCGTTGTCGAGAATGAGCCGGAGTGAGGGTACGGTCGGGTAGCACCGCTAGTGTGTCACATCTGTGACATGGCGTGAGTCTCGAGAGGCTTTGCAACAGGTTGCTACTCTTTTGAACTTCGCTAATATGGGGTGTTAGAGAATGTAAACTGTTCATGTCAGGAGGCTTCATTTTAGGCACAGAGGTCCAGAGAGACGCAAGGAGTTGTGCAAAAGCAAAGCGAAGCGAGTCTTCGGCCAGCGCAACAGTTTCTTCAGCTTGCTGCTGGCTTGCTGGGACTTGGAGACTGTTTCTTTGACGAGTGTGCTGGAAGCCAGAGTTTCCTGAGGGCTAAGGGTCAGACAGAGGAGCGTCTCACACGCTGATCTTAGGTACTCTATCAGTATGCCCGGAAAGATGAAGTGCGAGTCGGGATTTTGTTGTCCTCGGAACAAGCACCCACCTTGAGGCTTGAGCGCATCGCGTGCATCAGTTACTGCTTCAGAGATCACTGTATATACCACCAGGGCGGCGGCAAGGCTGGCGCAGCCTTGGCTGGGGGTCCGGATCAGACCTGGTCTCTGATCCTGTTATCGATCCCATACCAGGGGTGGCAGCAAGGAAATGAGCACATCTTGTTCCAGGCTTCCCCTTCAGCAGGTTGCTTCAGGTTGGGACCAGGGCCACGTCAGCCTGCTTGCAAGGGCAATCCAAGCTCGTCGCTCAGCGCCATCCTCAGGTTTGCCGGAAGCTTGCTGCCTCACGTACTATATATGGTAATCCTCTTCAAATATAACCGCATTATCGTGATAAAATCATATTTATTATTGAGCAGATATGATAGGTGTTAACATTTGTACGGTAGTCTACATTGGTTTGCGCTAGGAGTCCATAGTCATATTGCTCACCTTTGTAGAGGCCAAGTGCCACTGATTGAAGACCAGAGTGACACTTTGGTGGGATATTGGTCATTGAGAATAGGGCTCACGAAGAAGCTATCCTGGAATATGATCTGAAGATAGAGTCAATGATCAGAGCATGCGTAAGTAAGAGAGCACACTCACTAGGAAAGTATCGCATATCCTACCATCCTTAGTAAGTATTAGGATACTACAAGCAACAAGCAGGAGGGGGTTGTCAGCGAAGAAGCGAGGACAACTCGGTCGCAAGACTACATGGTAAATACTTGAGCGATATTCCAGCCTGAGCTCGAGAGCATGTTGCTGGACTACGCCAGGTCTTGACACCTTGTTCCTATATGTAGCATGCTAACAGGTATACTTTTGAGCGCAACTACAACAACAGTAGCGTGCAGATACTTACCAAATAGTAGACCGGGTTCATATCTTCAATTTGATGGTCCTCAGAGTGAGACAGCCGAACAGGCAGTCGAGGATGAGATGCTGGGCATGCGTGCGTCTTGACGTGCTAGTTCTGCTGGTCTGACCTGGTAGACATATGAGCTGGGAGCAGGGCAGTCATAGTTCACCTACCCTAGACCCGTCCTCAAGCCACACTTCGAACTCTTCAAGGTTGTGGTTGCTGCCCGGCCAGTTTGGTGAGAGTGAAGGTCGTGGGGAAGCGTGTCAACAAGAGATTCCCTTACTCGCGAAAACTTAAGGCTTGGCGAGTCGCTGGACATCGATGGCTGGGATCGATGGCGGAGATCGCTACAAACTCTAGAGGAGGTGAATCCAACCCTGGCGAATAGAGTCTGAAGCGAGGCAGAGCAGGCAGCCTGGATCAAGCTGAGAGAGGGGAGCAAACCAAGGGCTGAGAGTTGCGAGCCTGCTCCAGGGCTGGTGATCGGTATCTTCGGCAGGTCCGACCAAAGCTTGATCTAACCTGGGCGCCAGAAACCTCAGACCGAGGGACCAGGTCACCCGGTGGTGTAGCTCAAGCGATCATTGTAACTGTTGTGGCGCTTGACTTCCGTCATCCCTTGCAAATGCAACTGTCATTGCAAGCTCTGGTATTGTGTATCGAAAAGTTCAGACTCTGGGCTTGCAAATTGGATAGGTAGAAGTTAAGCCTAACATATCACAAAGAGTGGCCATATGCATGCGTGTTTTATGGTCATTTATTTGTTTTAGACTTTGTGAGGTGAGCAGAATGGCTAATACAGCACTACACACTCAAAAAATGAGATTAGAGCTTAGGTTTAGATAGCACAACTGATATAGTACTTGTAGTATGAAAAAGCACCTCACTGGCAGATGATGCAAGTTACAACAAGTAGCTGGTTTACTGAGGAATCATAGGTATTTATAGCTTCAGTACACCCTACCAAGTCTGCGTGACACTGTAATTTTCATCCATCTCTTTGTCATATTCATCGTCATCGTCGCCGTCGTCAGCGGTCGCTATACTCATCTCCGAATCATCCTTTGGTGGAACCCACGTCAGCGTCCCTAAGCAGCTGGCACTCCGCACGTCTTCTGCACATTCACCCCAATCCACTCTTCCAACACGCACTGCCACTCAAAACAGTCACCATGCGCGCGACTGCGCATCCTCCTCGTTCTCACTCCGTGCAACGGAGAACAACATGCCAACGGCGGCCAGCAGGAGGCGTCACGGGCAGCACCTTGTCAATGCCAGCCGCAGGCTCCTGAGTCGTGGCGCCCGAAAAGCACGCTGTGCAGGAGGTTCACGTGCTGCGCCTGTAGCCCCCACTTCCTCACGGTAACCTCACGCGTGCGTCCGCTGGCGGCTTGTCGGACGGTCCTCAAGATACATATGGAACACTTGCGTCCAGCCAGGCTTGGGCTTGCTAGAGTCACGAAGGGATCCTCACGGTACGCAGGTAGAGGGGAAGATGAGATGGAGTCACAGATGCGAAACAGCAGAATGGTGCAAAACTCAACAGAGCTCAAGCGAACGCGGAAGTGGTACTGGAGATAGACGTCAACCGCCATGGGCTTTACGGGTGAATATATGTGCGTCCATACAGTCACGGATCGGGGCTATGAGCTCAAGACGTCAGCGCTGAATAATACGAGTCAGCAACGATGAGCTCACTTCAATATCTTCCTCAGTGGTATATTCCAGGCTGACCGGCAATACGCCGTCAGCGATTGCAAGTCGCTGAGTTTCTGGTAGATCTGTCAAGTGAAGGACATGCTTGACATCATCTCAGATTTGCTGCATGAAATCCCCATACTTCTCGAACTCGTAGTGCTTGATGAGCTTGTTCAGGTGACCTTGGGCTGTCTTTCGCTGGGTAATATGGGCACCTCAGCCTTCCGAGATGATGGGGTTTACCAGGTTATATGCAACCTTGGCAATCTCCAAGGGGTCGGTGGAGTCTGTCGCGAATAGCCGCGAGATGCCGCCAAACGAAGGACGGCAGCGCTGGGGCGGGTTTTTGGTCTTATAATCTTCGATGGCATACTTGGGAACAAGCACCGTATCTTGCAATAGGAAGCTGTTAGCTCAGTGAATTCATAGCACAATTTGAAACAACTCACTTACAAATGACAACTCCAATGAACATATCATGGGAGTCGAGACAAACGGAAATGTCATCTAGCAAGAAACCTTTCACGGCAAGAATCTGACAAAATATAGTAGCTTCAGGAGATGCACTGCTGAGCAACCACTCTCATGACTCACCCAGTACTTTTGTGGTATCTGCAACTTATCTTCGACTCTCAAAAGGAGAGTTTGCTAAGACTGCCGGAATAGTCAGTTACGGCCATTTACTGTTATGCACGAGGAGTGAGATACGCACAATGCTGTCATTCTCGTCCCAAGGTATTTTAACAGCACTCGCCCCAGTTACTGCTTTGACGATTTTGTGAGCTGGCGCATCATACCCAGCTACCTTGATGCATTGCTTGCGGACATCATTAACTGTGTCACGAGACAAGACGTCATGACTACGCTGGTATTCCGCTGAAGTCGTCGTTCGACATGCGCAGGGTGGAGAACAGCTGCGGAGAGGTCGACATTGTGACGGCCCGGGTTTGAAGAGTGAGGGAATGTTCTCAAAATGCATGGGGCTTTATGTGAGAGGCAATGTTGGATGGCAAATGAATAATTGGATAACTGCGGAAGGTCGCCAAATATGACATCACGCCGGCATCTGAGTCCGTTGAGCCACACCAACAGCTGCTACTCCAAGTTATCTAACACGCCAAATGTGCATACGAATAAGTAAACGCCTTTACTGCTATACTAACAAAACCTTACTCGGAGTCATCGTTGTCATCAGAATCATCAGAATCATCAGAATCATCCTTGAATGTCCTCGGCTTGAAGCTTTTGTCTTTCTCCAATGGACAACCGCACACTCTCCTGAGATTCCACGCAATCCAGTCGTCATAATCCCACTCCCACTCGATACTGCCGATCCAGGTCGGGGTTCCCCTCGTCCTGCTGATCCTCGGTTCTCGCAACATGCAGAGGAATCCCCACAGCTGCGAGAAGTAGACGCATTGCATTGACCTTGTCTATCGTATTGCCAGGATACTGTTCGGTTGACCCAAATAGCGCCCGACGTATCCGCTTCGACATCTGCAGCTTCGAGCCCCCACTGCATGCGGTAAAGGGCATGCCACTGTTTTCCCGGTGGGTCACTGTCGAGACGCATCTTAAATAGATGCATCCATCCGCCAGTCTGGTCCTGTGTTGAGATGTCCGGCTGAGCGAATGGGGTCAAGAACCTGGTATTCAACTTTGCAGGAGAAGTCAACTGAATTCATGTCGTGAAGTGCTTGTAAGTAAAGTGGACATCGACAGCGCTAGGTTGAGTAGGAGAGTAGAATCGGGTCTTGGCATGAACATCTTGAGGCTAATTAACGCAATGAGCTGAATGTCGAAGAGCACAATTATTAATAAGTGGATGTACCATCTCATCCCTCAGTATCGACGTCGATATCAAGCGGCAAGATACCGTCAGCAATCACCCACAGTTCTTGGAGTTCCACTTCAGTCTCGCTGAGGATGTATCCCAAGCCCTTCTTGATTTGCTGCATGAGCGGCACATATTCGTCGCGACTCTTGGCTCTTCAGCACGTCCTCAAGCCAGCGTCTCCGCCACCTTGCGCTGTTTAGTATAATTCGCCCCAGGAGGAGGATTTGACCAAATAGATGAGATGGTAAGTCTCTTTTGCGTTGGTTAATGCGCCTCTGGAAGACAATTCACTAGTCTTGAGGTGCTTCCATGCATACGACGGCTTGTTCATGCACTTGAACTCCTTGAGCTTGTTCTCGGGCACGAGTACTAGGTCTACAGCATGATCAGCAGGAGTTATACAGAGTATTAGTGTGTTGGCGTACCAACGTCCTTCTTCCTCCAGAAGTATGGGTGAGCGCTCAGCGTCATTCCGCTGCTGTTGCAGAGAAGCTCGCCGTCTCCAGCAAGTTGCTACATAGAGAGGGATTGACACAGGTTTAGCATGACAGTGTGCATCCAGACGTACCCAGTGCTGGTAGCTTAAAATCCGGAGCTTGTCTTCCACTCTTCCTGTAAGCACCATCTGCAAACAGAAAACTATCGGTCACCAAATGCATGTGTTACCGCAAACATAGACTTACTCTGCCGTCTGTCGAGTGCCAAGCTACCTCTAGGACATTGTTTCCCTCTTTCGTACTGCCCCGAATAGCCTCCTTCACCTCCTCGTCATATCCAGTGACATGAGTGATGCCGCTGGCAGGGTGCGGAGTCTGGTACGGTAGGGGCCAGACGTCGAACCTATTCTTTAGGTGCGCCTGATACTGCTGTTCTGACAATCGCACCAAAGAGAGCGAGGCTGTTTCTGTGTAGGAGAAACGCGGAATAGCAAGAGGATGGCCGTTTGTCAACAACAACTAGTACAACTGTACCAGGTGCAACGCTCTCAACTGGGACGGAACTAGTGGTGCAATCTCCGAGTAACTAGCTGGGGAACAGACCAGCTCGAGACTGGCTTTCTCTGTTGCAGACGGTAGCTACTTATATATGTGTAGTCCTAAACTGTACAGTACCACCCGGTATCCTCGTGTATATACTAGAGCAGTTCAGAACAATAGAGAAATATCACGGAAACCACGGTATCGATGAAAGAACAATAGATAGGGGCAGAAGACAATGGAAATGAAAAGAATACCCTAGAGACGCCCAGAAGTTCATGACACCGTCGAAAATAAGCCGGAAGTGAGATTTGTGAGAGCACGGCCGGGCAGAACCGCGCGTGTCACGGCTGTGACATGGCGCGAAAGGCTTGCTATAAGTATTATTTCGTGAACACTGGATTTCAGTATCTGTATGGTCTCGGGGTCCGGTGCTTCATTTCAGCTGAGATACGTTCAAGCAGTCGCAAGGAGTGCTGTCATGGCAAAGTGGGTGAATCTGCGCCTGGCACGAGAGTCCCTGCACCTCCGAGTCACTGAGAGACCATTTCCTAGCAGTGCCAAAGAGTACCAGTAGTGTGCTGGCAGTTGGGGCTCGGAGGGTCAAGCGTAAGATAGGCGAGCGTTGGATATGCAGAGTCTGGATGTCCTGCCAGTGCAAAAGAAAACGTTAAAGACCAAACTTGAAGAGGTCAGTGAGTTGTGATTCTGCCGTCCTCGCTGGAACTCAAGCCTATCAAGCGCAAATCAAGCGCATCAGTTGCTGCCTCGGCGATCACCGTATAGCCCACTCGGGCGCTTGCCGCGACCTTTGTGGCGCCTTGCCCCTTCTCTCATACCATCGTGGTACACTGTAACGAGCGCAAGTGCTGTTGAGAAGTCCAGTATCTCGCATCGAGAGATATGCTGCTTGCAACCCGGATGTATAGATAAGAATAGCCGCTGGTTACTACGCCTATGCCAGTATCCGTTTCCGACGTTGATCCTCCCGGATGCTTCGCTGTAATGCCTCATGCATTGAAATGAGGACTGGGTACGTTCGTGCGAGCTTACCTTGTTGTCAGCTGAACATCTTGATAAATCTATAGGTAGCTTCAATTGACGCACCACTTCGGCCCCGCGGCATGGTTACGTTTGAAAGCGCACGAGGCGTCCCGGGGATCTCACTCGGGGAAATAACATGCCTTAATTGCAGCCCTAGCCCGCGTCGGAACGACGGGCAGCGTGCATGTAAGCACCTGTGACCACCGCGCAAGGCGCGGTAGTAGGCGGTATCGGTGTCCGACACTCCACAACGAGGCCGTTCCGTCCTCCGTATGTGAATAAGCCTGCCAGGAACGCTTCACACTTTGCGGAGAATTTCCTGGTGCGTCATAGCTAGCGGCTGGACACCGGTCGGCCGAGCGCTGTTGTATCTGTCCGTGGCTCCTATAAGAGAACAGACGAATAGTCTTTGGCAACGTCGGTCTTTCCTAGTCGATCGGCGATCCTTGCCCCGCTACAGCCAATCATACATGCTACTCCTCGCGCTTGTAGGGCTCATGGGTATTTGTACGGCCTCTAGTGCTGAACAATATGTGAGTACCACTACTGGAAAGCAACTTCACCAGCTGATGAGGCAACCCAGCCTTTCGATGTTACCACAATCTCGGCTCCAGATGGTTCCATCACCGCGAAATTCGTCTCGTTTGGGGCAACCATGACAGAGCTTTGGGTGAAGGATAAATCTGGGAAATCTCGTGATATTATTCTTGGCTACGATGACAATGTACGTGCGCATTTTGTTAGACCTCTTGTTCAGTCTCACATGCAATCTCAGTCGCAGTTGCTCACTGACCCGGCTCATCCCGTATTCAACCCAATCGTTGGTAGATACGCAAATCGCATCAGAAACGGTGAGCCGTGTCAATGAGGTGTCTATTGAAGTCAAGTTCATTTTGTCTTCGCAGGAACCTTCTCTATCCCAATCACCAAAGAGCCTCAGCCACCCGGTCCCGGTGTATATGAAATCCCAACCAACGATCACGACGGTCAGTCGCTCTCGCTCATCGCAAACACATGCATTAAACTCCATGACTAGGCCAGGATACACTGCATGGAGGCATCTATGGCTGGGATCGTCGAAACTGGACCATCATCTCCAAGTCTTCGACCAGTGTTGTGTACCACCATTTCGACCCCGCGGACGAGGGCTTCCCTGGGAATGTGTCCGCATTTGTGCGTACAGTTCGTACTTTTCCATGGGCGCCGACGCTAAAGCATCGCAGACAACACACACTGTTGAGAATGGCGGCATCCTGAAGACCGCCGTGCATGCGACGGCCACAGAGCTGACTCCCATCATGCTCACTCAGCACATCTATTGGTGAGTGGATCATCTGAATGTTAGGACGGGCTCTCATTATAGAAATTCAGGAATCTTGATGCATTCCAAGGCAGCGAGGACATCTTGAACCATCATCTGCACGTTGACGCATCTCGTGTGGTGGAGGTCGACGGAGACGCAATCCCCACCGGCAAGTTCATCGAGGTTTCGGGCACTCCCTGGGACTTCCGCACTCCTCAGAAGATTGACTATCGTTGGAATGAGACAGTGGGCCTTTGTGGCGGAGGTAAGCCTTGTTCTGAGTTGAATGCGCCTGACATTGCGCTGAGTTCGCCCTCAGGATGCAGCGGTTACGACCACTGCTGGATCTATGACCACTCGGAGAACAGTAAGCCTGGTGTTTCGCTCTGGAGCGATGTATCTGGCATCAGGTATGTTTACGCCTGCATGCATACTAGACCCTGGGGGAATAACAGTCAAGTGTCTGCGCAGGCTAGACATCACCACGAGCAACCCGGCGACCCAGGTGTATACCGCGTACTGGTTGGATACGCCGCGTAAGGCGGTCCATGGCGGTCCCTCACTGAACTACACGAGCTTCAGCGCAGTTGCAATCGAGCAGGAGGGTTATATTGACGCCATCAATACTCCAGAATGGGGCGTGGACCAGATATGTAGGTCGACCGCATTTCTTGTTGCGGAACAATTTGCTGAGAAGTTTTGAATTGCAGATGGCCCAGGGCGGGATTACACATGGAGCTCCACGTATAAATTCTCCACCATCAAATGAGGGTACTTTATGTAGCTGTTGAACGTTGAGTACTGAGTCTTGATATCATAAGGAGGTCGCCGTATCCGAGTCAGACCGTTCATGCTATGGTGCTCGAGAATATGTGACGAGTGGTTGACTCAGACGAGTTGCAGACGAGTGTGTGTAGCGCGATGAATCACCTTGCTTGCAAGGTAACTGTGAAACCTTTAATGTGAAGCCACTTTTCGTCCTACCGGCATTTGCCTGACGCCCATCCTTTCCCACGGCCGTTCCCTTCCTCGCCGTCGTCCTGCTTAATCTGCACACGTTTACACCTGTACAAACCCAAGCAAGGTTTTTTGTCGGCGGAGCCGGCACGTATCTAGTCATGTACTTGCAAACTGATTGTTGATAAATGATTTTTACGTTCTGCTGACTCTGCGAACATGAGTCGTTGCTTGGGAGAAGCTTGTGGTTATAAATTGAACTAGGGCTCACACCCACTGATTCGCGGGAGGCTACTCGAGCGGCGTCGCCGCCGCGTGGTTGCGCCCGTGAACATAGGCGCTTGGCGTTGTGGCGCTTTGGCCCACCGTGACTTCCTCCACTCCGTCATGCAAACTCTACCCTCTCGCCCATTTGAAGCGACTGCTCGCTATTCACCCCTCTCTTTTCTACTACGATGATAACACGACGAATACTCGCACAACCCACTATGGTGTCACGCAGTGCCTCGACGATGAAGACTGCCTCCTCGGTACGATGTGTGCGGAACCAGGCTGATGAGCAAGGCGGAGCGGTCGGGCTGAGAGGTACGGTGCTGACCTGGCCTCGCTATTGCAGATATCTCATGCTAGTTTAGACGGCAAGACGGACGCAGAGCAGCAGACTGGACGCACCGAGAATGCCGCGCCGCACCAGCAGGTGCCGCTGAAGAAGGCCATGTCGGTGGCGGAGCGCGACGCGGCGATGGTGAGCGCATGGAAAGACCGCGAGGGCAGCCTGGCGAATGCAGAGTTTGAGGAGGGGAAGGTTGAGGAGGGCTACAAGCGGAATGTGGTACGTGCTTGTCTCCTCTTTCCGTTCGTTGTGATGCTCAGTCGCGTCCGCAGAAAGCGAACATCTTCCGATATATTTGAGCCATTGATCAACAGCAAAACCACACGGAAGCTTTAAAAGGTCATCCTTGTATCATTTTGTACCACAATATCAACCACGCGTTTTATACATGTGTTGTGAAGACTCGCGAGAAGGCCTCTTAAACTCAAGAATGTCGCGCTATTACCACTCTTCGGAGGTCAACCGCACCCTGTTCCATCATACCTGCTTCTACTGCTACCCCATCATCCGCTTCTAGCTTCTCTCTTTTTCTCGCCAAGAGACGTCGCAGAAACGCTTCCTTTGCGCCAGAAGACTCGCAACGCCAGAGATTGAATACTTCAATACGAGTGAGGGAAATGGTGTTATCGTCGACTTCGGAAGTTGTAGGCGCTGCAAGGACGTCGCGCAGAGAGCAAGCCCGCGTTATGGTGCCGTGGTCGGACTTCCGCACAAACTGAACCGTCAACCTGCCCTGGCGACTCGTCTCGGGCAAGAATTGTTCCTGGGGAAGGTTCCCCAGAAGCCACTCCGCAATCTCTGCGTTCTCCTCTGCCAGCTCCACCAGGCAGGCGTGAGCGGCATCGGAGCTGCTGAGCACGCTGTCGGCCCGCGTCCAGTTTATGCCCTTGAAGTGCTCGAGGGGCATGCCCTTGTCAGGTAGCCTAACCTCGAGGCGCGACCTGTTCCCACCCGGGCCAGTGGAGTTCGTAGAGAAGAAATGAACGAAGGCAGTAGGTGCATCGGAGGAACCTACGAAGTGCGCCTTAAGGTCGAGGTTGTTCGAATCTACAGTGTGCATATTGCCATTCAGATTTTGTTAGCGGTTAAACGTCCATGAATTGCAATGAGCATACCGATGCCTAGTGACAGTACTACTTTCCTGCACTCCGCTGGCCTCAAAGTGGGAACAAGTGTGGTGAACAGACTGTAGAGCGGCCCAAACACGGTGTCCGGGAAGAGCCTGTGCAAGCGAGTAGAGAGCAAAGCCATGAACATGAGGTTGATTTCGACCTCAGGTTCTCCACAGTCAGTCATGGAAATATCCACAAGGCGGTGGCGCTTGGAGGGTAGCCGGAACCTTGTGTCCAGTACAGATTCAGTG
This sequence comes from Terana coerulea, assembly GCA_024811115.1. Classification (NCBI taxonomy): domain Eukaryota; kingdom Fungi; phylum Basidiomycota; class Agaricomycetes; order Polyporales; family Phanerochaetaceae; genus Terana; species Terana coerulea. Next base: position 38,779 of record JAKOGH010000142.1, read on the forward strand.
CCTGCGTGAAAGACGAGTCTTTGGCACAGCACGGAGCGGAAGCTCGGCGTGCTCCAGAGCAAGCGCAAGAGGTGGGACGTATGCGCGAAGTGCAGGTCGGCGAGCGTGACTTGGTGAAGTTGAAACATGTGCCCTGGGAGGGTCCGAGGAAGACCGCAGGAGAGTGAGTTGGGGGCATACGGCTGCTTCTCCGGGTCTGGCGCAGAGGTGCGCACGAAGTACGACTTGCTCAGGCGCAGCGTGAACACGCTCATCCTGTGCGTCCGCGCCCGCAGCTTGGAGAAAGCGTGGTGTACCCAAGGCGTCCACTGCCCGTTGCAGTCGACCTCGAGCTCGGCGATGCCCTCGAGGGGTCTCGACAGTCCACGTATGGGGTGGTCCATCATCCACAGCAGCTGCTCTACATCCTCGCGCGAGCGAGGACGCAGCACGCCAATCATGTATCGCCGACATCTGGCTGCCCAGTGGCGGCATACCAGGCTGTATGCGCTCAGCACCCGCTTCCGCGCGGCTCGTTCGTCCGGTGAGATCTTGTCGTTGGCGTTGGGATCTACCTCGGCAAGCATGCGGAGGAGAATGGCATCTACGATCTCTGGAGGGGAGGTCGGCTGCTGTGGCTAGGATGCGGCAGGGGTTGTCAGAGTCTGAGCGATGGGCAGTGGTCTCCATGGAGTCAACGTTTCAACGACAAGAGCAGCTCAGTACAAGTATGCGAGGGGCGGAGGTGCCGACGTGGTAAGTCATAAACGTTAACACAGACTACGCAAGACTGGCAAGGGTTCAGGAGGTTTGCGCGAGGGTCAAGTTTGGGCTGCGATAGTGTGCGGCTGAGCGAGTGTGACTACTAACCATGGCGCCGCTTCAGTGTGTTACCGTGGGAATGCCGCGCGATTTCACAGCACGTACTGTCACGGTCGTGACATCACGCGACTTTCATGACGCGAGGACACTACCGCGCTCGCGATGAGTACTTGGATAGTATACCATGCATGATATTATTTCTGTTCAGAGCCAAGCATACGCTTATTCGCACTTTGTACAAATATCATCTCGCAGCGCCACGTTGTGAACATCCGCCGTGTATATGCTAACTCACATGGGTACACACTCTGCTCACTCGCTGTCTCCCTGGCCCCACCGCTGGGCTTATAAAATGGGCCAAAATTTTGGTAAATATACCTTGCTTCAAGTAAGTCAATGCTATACGCTGCCTGGGACTATACGCAGCGCTTTGAGTGTCGCAGATTGTCCGCATGGCCGCCTCCGGTCGTGGGTTGTTCTGCAACGGTGGTTCAGCCCTCCTCTTCGTCCCAGTTTTGCTCTTCGCTCCAAGCATCCTCTTCCTCGGGCTCTTTGTCCTCCGGCATCGTCCACCCGGCATCATTCTCCAACGGCACCTTGCACGCCTTACGCACGTTGACCCCAATCCAGTCGAAGATAACGTGGCTGAACTCCCAGTTCATTCTCCCTAGACCTTTTCCTTTGGTGATTAACTTGTTGTCGCCATCTTCCTCTCTTGCAATGTTGAACGGCATTCCCACTGCCGCCAGCAAGAACCGCGCCGTGTCGACCTTCTCCATTTCCGTGCCTAGCTCCCCGCTCCCGAACAGCGTCGAATGAAGCGTATCGATGTCTGTCGCCGCCAACCCCCAGTCCGCGAGCTTGCGCGGGTACCACTTCTTGCCAGGCGGGTCCACGTCCAGCGCGATGCGGAAAAACAGCTGCCACCCATCAACCCTCCACTCCAGGCTCTTCCCCAACGTCTCCTTGATCTGCGGGCCGGCGACGCGATCGTGCACGCGGAAGAACACCTCACAGCTGAACTCGACGAACGTCCACCGAATGCGGTGCCAGTACCGCAGGTACACGTCGACGGCCCCAGGCTGCGCGGGCGAGTATATGCGCGTGTAGGCGGTGAGTTCGTCCAGCTGTCGACCAAGGCTCGGCTGTAAATGTCTGATGGTATATCGAAGGGTCGGAGAAACGCACCTCTCCACACCATGACATCTCGTTCGCTCCGAGGCTGAGCGGCACGATGCAGTCTGCGACGGCGTGCATCTCGTTTTGCGCCTGCGCGAGCGGCGTGTCCTCAAGAATGCCCAGCACGCCGGTCCGGAGCTGCACAAGGAACGGGTGGATGACCGCGTCATCGTATTCGGGTGTCCAGCAGTCCAGGACTGTCTTGAGCCAGACCTCCGCCGCCCTGCGCTGAGCAAGGTACGTGTCCCATGAGTCCGAAGTCTGTGGGTCGATGAGGTGGTAGGCCGCCTTGGCTTGCTCGAGTGCGTCTGTGGAGTCGGTGTGTTCGGCGACTGTGTGCCGCCATATGAACTTGGAGTCCTCCGTGAAGTCGTCGGAGTCGTAGTCTGAGTCGATTTCGCGCTCTGCCATGGTGGTAGTAATAGTCAAAAGACGGTGTGGATGGCGGATGGTCTAGACGGTGTTGTATGCGCATTGGGGCGGGTACGAGCACACGCGGAGTAGGCGTGCATTGCGCGTGTGCTGATGGGTTCTTTGGCATTTGGATATAGCTCGGGCGGTGGATGTCACAAGCGATCTGCACAAGGCTCCAGAGCAATAAATTCAGTTTGATCGCAAAAACCGCTGGCAGTACATTCTGAAGTACACGTATTGGAAACCTTTCTGTATGACTTGAAACCTGTCGGAACGTCTGCAAATACGGCGCGGAAGGAACACGGCCTACGAACTTGTGAGGGCCGAAACGCCCATAATACTAGAACATAGGTTTAGAGCCTCCCTTACACGCAGCCTTCATCAGAACACGCACCCGAAATGACAAAACACGCCGCCCACCTACTCATCCTCTTCATCCTCTTCATCGAATAGAGACGGCCCCGCGATAATTTCCCCCGTAGCTTGTTCCTCTGGCTCCCAAAACCCGTTCCTTGATCTCCTCCGATGCATTTTCCCCGGAAGTGTCACCTGCAGAAAAGGTAGCCACATTGAACTGCAGCGTTATGTCCGTAAGGACACCCTTAGGTTTATCAATACTTGAGTAGGGATGAGGCATTGTTGACGTCGCTTTTGGAGCGTCGATATCTTGAGCAGCAGAAGGTAATAAGGGGAGGTTGAGCATCTCAGCTTCCGGAGGCAGAGTCTGAGAGATCTTCATATCCGTCGAAGCCGCGGTGGCGAGCAAGGGTAGCCGAAAGGCTGCTGAGGATAACGACTTCATCGCCAAAGCGCTATCAATGATGGTCTCGCCCATGTCTGTTGGTGTAGATGGCAGCGATGGAGAGCTAAGAGGAGGTGTGCCAGCGTGCGTGGTATGTACTGACTGGAATAGGTGCAGATCGTTGGCAGACGGTATCACAGCATCTTGAAGTTGGTAGTACGAATCGTTGCGTTCGACGGGTTGTGATATAGTGATATGGTGGCTATTGGTAGGGTCCGGGTAGGTCGGCACGCGCTGAGCGGCTAGACCCTGCGGAACGTCTTCAGGTATGAAAGGAGCGGTAGAGTTTGCGGAACGCCGAGAATCGAGAGACTCCTGAGATGCGGGGACAGACTCCGTCCAATAGTCATTCACATGAATTTGCTCGTCTTCTGAGGGATCCGGAGAGGAGCGCGCGAGCGACGGGGAGGAAGCGTGGCGTAGTGCAATAAAGTCGACAGCGGAGGGTTCAACAGTCCGACGCGGTTCATCAGCCAAGTCAAGCGAGAGGCCAGCAACACCGGTAAAAGGCGGGGAACGTAGAAAAGCAATGCCTAGACGTGCCCGGATCGCAGCCAGTGGGTCCAACGAGCTGAAAAGTTGTCCGTGCACGGCTTCGAAAAGAGTTTCTTCAACACAGGAGCCTTCAGATTGTTCCGTGCAGTAGTCGTCTTCAGCAAGAATATCTGAGAGGAACTGTGGCGGAGAGTTGAGCTCGTTTGAAATGCATCGTGAGGGCCGACGCGTGATACGGAGCGAAGTGGGAGAATAATCCGCTGAGCTCAAATGAGATTGTGGAGCGAAATTTGTCGCGAGAGCAGATATCCCATCTTCAGGATACTCTGAAACCCAGTCTTGCGCACGGTCTGGACGATCACAGTTGACTTCTCTCCTGGGGGTAGAGGCCGGGGGAGTACAAGGTGCGGAGAACCGCAGATCATCTACACCACGATATGACTGAGGATCAGACCCTCCGCTAAATACTGAGTATTTTGCGCTGCCGTCGTCGATGTCGTCTTGACACCTGGGTGGCGACAAGGAGGCTTGAGTCTCGCTGCTCGGAAATTCCGCGTAGCCCGAGTCATGCTGAGCAGTGTAGTAGAACATGTCGCTGTCTTCTTCGAAAGGCATCGGCTCGAAGTCCTCTCCTTCCTCGAATGGCTCTGACAATAGCACATTCAGCGCTTTCTTTACATGCGAGCTGTAAGCAGAGCTCCGGACTGACCTTGCTGATGGTCGTGATGCGAATACTTCTCGGCGTCATCCTGGATAGGTTCTCTTCGCGATGGATGATTCCTTGCTGGACATGGGGAAGACGGCATTTCCGAACTCGAGTGCGCAGGAGGCTATAGAACGAGTCGCATGGGCGTGAATCATCACAGTGAGGTGATAACAAAACAAGCTACGCTTGCCAGAGGGTCACAACCAGGGCTATAGATCCTAATTGATGCTCTTTGATGACTTCCATTGGTATCGGAAAGGCCAGCAAAATTAGGTTGACTAAGCAACCGGTCGATCTGAGTTCTGTAGAATATCGCTGTAGAAGTTCATGGATTAATACGTAGGAAGTCATGTGAAAGCTTACACTCACGCTCGGATATATTCAGTTCATTGAGCAAAGCAGACGATCGAGTATCATTGCTGCGACTCGAGCTGGTGGAAGGTGTGTCCGTGTTTAGCTTGCGTCTTTTGTGCAGAGAGGTCGAAGAAACCTGGCTGTATGCGGTTGAATCCGCTGTTGGCTGGGATGCCTGTTTATCCGCGCCTCTATGCATATGTGCCAGGGATATGCCTGCGGCGAGTGGCCCCTCGCGCGTCGTCGTAGGCCCAGAGTTTCGGTTTGCCAGAGTTTTCCCCAAGCCCCTTGCAAGCACAGAAAGTCGTTGTTTTCCGAAGTGACTTCTCTGAAGCCGCCCATCGGCATCTTTGACACGAGCTTTAACTGCGTTTCTGTGCAATACGGACTATCGCTCAACAAAGGTATCAGTATGCAGGATTTCAGAATCGCGACCAGACCTTCGCCCTCCCATGTAATTAGTACCAGTCATCTTTCCAAGGGGCAGAACCGCTGAGTGAGTAGAATCAATGTTGTATTCATATGGCGTTGGTGGATGAGTGCCTCAGATAGCGCAGGCTTGGAACCTGATTGGCGTAGGTGGTTAGGTGCAGAACGTGAGCGTCCATGACAAGTCCACGACAAGCAAAGCACTAGCAAAGCTCGGGCGCCAGAGCTTCGCCATCACTTGATGGGGTGATCGACGGTCGGGCGCCCTTTCAGCCGCCACGCTTTCCTGTCGTGTCTCATGGGGTCCGACTCCCGAGGATAAATGGCGTCCACCTCTTTGCATCTGCCACCCTCACTGCACTCGACGTGGTTCCTGCTACTCTACAAGTGCAAGCGTAAACTACCCATAACGCCTTGCCGCCGATATGGCGGACGAAGAGGATATTGGGCTGTACAACCTGGCGCGAAAGTCAGATTCGAGCACTGACACGCCTAGGAAATGGAACCCGCGACGACCGTCTATTATCTCTGTACTGGAGGAAGTCAGGACACCTATCAAGTCTCCTTCCAATCCTAGTCTTTTGCTCCCGTCTCCCAAGTCTCCCAAGTTCAATACAAGGAAGCTGTCACGCTCGAATACGCTACCACGCTTGAACCGGACGGAGTCTGCAGGAGCACCCCAGGCGGAGAATTTGGAGAGTCTGTCAATGTCAACTACGAAGGTGAATCGACTACGACGGTGGATACTAGCACTGGTGATAGGTACGTCGTTCGTTTGTGTTACCCGACCTCCCTCAATGGCATGCGCCCAGTGGATTTTGACTTGGATTATGGCCCGAAGATCACTAGCATATTTCCGCAACTTGAGTTGAACGACTCAGAGTCAGAGAATATGTGAGGCTATCTTGTGGCGCATATACCCAAATACTGATGTTCAATACGTAGTGCATTTTCGTCTTTCCCCGACTCACCGCAAGCCGAGTCAGGCTCTTACATCCACTCCTTCCGGATACGGCAGCCTCGCTCGATTGCAGATGGCCCGATTCTCGAAGAGCAATATTCTCCGCAAGATGGGTTTATCTACGGGTTTTCGCACTTCACGCAACGACGAGACTCAACATCCAAACGAGGATATCAGCAGGTCTGAGCCACATACTACGCAGAGCTAACCACGTTTCTGACGAAACGGTTTGATAGCGGTCTCTGGTGATTCTTTCCCAGCACCCATACCCTTCTCTCTTCTATACCTTGCTATCTTACCTCGGACAATCCTTCCTCGCCCATGGCGCTCCAATGCTGGAAGTTGCATGCCACAACATTGCGAACTGGTAAGAACCGTGGTTACATACGGCTATGGAACGTTTCGCTAACATGCGGTTGAAAAGAAAGGTCTGATCCCCAGCCTGGATCAATACTCGAGCTCGGGTTCCTTGGATATGTGCTTACAGCGGAGCTGCCCACGTCAGCGGACGCGCAACAATCTGGCAAGACTACGCGTGTGACGGAGAAATACGACCCCGAATCGCATGTGAGCTGTTCATACCCCGTGCATAGCTGTGCGGGTGTTTAATAATTTTGATGTCAGATACTTGCATCACTGTCCCCCAGAACCCGCCGATTATCGCTGCGTTGGAAGCGAGCATAACGCACATATGGTCAATATGGGAGTGTTTGCTTCTTTGTGAACCGATCATGGTCTTCGGACCCTCGGCTGCTGTGACCAGTCAAGTCATATGGTGGCTTCGCGATCTTCTCCGTCCAGTGCGTTGAGTTACTTGTTGCCCTCCTCGAAATGAACTCTGATGCTATGGCGCAGATACCACTCGCTGGAGATTTCCGTCCTTTCTTCACCATTCATGACACAGATCATGCAGCACTGGTCAATGCGCGGCAGCCCCAGTCCGGCCTCCTGTTGGGAGTGACGAATCCATTTTTGAGAAAGCAAGCAGTCACTGGTCGCATATCCTCAGCCTTGGTTCGCCTCAGAAGTAAGTCGCTTGCGGGGCTGAAATACTAGGACAGATGCTCATGCAATGGTAGGAAAAGCAAAGGGACTCCTACGGCATTGCACATCACTGTTGGCCCGTCTCCCGGATGGACGACCAAGACCCACAAACGTCATGTTTCCAAGGATCAGGTCCTACTCAAGAAGGTCGAAGACGCGTTACGAGGTAGCGACCACACCAGTAAGCGCACATCTGTGGCTATTCTCGCTTGCGATAATGAACACTCTATGCAGAACTGGAAGCGTCGGAAGCTCTGCGTGAACATCTATCCTCACGGACCACAGCCTTCCTCGTACCTCTGCAGCGCTATCTGAACACCCTCATTCCTACACCTGCGGATAGGACTGTTCCAAATACACCGAATCTTTCAACAACCAACTTCGGTTCATCAGCTAGTCTACGCTCTGCGCTGCCTACGGCCCCTCCAAATGTCTCTTTCAATCGTCTTACGGTCTCAGTTTCAACCCCCACGCCATTGAAGCTGAAAAATTCAACGAGACCGCTTTTCTTGCGTCCCTCAAAACGAATGGCTCGCCGCTGCCCTTCAAGAGTACGGCCAAGAGGAAAGAATTTTATGAGAGGTGGATAAGAAGCAGGGCATTTGGTCTGTGGCTTGCAGCACAAGAGGAAGTCGTGGATCGAGTGCTGGCAACGCCAATCCCGGCGAGTGCATCCGCTACCTCCGTTAGGGGATCCGCGCATCCATGACGTCTATTTCGGTAGTAATACCAGCTGCAATACATTACTTCCTGTATGCTTTAGCGTACTCTATTCTTGCACATCGAGCCCGGAGGTTAGTATAATTATATCGGATTTTTCGAGAACAGATGTTGAGTATACCGGGCATGGCGTGACCCTAACCCACTTATAATTGGCGTAAACGCCATACCAGCGCCATACCGCCGCAGAGCCACGTCCCGAGGGCCGACCACACACCGCGCACCGCCAACCCACCGCGGTGCCGTTTCTTCAGCTCACCTTCCTCTGCACTAGCCTTGTCGTCCGCCGTTACTCAACTCTCTGCACGCTATGGCAGAAAATCTCAACCAGGAAGAGGCGGATCTTCTGCAGGTACGCAGACGTTCTCTTAGCCAGACAAAACACTAAACGATTCGACTGTCCGCGATTTGTAGTCCGCCTTGTCAGACGCGTTCTCGCCCGCAGAAGTCACTCGGGTCGCGGCGCAGCCTCCAGCACCATCTAAGGAGGAGTCAACCGTACCACCGCCTGGCGAACAACCCGCTGCAAACGCTTCAGACGCTCCGGCCGCCGCAGACGACTCGTGGAAGGAGGAATACGAGGCCCATTTGGTGGAATGGCGCGCGGCATCTGCGGTACAGAGGGAGAAGGTGGAGAAGGAGCACGCGAAGTGGGAGGCTATCAGGGCACAGGAGGAGAAGGAGGGCAAGGGACACAAGCTTGGAGAGAGCAGCACCAGCGCGAGTGTCAGTGGATGGGAAAGCGTGAGGGCAGAGACGGCTCGCGGCAGTCCCAGTCCTGCTGATGCGAGGGATCTTGTTACCGGAGAACACCAGGGGCATGGGCATTCAGTAAGTTCTACGTCGCTCGGGCTGACATTCGAGGCTCATTGTGCGTGTAGCAGGAGCCTTCGTCCACCTTTTCGAGTCCTCCCATCTCGCACCAGGACCAAAGCCGTCCGGATTCAGAGCCCGAGTATATCTCGTCTGAGCTGGGCTCATCCTACCCGTCCCTCACCTACCCCTCAGACCCGCATTCCCCGTATCTGCGCACCGCGATCAGCACCTGCGGAAACATGGCCACGAGCACGGACACCATGACCCCCACAGCCACCCGCACCGGCACCACGAGCCGCACAAGCAGACCGCAACAGTAGCCATCTTCGACTCGAGCCTCTCCACAAAGACGCGAGTGTTGGCCGCCGTCTCCAGTCTGGCTATTAACTTGCTGCTGCCGTTCATCAACGGTGTCATGCTTGGCTTCGGGGAGATTTTTGCGAAAAACGTCGTGATAGGCTGGTTTGGCTGGAAGGCCCCAGGAAGCACGGCCGCGAACGTAGGAGTCCGGGGTCGCGGAAATGCGGAGGTTCGTCCAAGAAGCAGGCAATGACGGACTTAGGGTGGCGTAGACGGACCTCTGCGGCAGGAAACTGTGATGGGTGGGCTGCCCATATTCCTACAATACCGCTGCACCATGTTTTCGAACTCTATCCCAGACATCCCATCATTTACTCTGCGTAGGTGCCGCTATGGGCAAGAATTGGACATAGAAGCTACACGGAACATTCTTCGAACACAAGCAAGGTTCAGCTGGTGTGTGCGACCGCTCAAACACCGGCAGCCCGTGTACCTTGTTCTTTCGTTGCTTAGACCTTGTCCAACCCGCCACACTTTCGTTCAATGCGCATCTGTGTGTTTCAGCGAAAACGTGTTCTACATGGGCATACGTTGAATTATGTGTGCAGAGTGGGCAAAGCGTCCGTCGTCGCACAAGTCTCATTGTGGCAAAGAGGACAGCTCTACGTCGTCATGTATAGTAGCAAGATTCACGAATGCCAGTCCAGAGAAGCTTGAGAGTGCACTGGGGGAAGTAGTGTCTTGCGTATGGGTAACGAGGCGCAAATCGAGCATCATGCGCGATATGAGGATTGGCGTCAGGCTGTTACTGATATGCAGGTCGGGGTGGTCGAGCATTAGTGAGCCCGGAATGCCTAGTAACTCCCCGTTGATTGACTTGGCCACATCCTGAGTATTTGCTGTCAGAGACGCGGTCAGAAATTTATTCTTCCGTTTGAGACGTACCGTATACTTGTATAATAGGATCTGTATGATATTCGACACTACGAGAGTCCTGGAGCTCGCTGGAGTCAGTTCAAGGGCTTCACGTGTGACATAACCTAGAGCGCACACGAAATAAATCGTTCCTGACTATAGAGTGAGCATGTGCGATTACCTAATTGTAGCGAAAACCTACCATCTTTGATTAGAAGGCTGGTAAATGCGAGATTCATGTTGAGCCGTCTCGCTTCTCTGTACAGGCCAAAGGTCTTCCACCAGGTGCATACCAACACAATGAACTCAGCCACCATGCTAGTGATGTGCGTCAATCTGACCACTGCGGCGAGTTAATTCTTTTCAACGGAGAATTGCTGCAAGGTACGCACACCTATAACACATGACCATTCAGTTTATCGGCCGGTTAGCAAGTATTGTACTTACTGAACCGCTACACTCGAAGCTGTGGGGCTGTGTGCCAGGCAAACCGTTGCAAGTGGCTCCGCAGTATGCAGTCGTAGTGTACTGAAGTCATACTAAAGGAGCGCAGTGGATATTAGCTATGTTCTGGACTTGACGAGCAATATATGACTTACGATGTTTGTCCCAACGCCAATGAGATTAAGGAAAAATACTATTGCTGGTACCGGGATGTTTCTGTGCAACAGTGCGTAGACACGCAAGGCCGAGAACACTGGTGATCTCGTTCAGCATAAACGTCCGTGGTATACGAGTCATTAGCCCAACTATCACGCACAGCTGAGAACAGTGGTGAGAATCACCGAGATGCCTTCAAAGAAGCGGACGGAGACCACGCATCTATCCGTTCACTCAGTCAGTCCGGACGGACTTCATGTATACACGATTCGATTTAGACTCACCCCTACTCTCTCATAACGTTTGTACATTGCGACTGTGAAGAAACATGGTATGCTACTCACGAGGCGGGTTGTGACTTTGTCCGACAGCACCAGCACGGCGGCATAGAGCAGAGAAAGGTACCGGTTGGCGAAGAACAGCCAGCTTGCACTTGTGATCTTCCTCTGCCAGATCGCAGCGACCTCCCTGTCGAACGTAATGCAATATTCGTACACCAGGAGCACTGAGTAGGGCTTCGTCAGCAAGACATGTCTCTACCTATAAGTAACGCGAATGCTTACCAACGAGAGCGACGTCGAGATATTTCTCCGTGGTCCTACGTCATCATCAACGAGCGATCCATCACAATTAGAGGATTTGGCCAATGACGTACAATTGCTGTGCAAATGGCACCCAAGAGATGCTGTCAGTTGCGGCCGACATTGCGGCCGATATCTTTAGAAGAGCTGCTGGTGGAAGAGACTCGAACAACGAAGAGCGGCCGCCGGTTGCTCATGCTGCCCAGGCAACTAAGTAGCACCGCGGCCAAGCGGCATTTGCAAATCCCCGGCTGTGAAGCTTATACGTGAAGGGGAAGCGTACGCTGCGATATATGACAGTATCAATGAGAAGGCGCACTGCGGAGGACGTAGAGGGCGTTGCCAGGGCTCGTTAAGTCCGTTGAAATGATAGGGACGAATGTTAGTACAGTAGCATAGCATACTCAAGCGAGAATCAAGCTCATAACGCTAACTACACGAGGAGTGACCGCTCGATTGTTCGAGCCCGATTGGCGCGCATTTGACAGATGTGACGATGCCGCCGCGTCGTCACGCCTTCATGCTGGGCACGGCAACGGACGGCAGAGAGTTTGTTTTCGCATTCCGCCTCTGATCCATCAGCGTTGAGTTTGATGGCGCCCCGACATTGCCTTTGCAGCTGCCTGTCGGGCTCCCTGCAAGTTAACCGTATTGAAGTAGAAGCCTGTATAGCAAGTTAAAAATCAAATAACATGCTCATATGTATCGCGCACTAGATCTACTCCTTTGCAGCCACATATGTAGAGAAACATAAGGAAAGAAAACCTGTGTAAGTGCCTCTGCATGCCTTTATCTGCTGCCACCTTCCAGTGAGTACAAACCCTGCATTTGAACCCAATATCAATCAAGTGGAGCATCATCGAAATTCTTATGACTTCCTGCGTTCTTACAGACATGCATGTATTATCTATTTACCAACCATTGCTATTCTTTTCTCGAAAATATATGAACTGAGTATTTTAAATTTTAGCGCCCAATGCTCCTTCCGCGGACTGGCGCGTCTAGCTCCGAGCGGCTGGCTGCCGGAGGGACGCCGAAGAGCTAACCCTTATGCTAGGGGCTGCTGAGAGCATGATGCGCCGTCTCCCGCCTTACCTGAATAGGGCGGTACTTGTCACGATAGCACCAGGGCGCCAATCGGGCTCGAACAATCGAGGGTATACTCCTACACGAGGTCAACTCCAGGTATCTGCGACACCTCGATCAGCTCACACGTCGAGGGACGTTAAGTGAGCATGCGTACCTGCTCAAAGTCAACACCCGGCCCCTTCTCAGCCTGCCGCCAACTAGCAGAACTTGGCGACACGGCCATAGAGCTCACAGGGGTCGGCTGCATCTCAAAGTCGCTGCTGCCCGCTCCACTCTCGGGGGCGGCGGAGCTGACCGAGATCATGAACGCAGGGCCGCTGAAGTTCGCCAGCGCTGTTGCGGTGCTCGCATCCTGCGCACTATTGAGCAGCCGCAGGTCGAGCATCATACGCGAAATGAGGATGGGCGTCAGGCTGTGCAGAGGGTGAGTTCGCGCGGCCTAGCCCTAGCAAGCGTGGAAAGACTCACATGCCGACGCATGTCCCGACGTACCCGGAGACGGCCTAGGAAGAAGTGCACTTAGAAGAAAGATGATTGTCGCAACTATTGGGCTTGGCACGTACAGTGTACTCAAATAGAACTATCTGGACGACGTTCAGTATTAGGAGGATCCTAGAATTACCGTTAGACCGCTGGGTATACATTGCTGGCAGCAGGGACGTACCCAAAGTAGGTCGTTCCTATAGACAAAGTCCAGAGTCTAGTCCGAATGGCCGTTGAAGCGTAGGTAACGTACGCACCATCTCGTATAAGCAGGCTGCTGAGCGCGACGTTCATGCGAAGCCTCGTAGCTTCTCTGTGCAAATCAATGGTCCTGTACCACGTGCACGCCAGTGTGAGAAATTCAGCGATTATACTGCATATACGCGTCGATCTAATGACTGGATAGACGTGAGCGGGCAGCGTCAGCGCAGTGCGGCAGGTACGTACGCCTGCATCCACGTGAGTTTAAACGTTTGAACGTGAGAACACGTGTACTCACGCAAGAGCGACGTTTGGGGGGACGGAACTAGAAGATAGGCATTCCACTGCAAACGGCTGCACGCTGTACAGCTGTATGGTGCCAAAATTGTACTAGCAGCAATGTTTAGTCTCCACGCGGAGTACGGTCTCTACGCGGAGTACCTCAATTTCAAATCACACTTACGAGGTTGGCGCCGACGCTCACGAGATTGAGCAAGAGTACTAGCAGGGATAGTGGGATGTTGCGGTCCGACAGTGCATATACCCGCAGAGCGGAGAATACTGAGCGCGACTGTGAGCTTATAAGATCGCAAAGCAGAGATACCAGCTCACAACTAAAGATGGTCGACAGAATAATGCTGAGAACTTCCCAGATGCGGACGGAAACCGTGCATCTACATGTTCAATATTCGATGGGATCATTTTCTTCGATCAGGAGATAAGTGCTCACCCCTACGCGTGTGAGACCACTGTGAGTACCACGAAGTGGTAGGAGCATTGAGCGGTACTCACGAGCTGGCTTGCCACTTGATCGGACAAAAATCAACATGATTGCGTAGATGAACACCAGGTAGCGATTGATGGCAAAAAGCCACGTCGCGCTGGTCGTCCTTCGTTGCCATACTCCGGCGACCTCTTTGTCGAGCATGAGAAAGTAATCGTACACAAGAAGAGCTTAGGCGAGATAGATATGTGAGCTAGCGTGCATTTTATGTACCGCATGTGCGAAGAAAGACTTGCCGACGAGTGCCACGTCGACGTATTTTTCCGCAACTCTGGAAATGTGGTCAGTTACTAGGCCTTCAGACCTACCGGGGAATAGGGACTCACAGTTGTCGCGCAAACGCAGCCAACTCCGGATCGTATCCGCCATTCGCCATCTGCCTGAAATCCTACTCGTCGAGTGTGGCAGCGACGGGAGTCAACAGGGAGTCGACATCTGCCCAACTTGAAGCGGTTTGTGATTAAGTAGTGTGCTGCCGGAGAGTCAAGATGAATTTTCGGGCGCGACAAAAGCCGGTGGAAGTGAGACATCGTTGACTAACATTGTTTGCTATGCCAGGGATCAGAGACACGCTGGGGAAGAGGGGATCTTAATTCAGACCGCTTACACGATCATGCCGACGAACAGATGAGAGAACTTCCGGAAAATGGAGTGAGAATTCAAGGTGGCGAGCGTATTTATATGCATGTTACCCCTGACAACACAGCGAGAGTGGCATGAATGGATTTGGTGTAAACTAGAGCATCGTCCCGGCAATAAGCGCGAAGTTGGTGGAAGAGTGATGTAAGCTTACTTAACATTGATGGCATCAAAGGGAGGACGAACGCCACAAAACATGCGTCCCGATATGGAAGGCACTCAAGATGACCCGCCGCACCTTTACATAATGTGGCGGAAGACGTTCTCCTCGCCTGGTACGGCACGTCCGTCACGATGTGGAGTCGCATCAAATCGCCGCTCACTGCGAGAATGACGCAGCTCGACTGCCTTTGGTCTCTTCCCGCCGCTACGCGAGCACCAGCACATGTAAATTAGGGGCGCAATGCCATTGAAGTGACGACATCAATGACATAAATCGCCGCAGCGCTGAGCTATATAAACCAGGTCATCTCGCAGACATTTCCCCAGAATCCAGCTGCTCTTCTTCTCCCAAACCATCATCCTCTTCAACCACTTTTTCGTCCTACGAATTTACAATGCCGTCGTACAAGGAAGGTGACAAGGTCGAGTACCGCCCCATCGGAGGTATGTGTACCCCATTTTCTGTCTCGCCCACCACCACTTACGGTGACTGCAGGCTCCGAGGACAACGTCTCTCACTCGGTCGGTGTCATCGAAGAAATCACTGAAGACACGAACGGCGTATGTTACATACTTCATTCACCCATGACTCAAATTTCTGACTTACCATCAGGAGACTCGCTACAGCATCAAGAACGACAACACCGGCAAGACAACCACCTACATGGTACGTACACCAGGCAGATGCCTTATTGCTGTGAGATCCAACATGTATTGTAGGAGAAGAACATTGTCGGAAAGGCTTCTTCTTAGTCGGTGAACTTGACATCACCTGGAAACTGTAATGCTATTTGTACCATAGTCTCGCCATCTGAAATGCAACGCTGCGTTCTTTTTGGATCACTTTCTGCCCATTGTAAACTACTTTGAGGGGTTGTGATCCACCTTGCTAGCAACATTTTGCTTCGAGTTTGGGGGAGATGCCTGGCGTACCCCAATATTCCTGACTTACAGTGAAGTGGGTTGAAGATGCGCGTTAATGCATTGAGAGTTGTGCCAACTGCTTCTGTACATAGCAACAGGCTCTGATGTTGGTGGCCGCGGCCTCTCGACAACAGCAGATATCACAACCGCAACAGATGTCAATGCAGAATCAGCCGTGTGTATGGCGTACATAATACTGAAATCATCTCTAGTGTGTCCCGCTTAGATTGAACCACCCTCGGCGCGACGCAAGTGTGCCGGAGGCATGTCAATATAATCCTCGGCAAGGTACCACGTGGCTAAATGAGACACGTCGTCAGATTTTCAACAGACACCAGAGCAGTAGCAACTTACAATCTCCCGTCATTTTGTCCTCTGCTTCCGTCATGCCATTGCCAAGCCAGAAGAAGCGGTTTGAGGTGTTGTCGAGGCGCTCATAGTTGAAGTCTTCCCAGCGAGGATTCTTCAGTGCCCGGAAATGGTGAAGAGATGATCCTGCATTCATGTTGAGCAACTGCACGAGGGATAAGGGAGACTAAACACCTAGGACTAACCTGGCCAAAGACCGACCACACGTCCATCGGGGCCGTTAGGCTTGTACCACGAAGGAACAGACTCGGTCGCAACGCTCTACGTATGCCCGCTATTAGACGCATACAACCACACGACGCGCGCATCGCCCACCTTGGTGAAATAGTCCTCCAAGTATCTGTCGAAATCCTCGATAGCCTCTAGCTTAGGCTCGATGCTCTTCAGCCGCTCGCGCTGCAGCTTCTGCGCGGCCTTGACCGCGAACTCAATCTGGTGCTCCATCATGAGGATGATCGCGGTCGTGCCGACGGCCGAGTTCGGGCCATTCGAGAAGAACAGGTTCGGGAAGCCGTCCACGCAGACCGAGAGGTACGACGTCGGGTGCGGCGTCCACTGCTCCTTGAGGTCGCGTCCGCCGCGGCCCGTGATGGGGAACGGGAAGCGGTAGGAGGCGTCGAAGCCTGTGGCGCAGATGATCACGTCCAGGTCGTAGTGCTTGCCGTCGGCGGTCTCGATGCCGTTGGGTGTTACCTGCTTGATGTCCGAAGTGACCAGATCACACTATTCCAGTGTTTGTCAACGATTCGATGTTAGGATGACGGTGTGCGGACGTACATTGTCCTGGCACATGGCAGCAAGGAAGCCCGGCGCTGGGGTCAAACGCCTAACGCAAACGCTATAATCAGGTATCACTTGAATACCCGACAACCTCCGTAAGTGCGTGTGCTGCGTGAGCTCAAGGTGACTTGTTACTCACGAAGTTCGGCCAATTCGGGCTTCTTGGCCAAAGCCTGAACCATATGGGCTTTGAACATCTCGCGAGCGCCCAGCTGGAACGCTGAGTCGCGCAAAGTGACCTTATGCATCGACTATAGGGCGACATTATAACATAACATCACTTCTCAAGCTGTGAGACTTACATTAACGTTCCTTTCGATCGTGCGGCGGAATTCCATCAAGCGCTCAGGGTCTTCCAGAGACTTCGTCTCTTCTTCCGTGAACTTTCCTGCAGACAATCTGAGGAGGATAGCGAGAAAACCGCCAAGAGACACGTACGGCTGTCGACGCCCTGGTCTGTTTCAGCGGAATCACGTCCTAGACTTGCTTTGTACGCCGACTCTTGGATCGGGGGCGAGATCCACGCCTTGCTGCGGGTGAAGTTGTACAAGTGCCCCACCTTCGGGCCTAGCGCACCAACAACTTGCAGCGCCGAGGAGCCCTGCCACGCACCGAACGTTAGCGTCTAACACGGAGGCAGGGTGGCCAGGCGGACACACTTACCAGTCCGACTACGGCCACTTTCTTGTCGCCCCAATCCTTGACGTCCTCCTCCCAACTGGCCCCGCCAAAGTTCCAGTCCGCACTATGCACGCGCACACCCTTGAAGTCGTGCAGCCCCTGAATTTCCGGCCACTGCCACCTGCTCAAGACGCCCATGCCGCAGAAGACGAAGTCCGCGCTGTCATCGAACTCCTCGAGCTGGCCCGGCGCAGTCGCCGACGGCCGCTTGATGCGGAGGTGCCATTTACCGGTGGCTTCATCGTACCGCGCGCTCGTCATCTCGTGGCGCAGCTTGATGTAGGGCCCGAGCTGGTACTTGTCGGCGACGTCGCGTATATACTCCAGGATCTCCGAGCCAGGGGGAGTACATTTCTGTCCAGTCGTGCTAATTGGACATAGAACGCGTGGCGGTTAGTTAGCCGAAGCGGGCACTCGTGTGTGGTTGAGGGACGAACCTTCGTTTCAAATGAGAATGCATACTGTGCGGAAATTAGCTCACTTCCATGCATGACAGGATGCGACCCTTACCGCGTGAGAAGGTACATCACAAGCGACGCCTCTGTAAGAAAATAATGACGCTAAGCACTGCCGTCGCATATTTGGATGCGGATTACGCACGGATACCGGTTCGCATACCAAGTCCCACCGATGCTGTCCATCTGCTCGTAGATAGTGAGCTGCAAGTTGGGAATGTACTGCCGGAATCTAATGGACGGTCGTCAGTCTCTTCTCGTGAGCAGGTAGCTTTGTTAGCGTACCTGATCCCTGCTACAATGCCACTCGCGCCTGCACCAATAACGGCGATACGCATAGGTCGGTACTCATCAACCGCGAACCCACCGAGCGGCGCATCCTGGACATCAGGGATAGGGGTGTCGGCGATAGGTGCTTGGTTGGTTGGGGGATCATCTGGCTGAGGGGAGCTCAGGATCTTGCTGATGCGGTTCAACATCGTGCAAAGAGTGTACTTGTGGTCTGGAGAGGACAAGCAGCTTTAAGTATGGCATCGGCAAGCGTCTTTGGAGAAGCATGCAAGGACATAGCTCCCACGTCTCGGAGTATAGACATCGCAGATGGATATAGTCAGGGCCTCCTAACGGATTTCAAAGCCCTTTCTTGATCCGCGGTCCCTTTCTGCGCGACGTGTATCGTCTGCTTGTACGAATCTGTTGAGCCCTCAGTAGTATGCGGAAATTCGGCTCACTGCGCAGTCCCTCGTTTAGTGGATACGCTCATGCAGCTGACCTCGGCGCCGCCAGGGATACGAACTGTGTCGGAATTTGTAAGACTTCCCATTCCCACTTGTGACTTCTCCTGCGATAGCGTTGTGATACAACGCCTTATTCGCCGAACACCTAGGTGGAGCATCAAATAGGTCATGTCATTGCTTCCGATGACCTGAACAAGAAAATAAGGCTCGTTAACTGGCGAATGCTGCTGAAGATTACTCACAAAGCATATATCTCCTGAGTAGTACCCAGGTCTAATCTTAAGCAGGATGAGGACCCCTGTACGAGAGTGCTCAGTATGGAAACATCTTCTCAGTGAGAATGCAGAGAGTTCGATGGCTTCCATTCATTCATTAGCCATCTCTGACGGGCATGGGGCAACGTACGTGACCGATTGCTCGGGGATCTTGCGGCGCCGGTACTGGAAATACAATAGTCATATCGGAAGACTTGGTGTGCACCTTGCCGACTCAATCAAATGCGAGGGCAATGCTATCGTGAATCAGCTGCAACTCCAGTGCTTCAAGCGAAGCTGACAGCCTGAGTACCGGCACACGGCCCTTACGAAGCCTTCTGGTTCTCGTGATATACGTGCCTCTTGGCAGCACCTTTGTCGCCAGTATGCAATATAAAAATACCAAGTCCATATTTCTTAGCGCATGCCGTTGAAATGCTAGCACGGCGAGCGCGTCCAGATGGGCGTGAGGCGGAAGTAACAATACTTCAACCTCTCAGCACTGTGCGGGAGATCAAAAGAGATAACTAGGGACATCAAGATCAATAAGTGCAGGTTGGTACAATGAGTCGGAATTTTCTTACACTCTCATGTGTGTCAGGATTGAAGATGCATGGAACTTGCGAATGGCACTCAGCCTTGCTGTCCCCGCCTTTAGGCGCTCCAACGTGACGGCAAGCACCGACCGGTAGTTCCCTGACGCCACCAAGCCGCTCGCCAGAGCCATCACCGCCAATCAGATCCAGACTGTCCATGTAATACGGCAGGTGGTTATAAGAAAGCCTGTGAGAATAGGGTATTACAACAATCAGTTCAATAAAGAGGTGCAAATGTATGATAGCCCATAGGAAAGAGACTATGATGAAGGTTTCATTGGAATAGCCTCTTCAAATACTCGGCGGCGGCCTGCTTCACTTCGTCGTTGAGTCGAGGGTTGGCGAGAACTTCTGTCGCCAGAGTAGCCCTACTGTTGTTGCCAACTTGCTCTCCGAGGGAGTCCAATCGGCTGTTGACCCCGTCCGACGAGCTGCTCTCAGCACCAGAGCAATTCGCTACTCGACCAGACACAGGCCCCGCTTCCCGTTCCTCCCGTCGTCTCAGGAGCTCCGTCTGCAGCCGGATGTCATCGGCCTGAGCTTTTACTAGATCCACCAATGTCGTGCATGTACCAAGAAGATTCTGGGTCATCGTTGTCAGATGGGCAAGCGATTGCGCGGTCTGCGCCTGGAAATGTACCAGTTGCTGTTGCTGTTGCTGCCATTGCATCTGGTAATCCGGTTGAATCGTCGGAGAGTAAAATTGGACGTGACCATGCGGAGCGTGAGCTGCGTATGCGTAGGGCACCTGGGGCGACGACTGTAGAGAGTGGGAAGGGTGGGACGAGCCTTGAGACAGCTGGGCTTGCGGAGGTGCTGACACAGAAGTGGGCATCTGAGCAGGGGGCGGTGACATCCGTTGACCACGGTGTGCAGAATTCGATGTCCGAGATATAGATGGAGGAATGGGAAGAGGGGCGGGGATGAGCGAGCCGGTCGGGTCCAGGTGAAGGCGACGAGCTTCAATGACAGCCGCGTTAGAAACGGCGTGCTCAGAGTCTTCGGGCACCTCTTCTCCTTCCGCATCCTCGTCATGCTCGGAAGCGTACCGAGGAACCGGCATGCCTGTCTTGGGATCTTCCTGGAAGCGTTTCTTGAACAGTGCGAACCAACCCAGGTCGTACCAGTGATCGATCACTTTCACCGCCAGATTGCCCACCGGGATATTGAGGGATCGTGCCGCTTCAAGCTTGCGCTCAAGGAAGGATTGGCGTGCGCTGGCAGATGCGAAGGCCACGGGTATAGGCTGGGCTGCAACCGCATTGGCCTCAAGAGGGGCGGCAGGGGCGTCAATCGTGGAGGAGGATGGGGACATCACGTCAGGATGCATTGCTTGTGCGGAGGACGCTATAAGCGGTGCTCTTGCGAGAAACCCTTCGAACACGTAAATCTGCTTGAATATCTCGAGATTTCGATGATAGCAAGACTTCAGCGCAGTGAACGATTTGCGGGAGCTGAATAGTTGCGCTGAGCCCTGTAGCACATCGTTAGTAGCGGATATGCATTGTATAGCAACTTTACTCACCTCCCGGAATACCGTATTCATCTTCGTACCAAAAGCCTCCCACCTCTCGTCATTATCCAGCATCCAATGAAACAGCCTCGCCTTCTCCTCGTCGGTCCAATGCTTCGCCCCTCCTGCAGGGCCGACGTCGTGTTCATCCTTCATTTGCTCTGCTTCGTTGTCGCCAGGACGAGTAGACGCGTCGTGGTAAGACTTGTACCTCTTGAAAGGTTGGCCATCGTCCGCAGCACCAGTAGAGGCTTCATGTCCTCGCTTCGGGACAATCGGAGATGGGTCGCCCAGCGACTGAGAAGACTGGCTTGGCTGAGGAGTATCTTGAGGAGATATCGTAGGAGCCCTGGAATGCTGGAAGGGGACGCTGGCATGACGTTCGAAGTCATTCGCAGGATCTTGAAGCTCGCCAAGCTGGCCTGGCTCATGGCCGCTGTGCGAGTGCTGGACATCGTGCTGTTCCGGCGTATGTGGCGGGACCGGTGTATTCATTGGGTGGGGCGGGTGCTGCTGACTCGAGTGTTCGTGTACATGGTGCGCCTGGTGGTCTACGTGGACCTGTTGGTGCTCGGCAGGGGAGGTTTCATGCGCGTAGTAAGCGGGTATTGGGTTGACATTCACGTTGTACTGAGACGTCTCATACGGTACCCCGGTTGAGTATGCTTGGTAGGCTGCGGTGTATGGGTCATGTGAAGGATGCTGCTGAGTTTGGTGGAAAACATGGCCGTGAGTGACTGTCCGAATGGTTTCAGATCGAAGGCGAGTCGGAGAAGACTAACCTGCACCTGGACGGGATCACTCGCAGATTGGTTCACACCTGCGCCCGCCTGAGCGGGCAATCCGTCCAACCCTGGTCCGGTGGAACCAGCCGCGCTGGGCACCGACTCGCTGGCCGTAAAATCAGCCTGTGCATGGTATGGGACAGGCGACGGGTCTGCATACGTTTGTATGGACATGCGAAAGGGTTGTGCAGAGGGCAGACAAGACTGACGATGGAGAGCGGGCTCAAGGTGAACTGGTTCACCTTCTGGCGTCTGTTGCGCTCCAGTCGCACCGAGCCACACCGAGCCGCTACCTCCGGCCAGCCAATAAGAGAGTGAGGATTCTTCTGTAGACTATAAGATGCAAGTTTCTACTTCGTCGGGAGTTTGGCTCGACTACATTTTACACAAGATAGTATGCTAGAGTACATAGTACATAAGGTCCATGAAGCCTATAGTGTCAACATATGTAGGTAGTACAAACAGTACTGAGTGTCTGTACACCGTCCATAATTCGGCGGATGAGCAAGTCATTGAGGCCAGCGTTATTGGGTCATATCTCGGTTCAGTGTTCGTGTGGCGTCTTTGATGACCTGCAGCCATATCATAGACTTGCCTATTTGCTCAAACGCGCTATTCGTTCGCGTCTCAATTTTTCGGGTGAGAAGGCGACGCAACGCCCGCGTATCATCGTCGTCTTCGTCGATCAGGGTCGAGGCAAGTGATATCAGTGATGTCTGGGAGGGGCTGCCCGGAGGCTTGGGGAAGACGAGCTGGCTATCTCGGGGCGAAGTCGGAATCGTGACGGGAAGGAAGGCGAAGGGGTCGGATTGTCGATACAGAGTATTTCTACGCTGTTCTTCTGCCAAGCGCTGTGCGTGGACCAGCCCAACTTTTTGTTGCTGTGCGAACAAGGGATCTATTAGTATAAGGTACGTCCATAAGTATGTGTATGCTTACCTCTATGATTTTAGAAAGCAGACCACGAGCATGCCGGATGGACCGGTTGGTGCGGCTCACGTAGTCTTCCGCGACGTCTATGCATTGCCTTATGCGCAACAGATCCTGGGCAGCAGTACGGGTCACCCTGAGCGCCGCTATGGCGTCAGGATCGTCTTCCTGCGCCAGTGAAACCTTCGGAGCCAAATCGCCAACCTGTTGGTCGTCGTGTGTTCGCGATGAAGTACGGTTTGCACCGTCAAGCTCCTGAATAGCGGGCATCTTTTTCGGAACCTCTGGCGAGAGCATCTTTCTGAACCAAGCCCTGACCTTGGATACGCTCGACTTGACCGGCTCCTTGTTGTCAGTCCACAGGAAGGAAGACCGCTCCAAAACGGGTGCCTGCGTCGTCATATTGTTCTTGCTGAATCGGCGCGGCCGTGGGGCTTGCGCGACGGGTGAGACCAGCTGGAGAAGGCTTATTTCCTCGCTAGCCTGGTCGGTGAGATCGTCCATGGATTTCGTCGCACGGAGCGCTTTCAAAGGAACTGAAAGCATGGAAGACCGATACGACGATGCGACCGCGGTGCATGGTACGGGGTCGTCCGTGTGATCGCCCCCGGCATGGCCGATCCGAACACCAGGAATGTCGAGGGGGGCGACGGTAGCAGGGCCATCTAGATCCTTCTGGACTACGGCGTAGGAGCTGATACTGGACACGACGGTACTCCCCGAGCTTTGAGAATCCGTGGTGCGTCTCCTTACGGAATCGGGAGCGTCCCAAGTAAGCTCAAGAGCGGCCAGTCTATCGCCGTATCTTGCTTCCACAGAGGTTGCGGCGTCGTCTACAAGCGACTGAGTGAAGTTGAGTCGCTCGCGCGCCCCGGATAGGTCTTCTGTCGCTTCATTAAGGCGCGTCTGCATGTAGACTAGAAGATCTTCGCCCATCTCGGTCGTCTGCTGAAGAAGGTCCTCCACCTTCTCGACGTCAATGAGCTCCGGCTCAGATAGTTGACGGGACACCGATAGAAGGTTTTCAAGGATGCGGCGAGGGAATACTTGGGAGTTGCGCTCAGATAGTGAACCGTGGTTGACAGGCTCCTTCGATGCGGTCCTGGGAGAGCAGGGCTGGTGCAAGCTCTCAATCCCCAGCAGTGGGCTTGTCGACTCCAACATCAAAGCGAAGGGCTTGATTGTCCTGGCAGAGGCAGAGGAATGAGACCGAATGCCCTCAATGCTGCGACCAAAAGCTGTCTTGAACTCGGGTCGGGCAACTTCTACGGCCGTTAGACTATAAAAGCAGTGTTAGACCCGGTCGTGTTGTAGTAGGGCAGTCACGTACCCCCTAGAATTCCGTATCTCTCTTACTGACCCGGTGGCATCGCAGTCCAAAAGAGCTGCTAACAGCTCAATGCTGTGACCATGCTCGGCTGCAACGTGCAAGCACGTTTCGTCGTCCTGGTCTTTCGCACACAACGGAGCATGGAGGTCAAGGACTAGGTGCCGGACAAATGAGCCGATGGTGACCGGCGACGTGACCTGCGTACGGTGAGCAAGACAATGCAGAGGAGTGCCGTGACCAGAGCGAGCATACAGGCTCATGTCGGCTCCAGCGTTGTACAGAATGTCCAATACGGCCAGAGAAAGTTCATCTGCTGCCATGCATTCGTGGATGGCGCTCTGTCCATGTGCGTTGGGGTGGTTGACCAAGAAGAGAGGTGAACTTGATGTTGTAACTGAAGAACCTCCGGAGAGAAGCGACGAGAGCGTCTCGAGATCTGCAGTCTGGACGGCGGAAATTAAAGGAGCGACCATGGCTAGCATGTCTTCTTTCGAAGGCTTCAGCGCCAAGCGGGGGTGGCAGGCGATCTGCGGTAGAGTCGAGGGATGGTTCCGAGGTCCGAGAACAGGGTTGCCCTCGTGCTGCACAAACGGTCAGCATGGCAGGCGCTGACCTGAAGGATGTACGTACGAAGTGTTCTGAGATGCGATGCTTCCGGAGCGCGCTCTCGCAAAGCCAGAGCACCTGTGGATGCCGCAGGGCGTATTGAATTGATGTCCGGTGGTTCATATCCCGATAGTCAGGCCTGGCGCCATTTTGCAGCTAGCAGGAGATGTCATGAGCACCGGCGTCATTCCCCCAAGTAATGTTACACGTACCAGAGCGTGCACTACCTGCACTCGGCCGTCCCGAGCAGCATCTGTCAAAGGAAAATCTGAGCAAAACACTGAGGTCAAGGTGTAGGAGAATGACCTACACATAAGCGGTGTTGCTCCCGACGCGTCCATTCCGTCAACCGACACCAAGCCCTGGCACTCGTGCAGCAACATCCGTACAGCTTCGGGCACATTCAGCCAGGAGGCAAGGCCCAACGGAGTTACGCCATGCATTGCTTCTACCGGCGCGTTCAGCGCGTAGAATGAGACTTTTCGTGGTGAAGGAGCGCTTTGAGAATTTCGAGACGGTTCTCTAACATGAAAGACGCGTTTGACGCGTCTGCGTGCTCCCACCTAAGTCCGACACGACACTGAGCATGAACAAACCCCTCGATATTACAGCGAAAACACACCTATCTCCGGCGATGGCACACGAAACCAGAGTCCGGCCAGCGGAATCCTCTACGTCAATGTCCGTCGCCGTCTGCAAAGCCTGCTTTACAGTCGCTACATCCGCCTTCGCGGCGGCGTCCAAGAGGGAGATAGCTCGCTGCGCTGAGCTACCGTCGTTCATAGTTTGGTTGGCAAAAGACATGTTCTGAAAGCGTCCAAGAGAGAGTACAGGGAGATGTGAAGTGTGAAGATATGAAAAGCACGGGGAGGAGATGCAAGAGAAGAGGAGGTCGTGCCAGCGAACGTAACTCGAGAGTAAATAAGCTTCTGTCTTGTCCGTCTGAGAAGTTTTGAGAGTCTATGCACCCTGGGAGCCCGCCCGTCTCTTTATATACAGACTGGTCCCATCTCAGTAGGGCCGCACACGAGGCAGGATAATGACCATCAGAAGACGCCTTGGGTGTAAACGAGGCTTTAGTCCGCAACATGAGGCCGGGTGTAAGCGTGTTGACCGCCTCCGACAATAATGCAGAAATATTCTGGCGCGTAGCGAGGCGACGCCGAGTAGGAGCGGGGAGCGACGGAAGGTGGTGGTCCATTGTCGAGGTCAAAAGCTGGCCATGTCCTCATCGGCGTACAAACAAGCACAAACAATTAGCGCTGGTCAGTAGCGCTGGAGCGCTCTGTGAGACTTGCCGACGTCAGACCTTCTTCTGAGGTTCTTGCTGTACAGCCTTCCACCCATCGGGGAATGCGGTGACTATGTTATTGATGATACATATATGCTGTGCTGAGCACACGAGACAGTGTAGAAATATAGAGAATAATCATTCAATATGCGACTGAGATGCGAGGGATGTGATGCAGTGTGAAGCGTTACATTGGATTGTGAATGTATAGAAAGAGAAAGAAAAGGAGACAGACTGTACAGTCCTGGAGAACAGCTGACAATATATACAAAGGAAAGAGGGTTAAAGGAAGGCTTCACGAGACAACGTGCCCTGGAATAGAAACTGAGCGAATGCAGCGCACTCGAGTGCTATGCGATGCTCACCTTCACTTGCTCGAAATTCGCCACGGCGCGTTCAAGATCCCATCCATTCCCCTCAAGGCATTGCACAGAAAAGGCCGCATTAAGACCAGTCCGCTGAGAGACCTGCAAGACGAGTGACCGCTGGGGTTCAGGCTGAAAGGATTGAGTTACACTCGGTATCACCGACTCCAAATCAAATAGTACGTACAATCTGTGAGAGTGCTTCCTGCAGTTGTGGGGGAATTTGAGCTGGCTGTGGCGGAGCCGATGAGGTGGCTGTGGCGGGAGCTTGTACTCGTAGCGGGCCTGGCTTCCACGCTTCGTGGTTGGAATACGCTCTCACGACTAGCTGATCAGAAAGGATAACGACGTCCCATCCGTTCTGCTTTGCACTGCCCATCGAAGTAGATGAGTCAGACCGACATCCACACGATTTCCTCGGAAAAGATGTATCAACGTACCGAGAGCCTTCTGGCGCAGGGGCCAAGATAAACGAACGATCAAATGATCGAATGCCCTCCGAAGGCACTAAAATATTCACATGTAAGGAATCTGTTCCTATACTGGCCGGTTGCAGAGGTAAAGTTGACGTACATTCGGTAAATTGACCATGTAAAGTCATGAACAGCACCGTGCCATCAGCATGGGTAACTGGCCATGCGTCAACACAGAACTTCTCTGGTGACCCGGCGAC
Organism: Terana coerulea; assembly: GCA_024811115.1. NCBI lineage: Eukaryota > Fungi > Basidiomycota > Agaricomycetes > Polyporales > Phanerochaetaceae > Terana > Terana coerulea. Next base: position 65,543 of record JAKOGH010000142.1, read on the forward strand.
ATCGTGCTTGGTACTCGGCAGAGTGACCATCGCTTTCACGGCATCCTCGCCACCGACGTGCATCGTTTTCACCAATCTCTCTCCGCTACTACCCATCCGGCTCAGGTTTCGCGAGCCGCCAATCCCACCGGTCAACCAAGGGGCCCACTCGAGCTTCTTCTGGTTAGGCATCTCTTTGGAGTGATGATAGCCTTCTACGCGCGCACGATGAGGAATAGCAGTGTTCGCAGAGTGGGAGAAAGTGGCCGAAGGGTGATAGACGTCTATGAGAGCAGACCGCTGGTTGTCGTAAAATGGGAAGAATCTAAGCGCAGCAGTAATAAGTCGAGGCCAAGAGCCCACGAAAGACATGGTTGAGCGTACCGCATGAGGAAATTGCTTATAAGAGTACCGTCTACGCCGGTGACGAAAGGGGGCATCATGTCGTGGGGAAAGGTGGTTGCGGTGGGCCGACTGATTGCTGCCTCTGAAGTCGATGCCTGGGGTACGTCAAAGGCGATCTTCACAATCGCTTCTTGGTCCAGCATTTCTAAGGATGGGAGCCGCCGCGCAATTTCACTACGACGCTATCAACTAATGGGACGCGAGAACTAGCGGCCAAACTAACCTCTTGTACTTCTCCGCCCGATTGTTCTGATACTCCAGCTCTCGAATTGGATTTCCCATAAGAACCAGTTCTCTGAGGTGTTCCAATCTGCCCTTCTTCCCAGAGATACTCTCCAAGTCCCTCCACATCTTGAGCTGGTTTCCTTCTAACGAAAGGTTTGCCAACTTCGGCATGTAGTGCGGTAGGGTTTGAATTAGGACACCGTTGGTTATCCCGTTATATGCCATGGACAGGGTTTGTACCTTCGGAAGCATCAGCATATATGGGCATCGCATGGAGCGTTTGCATACCTCAGGTTTCAACTGCCCGGCAAGTTTGAAAATCACGGCTGCCTCTCTGGACGATGATCCGGGGGCTCCTGGAGGAATGAGTCGATGCTCTTTGACGAAATCGTCGTCCAGCATTCGCTAGGGTTGTGTGAGAATGGGAATAGTATAAATTGGCTGAGACTTACCTCTAAGTTGAGATAACGAGCCTCAGGGTTCCACCTCTTCTTGACAAACTCTCTCCATAGCTCAACAACCTTAGAGCCGACCGTTGGACGGGGCGAACTTGTCCCGTTTAACGAGATAGCATTCCTACGTATCCTCCCCCCCGTCGCCCCAACCTTCGAAGCCCCCCGTATATTCAAACCATCCGGGCTAGCTCCAGCGGCAGCTATCCGTGCAGAAGTCTTGGATTATGGAGAGTGGAGGAGACGACAGAGGAGGGGGACGAGCAAATGAAGAACGTAAGCTTGGTGTACTCGCAATAGAACAGCAAGGGCGCCCGAGGCGTGCAGCATACCCCTCCTGAACGACTAAACAAGGTGAGAAAACGAGCTGCTATTTACCATAGGACTGCGTGTTGAGGAGCCTGGCTGATCTTTGCCGAGCAAGAGGTCGGCGCCGCGGGGGCGATGTGAGCTTCGGAGCTTGTGGTTTGATGCCTTCTGGTGGCCCTTCCGGCCTCCTGGCTTGTCGGTCGCATCGCGCATTCGGGTGTCTGAGTCCATAAGCCCTGCTTTGCGGAGAGCATTGGCTGCGATTGCCCGACTGCCTGTGACCGGTGGCGCAGGAGTTGACAGCATTGGCTAAGCTGCTTGCAGACCCTGTCCCACGTAGAGTGATGAGGTGAGTGTCAACGAGTGGAACGCGCTGCTGCTTCGATAGCGTGGCACGAAGGGGGATGCTCGAGACTCACGTGAGTGTGGAAGTTGAAGTTGTGGTCGGAGGCTCGAGCGCAGTGGCGGTAAAGGCAAGACCGTCGCGGAGCCGGCAAATACGGAGCCTACGAGTCACGTCACGGTCGTCACGATTGCCACCTATTCCTCTGTCACGATGTGTTGCAACGGTGCTCGTCACGCATCACGCGCGTCACGGCTGTCACAGCCCCGATTGTCCTGTTGTTGTTGCAGCGGCCGAGCATCAAGCACAGCGGTCTCACAGGAACAGGTGTTGCCTGTGCACTCTCTGAGTCTTTTCTCTAAGTCTTTTTATGGCTTGTTGGCTCGAGTTGTGTTGCCAGGGTGCGCAAGCCATGCCAAGCTTGTTGGCCGAAACGGGAATTGTTGTTGTCGCGAAACGTTCCCACGGTATTTCCTGAGTCGCAAACATCCTTGGAAATTGAGCACCTCCCTTTTCCTGCTTTTTATTCTCTGCTTGGCTGTAATTCCCTGCTGCTCTCCGAAAAATGGAGCAACAGTTATATCTACCCCTGTCTGCCGCCCTACATGGTCCTCCCCAGCCGACCCATACCTCTCATCAATCACACTATACTTCTTCCTATCCGGCTCATGCCCAACCATCGACGACGAATGGCGCACAACATACCCAACGAGAGGAGGAGGAAGAGGAGGAAGACGACGACGACGTAGTCGAAGAAGAGCTTGATCACAACCAACGAGATCACCAGTCACCAATTGTGCAATCTTCTCATACTACCGTTGTCCAACCATCCAAGTCGTCTGGGTGTGTGCATTTCACTGATGCGCCAGAGGGCACCATTGTCATACTTTAACCCATTCGTGTCTCGCAAGCCCTTCCATATCCGCCGGCATACCCCAGTACAGCGTGCAAAGCCAACCCACTGTACGAGAACAGGACACTTCCCAAGACCAGACCGATGACAGCAAACGTAAACCCGGAAGACCACGAGGTTCTCGAAACCGCAAGCAGAAAGCTTCCACAAGTTCAACAAGCAAAGCGCCAGCAGGCTCCCAACATCCAGGATTTTATCAATACCCTCCCGCTCCAGGGGGGTCATCGCGAAGCGAATTTTACGATTTTCAGTGGCGAGCATTGAACCTCTGTTCTGAATTCTACAACGCAGCAGAGGAGTTGATTGTCTGTACCTTAGTTCAGTTGCTAATGACATTCGGTATACTGAGTACTCGACTTGCAGAAGGGTGCCGCTCCGTTGGTAATTGCTCAATGTTACCACTCTGGCCCTGCCACGAAAATCGACCCGTTAGCCCTGATTGCGGAAGCCAAGCGGGTTTGTGATACCCTTGTACGCTCTTGAGCCGCCCTTCTGGTCACCTTGGGGGCTGATGAACCCTTATATTGTGTAGCTTGCCAATCCTAGTGCATTAGCAGGACAACCGCCTCCGGCTACAGCGACTTACGGTGTACCAGCCTATGCCCCAATTGCACCGCCACCGACGCCAGGATCGGCCACTGTCCATGGGACGTCAAACGCCAGCAGCTCGATGATCAACAATCCTCAGTCGTTCATTATGCCTCTAAGTGCCCCTGGAATGCCTCCCGCGCCGGGATATCCACCTCAGAGCTACTACCCGACAAGCTACCCGCCTCCTCCCGGCTCACGTTATCCCACCACGCCATATTATTCGTACCCGCCTCAGCCCGCGCCGTATTATGCGCCGCCGACTCAACCACAACCCCCGCCGTGCCCAGTTCTGCTATAGCCCCAGCCCCAGCACCCGCCCCCACCACATCGAACGTTCCCGCACCTATCCCTACCCCTGTTCCCGCGCCTGCGCCTGCGCCCCCTGTCTCTGCTGAGCCATCGTCTTCTACGTCTTCGACGGCGCCGACAGCGCCACCTCCGCCACCACAAGTGACAGGTTTATCTGCCTTCAGTGCGGCCACCGGCAATGCAGCTCCTGGAGGGACGCAAGGCGCTTGGTCGACGGAAGAGACGGATAGATTGACGAAACTTGCAGAACAGAGCAGACAGATGGGTGGAAACCAGAATCGAGGCGAGATTGAATGGGACTGGGTGGTGCAGCAGTGGGGTAACAGTCGCACAAGGTACGTGCTCATTCGACGATTCTCGTTCACGATATTAACAACGCTTTCAGGCATCAGATTTTATTGAAGGCAACTGCGCTGGGTCTCAAGGAAAGCACCACTCGCGGTACCAAGAGACGTCGGGATGCAGACGGGGTTGCGACTGACACCAACCAGCGGAACCCACCTGCCCCACCACATCAGTCGATAGCGCCTCAACAGCCCACTATGCACCAGTACTCGCAGCCAGCGTATGCACCACCTCCCCAAGCGACAGTCAACGTCCATGCTCCATCACCCGCACAGAGTTCCGCGACATCCAACCCTCCCTCCGCCCAGGCCTCACCCGCGACCCAGCCAATGCGCCCTCCGTCATCAAACATACAGAACAGCCTCAACCCGCCACGACAAGCGCCCGCTTGGCCGATGCCCATCGTTGCGACTACCCAATCTCCCATCATCTCGCAAAGCCAGCTGGACAGCGCACAGACTGCATACTACCGACGTCCTCAACAGCCATCATACCCTACCGCTGGTCCATCACCCACACAAGCATCGCCTAGCATGCGTCCACTATCGTCACACGGAGCCGCAGGGTCGACACACCAGTACATGTACAGGCCGAATGGCGCTACCGCGCAGCCAAGGCGGGAAAATGGAATTGGGCAATGAAGAGCCTCGATATACTGGAATCATCCTCATCTCCATGTTGTTTGCCTCACACAGATCTTTGGACATCGGTTATTTCATTGTTTGGTTTATACCGAAGGTCTCTCTGCAGCAGTCACTGCCCTCAATGCTACTAATATTCACTATATTTACTCGTTTCCATCTAACCCGTGCTTTACTGTAGTTTACTCCCTGGTTGCTCTGTTCAAAGTTTATCACAGTGTATCTTTTGTGCTCCTTAGATTTTCTGACCATATACTCAGTCGGTTTCTCTGGATCAATCGTCCAGGTTTGAGCATGCTACCCCGCGGAGTTGCTCATGTAACGCGCGATGTCGGAGGGCGCCTGTTCGCGCTCCTGTGCTTCCTCATGACCGTCGCGTTGCCTGTGCCCACAACTGTAACCGTGCGCAATACGACGTGTTGAACTCCTTCAGAGGCCGCAAACTCTACTCGACGAGGCACTTTACAGGCAGTGATGGCTCCTTTCGCAAGCCCCCGACTTGTGCTCTCTGGATTTAAGGAGCGGATCGAAGCTCTAACCGTGCAAGGCATAGGTCATGTTTGCTACGACGAGCTTTCCAGCTAACCCAGAGATTTGCAGGCGATAAGCTGTACATTGGCACTGCACTTGGAAACCTTCATGTGTACAATGTCGAACCTACGCTTCGTGAGTGACGCTCTCGCTGCAGTACGGCGTCCGCAATCCCGCTCAAGCCGCTGGCATGACGGTAGACGAGGAGGGACATGATGCAGAACTTATTGAAGTGAGGAAAAGTCTGGGAAAGAAGGCCATAGAGCAATTAGCCTATATCCCGGATGTCAACTCGCTCGCTGTCCTCACAGGTATGTCCGCACCTTCCCTTACCCGACGGAAGCTTACAGCCAGTTGCAGACTCCATCGTGACACTCTATCCCATACCCGGCTTCGCACCTCCCACTCCACTTGCGAAGACGAAGACCGCGCTTTCCTTTGCTCTGTACACGACCATTCAACATGCTGAAGCTCCCCGAGTAGCAAGCCCGGTGGAGGGCAAGAACCCGAAGAGCGCTGGCGTACCCGTTGTGGTCACCTACCTGGCAGTGGGATGTCGAAGGAAGGTGGTTATCTACAGCTGGAAGGATGGCGAAGCGCAGGATGTTATAGTACGCCTCCGTTCCCCAGCATTGTGCTCGTAGGCTAACTAGGCTATAGGAGACCCCGCTTCCCCATTCGCCTAGGACCATGGTCTTCGTTAACGGCGAGACCATTTGTTTCGGATATTCTCCGACAGACTATGTCTTATACTCTCTCAAGATGAAAAGCGTCGTTGAGGTTATTACGCCAACACATGCTACGATATCTTCGACTGGACTTGGGAACATGGGCATAGGTGCCCTCAGTGGACTGGGCGGATATATCGGCCTTGGCGCAAAGGCCAAACCTTGTGCCCTAAGAGTAAATGAAAAGGAGGGTTTTATCGCAAAGGACAGTGAGTCAGTAACTTACACTTTCCAGAAACGTCCGTGCTGAGGGTTTCTAGATAATGGTATATTCATTGGCGAGGACGGGAAGCCTTCGCGACCGTCCACCATAGATTGGCCCGCCCCTCCAGAAGAGATCGGTGAGTACCATTTTACATTGGGCTAGTCACTTACCAACACTTCTTCAGCCTTTGTGAAGCCATACATTGTCTCCGTCCTACCCCCAGGGTCTGTGCCCACATCTCACGTTGACGGACCGTCGGCTTCGGGAGGCAGCACGTCATTTGTACCATCTTCCGTCGTCGAAATACGGTCCTCGCTCTCACTGCTCCCTTCACAAATGTTTCCTGTCCCTTCCGCATCGACCCCCAACCCAACCACTCCTCCTACCTCGCCTCCTCCTCCTTTGGTCCATGTTGGCCGTCTGCTCACCGCTTCACCAATCGCCAAATCCCCCGTCTATCTCACAACAACTCCAACAGAGCGCTCTGCGGCCACTGCCGCAGGCACTACAATATGGGCGTTCCACATGAAACCCTGGGGAGAGCAGGTTGACGAATTGGTTGAGGTAGGGTCTTACGCAGACGCTCTAGCTTTACTGGAGAACGTCGATCAGGCTTTGCTACCCGACAAGGTTAGTGAATATTCTGCATATTATGGTGGACGCACGACCTAAGCCCTTTCACGTAATGCAGGACTCCAGAATTCGAGTCGTCCGAGCACTGTACGCAGTCTCGCAATTCCGCTCAGCAAAGTTTACGGACGCAATGAACGCTTTTCTCGAGCTCAACATCAACCCTGCCAAGGTCGTCGCGCTGTATCCCGAAACCATTGCCGGCAGGCTTTCTGTTCCCGAGGATGAATGGATCCCATTGTTTGGTGGCCCTGCTAAGCCCCCGAAGTCGGATACTGCGTCTGTCAATGAATCACCGGAACCTAAGGTTGGGGAAAGTGAGTCTCAACCCGGTTCCAAAGAGCCTACTAGGTCTCCCTCTCCTCAAGGATCTGTACGCGGGCTCCTGAGGACAGGCCTTGAATCCCTCAAGGGGGCCGCGAAGAGAGAAGATGACATTGACACAGCCTCTATCAAAGCCAAGAAAAAGACTGTGAGAATAGTTAATAGCTCTGGTACTTCTTCGCTTACACTTGCCCTAGTCGAGTTCCGCAAGTCCATTGAGGAGCTCATGCGCTACCTGTCGGACCGACGACCGAAGGTTTCTGGTGCATTAGAGGCATTACATATAACTACTGCGCAAGCCCATGAAATGCCTTTCCTATCCACAGCATCCAAAGAGGATGTTTTCGCTCTCCCAGATGCGCCGCTGCCGTCTCTGACCCCGGAGCAGCTCATTCGCTTCGCACAGATTGTGGACACTGCGCTATTCAAGAGCTACCTCCTCGTACGACCAGGCTTGCTGGCTCCACTCTGCAGAGTAGGGAATTGGTGCGAAGTCTCTGAAGTGGAACAAGTGTTACTGGAGAGAGAGGTCAGTTTGCGTCATGAACGTAGCGAACCGTTGTCTCACTCAGCATCCAGAAATTCTCGGAGCTCATCTACCTCTACAATGGGAAGAAAATGCACAGCAAAGCATTGGATCTTCTCAAGCGGTAGGATTTACGTCTTCAAGCTTCCGCCTCAATGCATACTGACTCTCCTGCTCAGCCTTAGTGAGAAAGAGACGGACATGAGGGACAAGCTCGGGCCTACCGTGACCTACCTGCAGAGATTAGGAACAGAACATATGGATTTGACGTTCGAATACTCCCGCTGGGTACTGGATCAGAACGTGGATATCGGATTTGAGGTGCGCCTCTTGCAACCATGAGATGCACCATGGAGATTGACATAGAGGAAAACAAGATCTTTACTTCAGAAGAGGTGGAACTGCCGCGGCAGTCTGTTGCCGATTTCCTGGAGCAAGTCGACCCTGCTATCTGCTCCTAGATACATCGAGTTCCTCGTCGCTGAACGAGGGGAAGAATCTGCCGCGTTTCACAATCGTCTCGCAGAATTATACCTAAAGATGACTTTGGCCGCAAAGTCGAGAGGTGATAACGGTAAGCATATTGTGTCAGTGAACTTAAGCCAGTGCACCTACTTATTAATCGGCAGAAGCGAGGCAGGCGATGAAAGCCAAGCTCCTGAAGTTCATTGACACCACGAGTCATTACGAGACTGATAGGTTGTACGGGTTGCTACCCTCTGATGGTACGTACTTATGCAAGGAGCACGTTCAGCATGCTGATTGTGAGCAGACCTGTTCGAAGCCAAAGCAATCCTACTGGGGCGACTGGGCCGCCACGATAACGCTTTGGAGATATATGTATACCGCTTGCAAGATTTTGCAAAGGCAGAAGAGTAAGAACACATCGCCATATCTGATTCTTCGTGTGTTGACCTGTTTCGCAGTTACTGCAAACGTATATACCATCTTAGCACCGAGACGCAGAACATCTTCCTCACGTTGCTGCGCATATACTTGCGACCTACCCAGAAGACAACTGTTGATCTGCTCACACCCGCTTTAGACTTGATTGCTCGCCACAGTCCACGGCTGGACGAGATCGAGACGTTGCAGATTCTCCCTCCGATGGTCTCAGCGAAAGACGTTAGCAGGTTCCTCGTTGAAGCACTCCGCGCCCCTATCTTCGACACTCACGTCGTGCGGGAGATCAGTAAAGCCCGAGACGAGCAAGTCGCACGGCGACTCATGTACCTCGACAATAAGCGGGTGAAAGTGACTGACAGCCGAATGTTAGTGTTGTCCATTCTGCTCTATTTCAACTCACTTAGCTGCGTGCATACAGATGTCCTGAGTGTCACAAGCGCATCGGCCACAGTGTGATTGCGGTGCACGCACCGAGGTTAGTGAGAATCGCTGTTCGGTAGAATGTATACTTATGCGGCGTACGACAGAGGCGAGGTGACACATTATCAATGTCGCGAAGCGTTTTCGAGAAGGTTGAAGGAGTTACGGCCATGACGGACTATCGCTTTATCCATACTGTCGTGACTATCCCGCCGCGCATGCATTATAGTGAGCACCTTGCATTGAACACCGCCATTCGGGCGAAAGTGATTCAACGGTAATACAGTAATGTTTATAATCTACAAATCCGCGAGTCCGTGTATGATCAGCGTCCAGAGAGCTACAGATGTACTTGCCCACTATCGCCATGTCCATTTAGAAGATGACGACGACGCGGGGCCCTTTCCAGTCGATGTGACAGGGAACTGCGGTATCCGCACAGTTCTACCCGCTCTGCGCTCCTGCGCCTCCCATTCCTCATCCTCCAAGTACTGGTCCATAGCTCGTCCCTCTACACTTGATATGCCGCGCGGTCCAGACTTCTTGGATTCACCCTCCTTGCTGTACGCATCTGCCTCGCCCCCGACATCTTCAGCTATTGAAACGTATGCTTTCGCCACCCTCCAATCCGTCTCCTTCATCACGGTCTGAAACCGCTTCTCCGCTCTTTCTCGTGCTCTACGAGCTTCACGCTCTGCGTCGTTGGGAACACTGGGCGGACTGGAGGTGGTAGGAATCCGAGCAGTGGGCGGAAGTGTGAGGACGGTTCGCGTGTGCAGTAAATGAGGTGTTGTGCGCAATGTACTTGGTGGCAGTGCGTTCAGCCGACATAGTGCACGCCCCTGGTGCATAGCAATCAGGTTCCAGCATATGTCGGAATGGCAAGATAGACTCACGTCAACGCCGAACCGTAGGGCTATGCCTAGCAGCGTATCTTTAGGTTGTATGTAATACTGGTAGGGGTTGCTGCTGGACAGTCCTTCTAGCGAGGCTTCTTGCTGCTTGTCTCCATCGGTATTAGGCAACGGGCTTCCGGTGCTCTTTGGTACAGTGCGCGAAGGCTGGCCACCCTCCTGGACTTCAGCGTATGCAGGAGGTGGAGTGGATGGTGCGCAAGAAGAGCTGGCACTCGAGCCTCTCGAGGTATTGCCCCCATCATCGTCAATCTCGTCCTCTTCGTCGTCTCCAACAGCAAAGACGTCGTCATCGTGTATCCCGCCGTCCAAGTTTTGTGGAGCGGCCTCGCCTTGTAGAGGACCTGCGCGCGACCGGGCACTCACGACGCCTACGCCGCCGAGACAGTGCAGGCATGGATTATACCTCGCCAGCCGAGGGTTCTTCGAGATGCAGGGAGCGCATATAGGCTTGCCACAGCACTGGGTCGAGAAGATGTCTTGCCTTGTCGGTTTGCCGCCAGACCGGCGAGGAGGTAAACATGAGGAGCACGCGAGACAGAGATCCATGATTTGTGGTTCCCAAGTTCAGATTGGCACGCGGTACGGAGTACGAGGAGAGTAATTTACTCTCGTGCGTGGTGGTGGAAGAGTAACTTATAAAGCCGGAGAGGGCTCGGGACTGCGCCTCAGGCACAGTCACGGAATACTTGTAAGCAGGAGTCCTACCGCACTAATAAAGCCCCGGGAGAGGCGGAAGCAATAAAGATTATACAGAGTTTTATTGACAGATAAATGTGAGAGGTCGATGCATGATACGTTAAGAAAGTCTACTTCAGCAGTGCATAGTCTACTCATCCATAGAGAGATGGTTGAGTAGGTGAATAGCCGACGCAGAGCGCGGCGTGAACGAGACCTTGAAAGGGACCGGGTAGCTAAAGAGACTCATGTTTAGCAAAGAGCGGCTGATTATCAAGCTGGAACCAAACGCTCACCTCAACAATCCAGTGGTGTACTCGCCGGTGGGCTCGACAACTTTGCCGTTCTCAACGGGCTTCTCGACGTCGTAGCATGCAAGGAGGTACGCCATGGCGATCCAAAGGGAGTCCATGGCGAGGTAGCGTCCGGGGCATTTTCTCCTGCCGAAACCAAAGGCGGCGACCTCAGGCTCCATGATGTCCTTCCGGAGTGCAGTGCCCTCCTTGTTCAGGAAGCGAGACGGGTCAAACTTGTGGGCGTTGGGGTAGACTTTTCGTCGTGCAGGATCGCCCTGAGATGATGTCAGTTACATGCCGAGGGTGTCTCATGCGACTACTTACCATGCATTTCCAATGATTATCGAACCACTCGGGATATGGTAGTCTCTGTAGACATCGTCTTCCATGACCTTGTGTGAGGCAGCTATAGAGATTTAGAGTCAGCATATCGTGAAGGCCCTGCATTATGATCGTCAGCATACCGAGCGGCGTAACGGGGCGATACCTGCGAGTTTCAAGATCAGGTCGTTGCGCTGTATGAACAAAGAGGGCAATTTACCTCAGAACTTCCTTCATCATCGCGGCGAAGTAAGGAAGGTTATCTTGATCATCGTAGTCAGGCAGCCGATCGTGTCCGACGACACGGTCCAACTCTTCCTGGGCCTTGCGCTGGACCTCGGGGTTCATCAACATAGCAAGGATGAAGGTTCCGAGAGCCGACACGGTCTGCATAGCAGAAGTCAGCGGAGCGCGGACAGGCACATTGGACTCCTTACCGTGTCAGCACCACCTGCCGGAGGTTGAGAGAATCAGCGGCCTTGTTGCCTTACAATACTGGCTACACATACCGGTGTACGCCGTTCCAGCAGTGTTCTGGAAGATAATCTCTTGGTCAGTGTTGTCCTTGGTAGTGTCCAGCGAGCTGAGCAGGGAGGCCACGACCGACGATTTTGCTTTGCCTTGAGACTGAAGCAAATGTAAGTCAATGCAGCAGCTAATGGAGCTACAGAAATTTGTACCAGTTGTTCCTTCGCCTCGTCAAAGGGAAGCTGGCTCATCGTTTGGACAGATTCCTTCCATGTTGCCGCCTGGCTCTTAAACTGGGCACCAGGGAACCACGTGGGCAAGTACTTGACTGGAGATGTAGCCATGTATTTAGTCTGTTCACGATCATGGCATACCATAAGTAGATAACTCACGGTTCGGCAACCAGTCAACTGAAGACACACATGAGCCTCAGCGCCAGATGGATGGTGTCAAAACATAGCTTACCGAGGTATGATCCAGCGACTCCAGTCATAGCCATCGAGAAGATGGCCTTCTCGGCAAGCAGAACGTTAGGATCGTTCTCCTGCTTGACATCAAGTCCATAGGTGACGCCGATGATGATAGCACCCGTTAAGCTGCGCAATCTGAGCAATCATCGTCACGCCGGATAATACAACGGACTTACTGGCGAACATGCCGCAGGTAATCCTCGGGAGTGGTGTGCAGACGGCCAATGAACTTTCGTGTTTCGAGGGCAATTTTTGGACGGTAGTTGGGTACCATGGACGGCTGGAAGTATTGATGGAACAGCCGACGGTGCTCCCTCCACTTGTCGCCAAATGGCATGAACGCCAGGTTCCAATCCCATCCAGTCCTGCACAGCGAAAGTTAGAACGAGAACTTCTCCAAAGGTGATGTCCACTCACAGTTCATGGAACATGGTCATTTGCTCCCTGAGTCCGTGGAGTGGTGTTTAGTCGAGTAGCACCACTTCGACTGAGGCTGAGGCTCACCTGTCCGAATAAATCGCGGAACGCTTTTCCAATAGATCGTTGGCAGCTTGCATCGAGTTGAGGACGATAACAGGCTTGCCGAACATGTGAAGGTAAATGATGTCGCTGTCTGAGGAGCACCAGTTGTTAAGGCTGCATCGCAAGATAAAGCAGAATATAACTTACTAAACTCCTTTCCCCATTTTTCGTAGGCCAGCCATTCGTAGCCACCAGCGGTGTCCAGGACGTTCCCAATGAGCGGGAGGCCCTTAGGCCCAGGAGGGAGGTTGAATTGCTTCCGACGCACGAACAGAGCAGCCGAGACGGTCAGCGCAATGAGGACCACCAACGCATCGTAGCTAGTGAGACCCATGGCTGCGAGCAGTTGGGGACAGCGGTGCGCTTCACGGAGCGAATAACCCCGTAGCTATATATCCAAGAATTAGGCACATCCAGACCACTACAGCCAGTGAGCGGAGTGTACTTACTCAGAGTAAGGCTAGCAATGTACCCTGGCCTTGACATCGGAAGGGTCGCGTAGTGCACAAGATAGCAAAAGCCGCATTTCGACCCATCCTAAGCCGGTAGAACGGACAATCGTTCCTTAGTTGCAACGGCATGAACAGCGGCTGGCACCAAGTGCAACCAACCTTCTGCACATTTCATGCGTACTCCTTGTGTGAGAGACATGGTCACTGTGTCGGCCCACGATAGGACGTACAACATTGTATATCGAGTGCTGGAGCGAAGCACCTGTATTTCAGAAACAGTGTAGGCGCCGCTTACTCGGGCCCTCGTTCACTCAGGCAGGTCCGGCACAGCAACGGACCTAACTCAGTTAACGAGAGCCTTGACTATGCGCAGTCCGACTTAAATAAATAAGGATCAGCGAGAGTAAGGTACCGTTCTAGGAGAGCGGGCAGAATGTCCCAAGCTGGAGTCACTAAGAAAAGTCCAGATCAACACCATATAGGAAGAATACTGCTTGCATGCATACTCACCCCATCAACGCTCTATCCACATTGTGCGCGGAATATCCCAGCCCGACCGAGACGAGAGGTATGGTGTTCAAGTTTTGGTGGTGTTTCCTTGAAGGTTGACGGTGGTTCCGGCGAAGTGCGTCGATGCTTGCAAGCGCGCATGCCACGCGAGCACGTGGACGCCCGCGCCTCCGCGTCTCCTCCTTTTGGGTGACTTGGTCTCCTCGACCACCTTGTCATGCCCTCGCAACAATAGACACGTTCCTTCAGACCCACCGCGTGTTGCGCACCTTGCACAACGACCGCCATGTTACTCAGAGCACTGCGCAAGGTGCTGCCAACCCTCACAGTACTTGCCCTCTTCACGCCTACGCGTGCTACAACCGTCGTAGAGATTCAAGGGAGCGCATTCCAATCGCCGTTGGTGGGACAGACAGTCAACGATGTCAGCGGTGTTGTGATAGCCAAGGTGCGCGTTTAGTGAGCAGTTAACGCGAAGAGACCTCTAAGGCCACGTTCAACATTCAGGACAAGTACGGAATCTGGATCGTCGGCGAACCTTCAGACGACCCCCGGGTCTCTAACGGCCTTCGTGTTTATGGGTCCACCGTGGGACGTTCTGTAAATCTCGGCGACCTCATCTCAGTCTCTGGCCGTGTCGCAGAATACCGTCAAAACTACAGAAAGAATGACCTGCTCCTCACTGAGCTGGAGCGACCCTCCAAACTCAGGGTCCTCTCGTCTGGCCACACGGTGGCTCCTGTCGTTCTTGGGAGGGATCGCACGCCGCCCATTGCTCCTTTGACTGCTTTTGACGTCGGCCGGGATGGCTGGCTTTCCGTGCCAAACAATGTCACGCTTCTCGAAGCAATCAATGCCACCCTGCAACCCGATAAATACGGACTAGACTTCTGGGAGAGTTTGGAGGGCCAGCTTGTTACTATCCCTAACCCGACGGCTTTGAATTTTCCAGATATGTTTGGCTCATTTTGGGCCCATGGGGATTGGCCGGTGTCTGGAAAGAATGGTCGTGGAGGTTTAAGCCTCGTTTTCGGTGAGTTCATAAGCTGTACAAGCGTGACATCATGACCACCGACATATTCTGCACAGATGCTGAAGACAAGCCGCTTTCTCACTCTGAAGCCATTCTCATCGGAAAGCCTATGGATGGCACAAAGAATCCGAAAACAACGATTGGCATGAACCTGAGCAGCGTCACTGGAGTTCTGGCCTACCAGTTCGGATTCTACTCTATCCTTCCGCTGACGGCACCAACTATTGTATCTGCTCCGACGGAAGAACCGCAGCCGGCTGTAATTCGCTCAAGCGACGATCCCTGCGAGCTCACGATAGGTGATTACAATGTGAGTCCCACATCGACCAGGTTCTCCGTTGCTTTTTTGACATTGACTAGGTCGAGAATATGTCCCCGCGATCACATCATATTGGCAAAATCGCAGACCACATTGTCAACTATCTGAACGCGCCGGACATCATGTTTGTACAGGAGATACAGAGCGACTCCGGGTCGGCGAATAACGGTGTCGTAAGCGCCAACCGAACCCTGGCGGCTTTGACGAAGGCAATCGCTGCGGCTAGCGGAGGCATTCATTACGAGTTCGTTGACATTCCGCCGAAGAATAATGCGGACGGCGGAAAGCCTGGAAGTAACATTCGTGTTGCCTATCTGTATGTCATACACTTCGGGCTCATGCCGCGACATCGTTCTTACTGCAGTTTGCAGATGGCGTCCAGAAAAGGTTGCCTTGATTCCCGGCGCAGTCATCGGAGATGCAACAACAGGAACACAAGTTGTCAAGGACTTGGAGGGACAGCTATCGCTAAGGTAAGTAACGCGACTTACGCTCAGTGAGACTTGCGCTAATGTTGCCAAAGCTTGAACCCTGGTCGAGTCAATCCTGCAGATATTGCCTGGGAAGACACTCGCAAACCTCTAGCCGCTGCGTGGACGACCACCTCGGGCGACCGCTTCTACACCGTGAACGTCCATCTCAGCTCGAAGCGTGACTCATCGTCAACCCACGGTGACGCGCGTCCTCCCGTGAACGGCCATAGCGATCGACGTGCTCTACAAGTCAACGTCACTGCGGTACGTCTCTCGTCTAACATCACCGCCGAATAAAGCTCACATGTTGCCCTTTGTCATGCAGACGTTCGTGGACTCCATTCTTGCGCATGACGCGAACGCGAGTGTCATCGTGGGCGGAGATATGAACGAGTTCGTCCAGTCCCGCGCCGTCTTCGAGCCGTTATCCCGGAAGCTGTGGGACATCAACGAGGTGTCCGGCGTCGATCCCGTGGAGCGATACACGTACGTGTACGAGCAGCACACACAGGAGATCGACCATATTTTTGTGTCGTCTGCTGTCGCGAGGCGGGGCACAGAGGTGGACCACGTACATGTCAACACATGGGCGCGGTCAATTTCGGAGCGGGCCAGCGACCATGACCCGACTGTTGCACGGGTGAGGGTGTGTGATGGCGTCCGTGCAGTGAATGCAGGTGTGTACTCTTTTACTCATGCTTTGTGGGCAGTACGCTAAAATGTACTTCATTAGATGGCTTTACGAATTACGATGAAAGACAGCAGAAGACGTTTGTACTATAACTGAGCCTTGAACCTTCCAGTCAATATCTACCTACTGAATCCTTTTCTTTGTCTGCCTTCCGAGCCGAGGAAGAGCGGGCTGCCACAAAATAAGTGAGAAACATTGTACAAGTGCATCGCACTGCGCGACGACGCTACAGGCTCTTGGCAGAGGCGGATAATCACGTGAAAATCGCTCCACATACGTATGATGAGCAGCAAGTCCCCAATTTTTGGCCATCTTCTCATCCCATCATGTCCGGGCACGACTCCGGCGAAGACCCAGAATACAACCCGGAAGACTACTACACCAACTCCAAGTTTGTCTGGCGGCACACGGAAGCGGAACACACCGACTCTGCAGACCCTCTCGAGCAGGCAAAGGCTGCATACCATCTCATCAATCCGCGTTCTGCATCGAATTCATGGGGTCTCTACCTCGCGCAGCGCAAGGCGGCTGAGAATCGACTGAAGGGTGTCCTTGACGGCCAGACACCTGAATCAGACGACACGACTATTCATCCGTTCCTTTTACAGCTCCGGAATGGTGTTGTGCGCGTCCTGACGGAGACACATTTTGCGGACGACGAGAACAAGCTCTATGCCATGGCAGACTGCGTCGTTCCGCTCGTCGTGAGCGCCAATAGCATGTCTTGGTACGAAGAAGTACGTGTTATGCTTCAAGCTTCAAGCTTCAAGCTCCATGCAGCTATACAACGAATACACACACTGATGTTGCATCAATCTACTATCTAGATGGAAGAGCTCCACGCATACACACGCATCTATTCCCCAACTAAACCCGCTGCTATCGACGTGTGCTTCGACTACGGGTACCGCCCGGAGTACTCGTTCGTCGAATTCCAGTGCGAGGTGCTCTTCCGCGTGTACGACGACATTCGCAGCCCGCGCATCCGCGACACCATGTCGCGCGACCCCGAATGGAAGAAGGACGGCTGGCAGCTACTCTTCCGGATGTCTCGACGACCACCCGCCGGGTAAGAAGTGGTACCCGCGCAAGCTGACGGACTGGGGCCTCACCGCGAGCGACGCGCGCACGCTGCACGCGACGCTCTTCGACTCGGCAAGACACGCGCCGGGCGATATGATCGACGGCGTGCGGCTGCTCCTCGCCGCGGTGGGGATCCCGTTCCGCGTCGCGCGGGACGAGGACGCAGAGGACGGGCATATGACGGATGGAAAGGACCTCGGGCTAGTGCGCTGGGAGATGAACAGCATCGCAGAGTGGATGGGTGTGAATGCGCGCAAGGCGTGCGGGGTGCCGCTAAAGAGGGATGCTGAGTGGACCTTGCCGGAGGATAAGGAACCGGGACGCGATGAATGGTAGGAAGAGGAGCCTTGAGGAGAGTTGAAGGCCACGCGTATATGCTGGGGTTCTGGTCGCGACACCTATCGTAGGGAATCCTCTATCGAGCTCTGTCCGTTGACACCTCCCGGCCGGTCCCGTTTATTCCACCTTACGACGCTAGTGCGGCCAGATCCGTCTGATACTTCTCGGTTTCCGCAGGCAAAGTCTCCAGCTCCACGCTGACAGTACCCTGCACCTCCGTCCTTACCGCATCATTGACACCTCGCTTCTCTTTGTTTTTGGCCAGAACGGCGCGCAAAAGTTCTCCTCCTGGCCAGAGTGGCATAGACGAAGATCGACTATCTCAGGACAGGTGAGCGAAACGACGCTACCGTCGACTGCGTATTCTGTTGGAGCCGCGAGGATGTCGTACAGGTCAAGAGTCACGTCCTGTTCGAACGTACTCAGATAAAATGTTACCGCCAATTTGCCCTGGGCGTGGAATCCAGGTAGGAAGGCGCCAACGGGGACGTTCTCCACGAGCCACCTGAAAATTTGCGCATTCGACCCCGTTATAGTGAGGTCGCACCTTCGAATAGCATCGGATGCGCAGAGTGCTTCATCGTCATACTTCCAGTCCATCTGGGTGAATACTTCGAGAGTGATACCCCCACTGCCGGCATATATACCTATCTCAATGTATGGACCCTTCACACCAGAGCTATCGCGGCTCTCGAAGTGGAGAGTGATATCCAGATCAGCCCGCCTGGGGAATTTGCTGCGTAATACTTGGCACTTAGCAATTCATGAGGACCTACAGTCCGCAGATTGTGCATCAGACAACATTTCAAGTCGAGAGAACGTTTGTACCTTCGGGAAAAGCAGATAGATGGACGGCTGTGCAGCATGATGGCTTGAGACTTGAAAACAATCTGCGACAGAGGCGGTAAAGCGGTTCGTAGAGGGCAATGGGGTAGTCTTTATGCAAAGCGGCCAAGAGCAAGGCCGTGAACATGAGCTTGACTTCAAGTTCGGCCCCTCCGCAGTCGGACATGTAAATACAGCGAAGTTGGTGACCACTCTTGGGTAAGGATTGTGAGCTGTCCCTGGAGTTCGGCGCTGTTTCGATACCTTCGGGAAAGACGAGTCTTCGGCAATTGACAAGGCAGGACCCCGCCTAGTGCCTCCAGAGGTGCGATCCTAGGGTGCCCGAAATTTGGCCAAAAATGAAGAGACCCCTCAGGGTGGTATGCCCGAAACCTGGCCCCAGCCGGCGAAAACCTTGCATGTACCGCTGCCCGAAACCGACCGTTTTGGGCACATCCGCCCCAAAATCGAGCCAAAAACGCAATTTTGAGGCATATGCTGGGCGCTCAGCTGCTCGGCGTGAGAATATGGTCCAAATCTGGGCGCTTCGACCTGTGCCTGTAGCAGGGTATCAGGCCCTGATGCCCGAAAAACCAGGATCTTAACCAAAATCTCCCTGCCCGAAATTGGCCAAAATCGGGTGAATCTGGGATCGCACCTCTGGCAGGAAAAGGCGGGGTCCTGACAAGGCAAAGACTCGGAGCCACCACAGGCGGTCTGCATCCTCGCATGACCGCACGCTCGTCGTTTCGAAGATGTGCTTCCGACATCTTACAGCCCAATGGCGACATACAAGGCTATATGAGCAAAGTGCCTTTTGCTCTCGCCAAACAAGTATCCGTAGCGGTAGAGTGACAACGGGTTTGCTATTAGTATCAGGTGAAAGAGAATATGGTCGATAACTTCTACAGGGAGGTCGGCTGCTGTGGCGAGGCCACGGCGGCCTTGGTCGTCAGCCACAACTAAGTCAGAGCAGACGATGTGATCCATGAGCGGACGAATCGGGACGTTAGTTGTCGACGGTGCCGATGATATATATGCGGGCTGGTCCAAGTGGCAGCTCAGAGAGACGTGATCGACATCGGAATCAAGAGTTCGCATGGGCGCTAACAGGCCATGTGAGCCTTCTGGCCTGCATTCACTATTCCTCTTGCGGGTACCTCCCGACTCTCACCTGTGGTCCCGCTCAGCAGCTCAGGTATGCTGAAATGCCAGGAGACGCAAGAAACCAATATTGCTTTGACCATAGAACCGGGTTATCTCGGATGATCGAGGTCAGCAAACGATTGTTTTACCCAAAAATTCAAGTCTAGCGAACAGACACCTCAACCGAGGCCCCACATCTACCTTTTACGAAGACGGTCAATCCCATCCAGATCATTGTGAGAGATTCGTCTTCTCCACTGCAAGAGTTTCTGCGAATAGGGTATATGCGCTGGAATACATGAGAAGACGACTCCCGGTTGACCGTTTCCAGTGGATGTCTCAGCAAACTGCACTGTAAGCACGTTCACACCTCATGGGGCATTATCTTATAATGAAATATAAGGTCTGCCTAGGGAGACTAGGGCACTATACGCCTCTAACGTTTCCGCACAATTGGCTCAGTCGGAGAAGATGCAAGGGAAATCTCACAGCCCCATAGCGTCACCTGTGTTGGAAAAGACTACGGGCATTCACTTACGTGAAGCGACGCCTCTTCTCGATACCCGCCTACTTTCATCCACGCTTTATGCTGGCTCTGGCCACTCGATTCTTCCAATTCTCCGCTGCTGGCCAATGTCCACTACGTGTACTTAACTTGAGACCCATCTCCTGGAGGCGAGAGAAGTTGGACTGCAGCAATTTGCTTGCAGTGGTTGTATCAGGTCGAGCGGCTGAAAGCTTGTAAGCAGGCTTCTCAGTGCTTGTGAATGACTCGATATCAGTCATATGTACGTTATCAGCCAGGACACGAAATGCAAATGCATATGTCATAGCTATGGGCGGTGTTGTGCGGGCTTGGCTTGATCCAGAAGCCCTGCCTTGCGCTTAGGTTGGAGAGTTCATGACATGGGCGCATGGTGGCGCAGTCCCCAGGTGACTTATATGCGCCGAACTAAGCTCTGTCAGACATATATCCCGAAACTAACACGAGTCGTGACGGCAGACGCAGTCGAAGACTGGAGGGTGAAGACGAAAAGAAGCGGCTGTTACGACAGTATGTACCTCGAACCATCCAACTCTAATCATTTGCTAATAACATTTGGTCCTTACTACAGGTCATGCAACGAAGTTCAGGACCTGAGTACACTGTGCCGCAGTCCTCTAGCCACTTATATGCAACAAAACTTCCAGCGTTTGGAAAGGAGCTGAAATGGATGCCTCCGACCGGTACTGAAGATTTGAGAAACCGATTACGGGAACGGCAACTCTCAAAGAAGTCGTCGAGACATATCTGGAGGGGCCCACACAAGTGAGATGCACGCCTCTGAAAGAGTGCTTGGCAGGAAAGGCCTTGCCATCCTCTGCTCGTCTATATAAGCCTCTCATCTTACGCTGAATCTCCAACTCAGCTCATTGCCCACTTCCCAATTATTCGCCTAAGCGTCAACTCCTTCCTCTTCTATATCTGTAGCAACATGACTGTGTCAGGAGGCACCTTGCGAACGGGGTAGGAATAATGCTCTCTGAAGCAGTGTATTCGCGCTCGTCTCTATCTACGTAGTCACTGATCTCTGTATTTCTAGCTCCAGACGCGACTCCGATGCCCTGGCAGATCTCAAGGCACTTATCGAGATCATAGCGGACTCTGTCAGCTCCATCGAGGCTACTCTCTCCTCGAAGAACCTCGAGTTTCCGTCGCTACAGACCCCATTGACCGTAGAAAGCGAGGGAGCGCGGATGCTACCCGAAGTGCTGCAATCCGGAGCCTTGATCATCTCGGCAGCTGCTCAGCTGATCAGTACAGTTCGGCCTCCGGGGGCGACCTTGCTAGCTACAGCAACTTCGGTATGTGCACGTATCTTGCGTCTCATGTACGGTATGGTTTTACATTATTGTCAACCAGCATGCCCTGCCTGCAGCCCTAGGAATCGCAGCTACGGCAAATGCCGCTGAAGCTTGCAGGGAGGCTGGACCTCAAGTACGTGTGCTGGTGCCCATTGTTATGAAAAGCTTATTGGCGCGCAGGGTGCTCATGTGAAGGATATTGCTCGCGCGAGCAACATCGACCCGTCGAAACTTGGTAAGCGTCGCTTTATAATCTCTTTCATCACGGTGCCTTACATCGTTCGCCAGCTCGCGCGCTTCGTGTGTTGGCAACGAACCACATTTTTGTGGAGGTTTCCCTGACGTGTTTGCGAATAACCGTATCTCCTGCGGGTTGGATACAGGCAAGTCTGTGGAGAAGTTGTTAGCCAAGTGAGGACTCTATTTGGGTTTTCCCTCACTCGCGATGCTCAGGCTCATGCCTACGATAGTCCTGATGCCAAACACGTCGGCACCTCGGGACTTGCTGCCATCGTTGGCCTCTGGTGAGCGTATATCACAACTCAGTGCCACATTTCTTGACGCGTCATCTATTCTCAGCACCGACGAGTCAATGAAGGCCGCTTCCTACCTGCAGGACGCCCTTTTCGACCCCAAGATTGCTATGACACAGGAGCCCCACGAATCGGCTCTCAGCCTCGCATTCGACACGAAGACCAGCCGCTCAGGCTTCGAATGGTACGAAATGAAAGGAAACGAGAAACGGCTCATGCGTCTCGGATTGGCGATGGATGGAACTAAGCAAGCAAACCCTTCTGACGCTATTATTCACGGTATTCTCCATCACTCTAAGTCGCTAATTTGTCGCTGATAAGTGTGGATAGGTTTTGACTGGGCCGGCCTGAAGCCGGGGCTGTCATCGTAGATGTCGGAGGGGGTATTGGGGCTCAGTCTATGACCCTTGCCCAAACTTACAACCATCTGCGTTTCATCGTGCAAGATCGTGAACAAGCTGTGAAGGATGGCGAACAAGTGCGTCCAAGTAAGATTGATATATTGACTCATACTAAGATTGTGCTCCAGTTTTGGGAGGGAAGTCTCCCTGGTGCCCTGAAATCTGGAAAAGTCGCTTTGCAAGGTACATGGTTTTACCCTACCTTCTGAGCATGCCGTGACTTGTGGCTTCACACAGCCCACGATTTCTTCACCCCTCAGCCCGTCAAGGACGCGGAGATCTTCCTTCTCCGCTGTGTCCTTCACGATTGGCCCGACAGGTACTGCGCGCAGATCCTTCGCCGCTTGCGCGATGCCGCCACACCCACTACACGACTGATGCTCATCGACTGCCTGTTGCCCTACACCTGCACAGAGGAGAACAATAAATCTATTCCAGGGGCCGAGCGCCGCGTATTTCCCGCTCCTTTGCTCCCCAACGGAGGGTATGCAGCTACGAGCAACTACTTCAACGATATCTCGGTATTTTATCCGCTTTCCCTCTATTCCTTAGCTGACTAGCGACGGTCGTTGTAGATGATGGAGATGCAGAATGGAAAGGAGCGCACGATCAAGGAAATCCAAGACCTTATGGAACAGACTGGCTGGAAGCTAGTACAGGTCTACTTGGACGGCGCGATGACAATGGGTTCCGACAAGGCGATCGGCATCCCAGCTTAGGGCATGCTTTGGTTATGTCGGCACACTTTTGCTTCGGAGGGCTGCTAAACAAGCGATAGATCTATAGTACGAATCAAAGTAGCGTGAACATCGGACTGAACTTAACTGTGTCAGCGGCCAAGACGAAATAAAATGATGCATTCAACTGCGAAACCAGGTCTCTCCGCATCATGGACCAACGGGAAGACAATCGAGTACCTTACCTCCTGCATTCGCAGCAGTTCTCCTGCGCCGGTGGTTTTATTGCTTCCATTTCAGCCGAGTCCTAAGTCTCGTCTCTCAATGTCATACTGTCTGACAAGTCATCGCAGGACGTGAAAATGCGCGTTGAACATACGCGTGGAGCCGTCTTGCGACCTATTTCATTCGGCTCTGCTAAGGGTTGAGTTATAACACCTCGGGTGTTGCAACGAAAGTTGCCTGAGAGGTATGTGTCCCAACCTATTGGCTCTAAGTGCGCGCGTATTTGACACCGAGAACAGGATTATGTGCGCCGCCAACAATGGATCGATTATACGTCATACAAGTACAACTCTACCCGGAATTTCGTCGCCATCTACGGCAGCCAATAATCTGATCGAAGGTAAGCCATATTCAGGTCATCAACGGTTCCAGACACCTTGGAAACAAAATGTTAGAGCGACGTGTATCTGCTCCGGCATAAACAGTCAAAGAGAAATAGTTTCAATTGGAGTTCTGGGTATGACTGTCAGTTTATCGCACGCACGACAGATATTGAGTATCTTACCTTACAATCAGAACCCATCTAGTACCTCGCCGACCTCACCCGCCGCCGGTTACTCCTCCACGTGGTCTGCGCCTTGGTCCACGTTACCATGTGCATCGCGTCGCATTTCCTTTCCTGCTGCGACGCCCATCGTGGCGGTGTCCTGTACCTCTTCACAAGCGTCCGAACCCATCATCTCATGCGCCAAATCAGGAGTGCCCTGCGTCGTCGCCTCTGTAGTAGAGGTCCCCATCTCATCTCCAGCTGGAACGCCCGCTGCGACAGACTCCTCGGCATAATCGTCGGCTACCATACCCGCCGTTCCCGGCGTCGTGCCGTCCGCGACTTGCGCCTGTGCCTGTGCCTCTACGCCATCGGTCTCTATCTTGTTTCCTATCGCGACATCCGCCTTGGTTGACCCGACTGTCCCCTCAGGCTTATCTGCTCCCGGTTCCGTTGCGGCCGACGCCGCACCAGCGGGGTCGTTCGCCTTTGTTTCTAGAGTATTCTCTCCGGATACAACATATACCACGACAGATTCTTTCGAATCTTCGTCGGCTCCCATACCCGTCGTGTCCACTGTCGTACCAGCCGCAACATGGTACCCCTCGACATCTACACCATTTGTCTCTCCTGCCCTGCCCGTTGTGACATCCGTCTCTTCTTCGGCCTCCGGTCCTGTCAGCGCTGGCTCCAGCACCGTGCCAGCCGTATTCTGCATACCCGCCCTAGCACCATCGGGGTCCGCCTCGTCTTCCATCACTGCGTCGGCGTGGACAGATCCGTCGGCACCTTCTTCGGCTTCCGTATTTATCGTCTCGAGCGTCGCGCTACCTGTGCCCTGCGCCGTTGTCTCTGCGTTCGTCCTCGCCTGGTCTCCGGTGTCTCCCTGCTGCTGGCTTTTCCTGGCTAGAATCTTCCGCAGGAAATCCTCCTTCTCATCACGTTCACAAAGCCAGAGATCAATGATTTCGAGACGAGTAAGCGAGACTATGACACTGTCAACCTCGTACTCTGTTGGTGCTCCGAGGACCCCATGTAAGGAGATTGCATCCTGCTGATATTCCAAGAAAGCACTCAGCTTTCCGCGTTGATTAGTTTCAGGTAAGAACTCCTCCTGGTGGATGCTATCCAGAAGCCACTGAACAATTTGCTTGCTTGCTAGCCACTGCTGTAGGCAGAATGACACCATTCGAATACTGTACTTTACCACGGCGGCATACCAGGCTGTACAAGCCAAGTACTTTCCTCCTGTCTCTCTTCTCCGAGTCCGGAAAGCTCGTTGTCCAATGAACCAATCGCCTAGTCTCCACAGCGACCGCGTTCACGACCATTTGGAAAATCTTGTCGATAAGCTCAACGGGGAGCCTGATGTCGGCGACTGTGGCAAGATCTTGGTGGCCGTCTGACGCGACAGGGTCCGACTGGCGGGCGGGATCCATGAGGGGACGATGGGGGTACCGGTGAGTGAGGAGTGGGAGCGGGCGTACAGTTGAGAGGAGAGCATATACGGGCTGCGCGAGATGCTGTTCCTAGGATGGATGTAATAGGCCGACTGCAGGCACATGAACCGCGCCCACGTATATGGGGACTGCTGTGTTTCCGCGCTATAAAAGTCGCGTGCGCGTAGCGTCACATCCGTGACAGTCGCGCTTCTCTGGCTGCGCCACCTCTTCCCGCCTGTACGAGCAGTTTCCGAAACCCGTGGTATGCCCCGCAGACCACAGAAATTGAGTCTACGGCATGCTGTGCTTACCTGGTGTCTTACTCCACAATCGCTCAGATATGTGGATGTCACGGGCGCGGGGCTGGCATGTGTATCCTACAAAACAATAGCGAGCCTGGTCAAAATAATTGAAGTATTGATCCGCAACAGTTTGAGCAGCATGGCTGGCTGCCAGCGCATACTCGCGCGCAGGGAAACGAACAAGTTTACAAGCAGAGTCCTAGATACTATGATCTTAGCCTCCTCTCGTCCCACGTACAACTAGCAGCGGTGCATAGATTGACAAGCGGACCTGTCTTCCACCACAGCCTACTGTTCTGCATGCTGTGCCCCCGCCCACACTTCCTTGTGCATCAGAACCCTTCTCGTCCAAGTTTGCGATACCTGCAATGCACATATGCTAGCACAGTCATTGATATTCTAGTCTGCAGCTTCCGCCGGGGTCCTCTCAGGCTGTTGCCCTGCATTGACTCGGACCACCGCCTTGCCGTGCAACCCCATCGCAGGGCCATATACCCCTGGTATCTCGCGCCACCCTCTTTCCGGCTTCTGCTCGCCAGGATAGCGCGAAGGAAGTTAGCAAACTCAGCCTAATCAAGGCCAAGTACTTCGGGCGGTTAGCTACAACGACGTAGCCGTCAACTTCGTATTGTGTCGGTGCTCCGAGGATCTCATCTGTAAAGATGAGAGGAAACCAAATGAGCCCCGTCCGGAACTTCGTCTGGCGGTGGGTCACGGGAATCAGCTCGCCCTTGCGGACGTTCTCTAGGAGCCACCTGAAGCTGTCCACGCGCTCCGAGACTAAGAGACATTCCTAGATGACAGTAGCCAAGGAGAGCAGCCTGCGGGCGTGTGCCCAGTCCAGCCGGCCGAACGTCCGGAGATCCGCGCCGTCACCGTGCACAGTACTTGCGGATTATTGGATAGTGTCGGCGCCGCACAACAGGTCGTCGGCGCGGTTCCAAGGTGTACGTCTGAGCCGGTTAAGACCCACACCTGCGCAATCATACAATCCGATTTTTGTGCATAGCCGCGGCTCTGAAGTATGGCGGAAGGGCATCGCGAACGCTTCTTGACGGCATTGCCACGGTAGAGTTGCTCCTAGCCACTATAGGCTTGAAGTTGTGTTGTGCGGTGCGGCACAGAGACGCAAAAGATAGGCGTCGGTTGGATGGGCGGAGTCTCGGGCTCGCTCTCCGCGCCGCCTTGAGCCACCAAAACGACGCTATCGGAGACCTGGATATGCGTTCAGACTGCCGCCATAGGTGTGCCACAAGCATCGATCAGCTCCCCGATCAGCCTCGCCCGTCACAATGCAAGTTACTCTGGTGCGTTGATCTCCGATTCCCTCTCTTCTCGTGGCCTGACGCCTGCCATGACACAGCCATCCGCCTGTTCTTCAGCTCCTGGGCCCTGTGTGCCCTGTGTGCCCCTCTCTAGTCTGCCCACCGCCTCGCCACGGGCCTCTGTGTGATTTTCGCTGTTCCTCGCCAGGACGCGACGCAGAAAGTCCTGCTTGTCTTCAACGGACTCGCGGCACGAGAGTTTGCATATCTCGGGACGCGTTAACGAGACGACGCTTTCGCCTACTCTATACTCTGCTGGCGCCGTGAGGATGTCATGCAGGGAGATAGTCACGGATGGCCACCTCCCGACATTGAGCTGGACTATCAGCTTGCCCAGGCAATCAGCTTCAGGTAAGAACTTTCCCGCTGGGATGTTGTCCAGAAGCCATGTGAATATGTGCGCGTCCTCGGCCTCCAAGTATATGCGGCACTCTTGGAGTGCATCGAACGCGCACAGCAGTTTGTCGACACGCGTCCAGTCCACGCTTTTGAAGTGGGCAAGCTCGGTGCGCTCGTTCAGGTTGGGTAGGGTGAACTCGATGGAGGGTACCTTCCGATCGGGCCCAGTGCCCGGAACAAAGTCGCGCTGTGTGAAGTAAAAGTTGACCCCAATCGTGGACTGACTGAGGGAGCTTCGCAAGCGGGCCGCAAGCTTTCCAGCTGTAAATGTCCACATTGTTATTAAACTCGTGCTCGGAATGAATAAATGAGAACCTCCGTACCACTCCATGATAGCTCTGTCTCCTTGTGACCCCTCGGGCTCACAGCGGGGAGTAGTCCTACGAAGAAATTGTAGAGTGACGCAAAGACATTGGGCGGGTATGATTTGTGCAAGGCGGTAGAGAATAAAGCCATGAATGTGAGCTGAGCCTCGAATTCGGGCACTCCGCAAAGGGATGCAGAGATGATCGTAAGGTTGTGCTGCTTGGATTGTGACCGAAATCTTGTAGTCAACACCGAGTCGATTCCTTCGTGGAAGACGAGCCTCTCGCACGCCACAAAACCCGATGCTTGGCGCATTGGAGAGCAGCTGGAAGAGATGAGTGGGGTGTCGAAAATGAAGGTCGGTGAGGGTCATGGACCAGAGCTGAAACACATGCCGGGGAAGTGTTCGGGGAAGACCGCACGACAAGGAATGTGGAGCGTACGACGGCACGTCCACGCCAGAGGTGTGTACAGCGTATGAATTATTCAAAGACAGTTCCCAGCCGTTCCGGACGACCTCTGTAGGCAGCTTGAAGAATGCGTGATGTAACCAAGGCTTCCACGGCCCCCGACATTCGACTTCATGTTCATGAATACACTCCGCGAGGTCTGGTAGCCCTGAAACCGGGCGGCGCAAGAACGACAGCAATTCGTCGACGTCCTCGCGCGACCGCAGACGCAGTGCGCGGTACATGTACTTTCGGCATCGTGCAGCCCAGTGGCGACAGACCAGGCTGTACGAACCAAGCAGTCGTCGCCTCTCCACTGCCTCTTCCAGAGTAGATACGAAGAGGTCTGCCATGCTGATATACGAGTCGGGCATGGCTTCTGACACCAAGTCCAAGAGGATCCTATCGATGATCTCCGCGGGAAGGTCGGCGGCTGTAGCGAGGTAGCGACGGTGTTCGGGCGCGACAGAGACCAAACGGCCAGTAGGGTCCATTGGGCGAACGTTGAATGCGAAAGATAGACGGGCGCGACTCTAGAATGTGAGGCGAATATATAGGAACTGGGAAGATGCTGTGCCGAGCACTAGCCAGCGGTCGTGCAGCGCAAAGCTGGGTCTGTCACCAGTACTGCCGCGGCGCTCGACGCGGCTGTCCCACTGACGCTCGAGCATCCTCAAGAAACCGTCCTAGATATTCCTGCAGAGTATGTTTTAGCTTTAACTCGGCGACGAAGAAAAACAGCAATAAACGTCATACATGTTATGCTGGCTGCAGTTGCTTCCTGTGCGAATTTTCGTGAGTCGTGGAAGGTCGTGGATGAGGTTCACGTGAAGCATGGTCTACTAACCCGGTCTCTGGCCTGTTCCGAGAATTTAAAACTGCGCTGTGCTCGTGCCCCCGGGCCCGTAGGTCCATATCACCATAGTTCACATACTTTGACTGGCTCAGGATCCGAGTAGGGGCTCATTCGCTTTGCTTTTATGCCGTTGATAGTCAGCACGTTCAACGCTCAGTTTGAAGAATAAACCACACTGAGAACCTCGCGGCGCTAACCGATGCTATAACCCGGGACGCCGAGATGTCGTGTGCGCTGGAGAGTGGCACGGATCCTATTGCACCGCTTGCTTTACACCTCTCTCTGCCCTCTCTCACCGGCTGGCGGTAACCAACCACAGTGCAACAGAGTGCAACCAATCCGGGGCTTGCACTTGGACTGATCGCAGGGCAATCACATGGCCAAGTGGACGCCTGCTCATGACATCGCGCCGTTTTCATGTGATAAAGTCCCCTCCTTAAAACGTTCATCTTCAACAAAATGCCGTCGACCACATATCCCTCCCGTACCATTGGTCTGCCGGTAACCAGCCCAACTCGTCTACACGCATCCCTGCCTGCTTGGAGTAATGGCCACCAAGGAGTTGAAGGAGTATACCAGAGAGGAGGTCGCGAAGGTATGCCGTCGTGACGTCGTAGACAGAGCACGTACCCAGCTTACCTTGTATGTTTTCAGCACAACACTCCCGATGACCTGGTTAGTATCGGCTGAGCATACAATCTACCCCAATACTAACTCTAGGAAAATGCCCAGTGGATAATCATCGATGCCAAAGTGTTCAACATCAGCAGGTTCAAAGACATGCACCCGGGTGGCACGTCAGTTTTCTTTGACGACGAAATCCGTAGGTCACCAAAGTTGTCGAAATCCGCTCCTTGTCTCACGCGTCTTCCAGCCGGCCAGGATGCTACGGAAGCATTCTACGCTCTTCACCGGCACGAAGTACTCCAG
The DNA here is from genome assembly GCA_024811115.1 of Terana coerulea. Taxonomy (NCBI): domain Eukaryota; kingdom Fungi; phylum Basidiomycota; class Agaricomycetes; order Polyporales; family Phanerochaetaceae; genus Terana; species Terana coerulea. The sequence continues at coordinate 95,102 of JAKOGH010000142.1, forward strand.
AGGCCGCAGTACGCGCGCCTGCAAGTAGGAACACTGAAGGGTGAACAAAGCGTCGTCGTGGCGAAGACCACCGGTGCTTTGAGCAAGGTCCCATACGCCGAGCCCACATGGTTGGCAGACGGCTACCATAGTCCCTACTACAAAGAGGTGGGTAAATCCGTCGCGACTCGAGGAATGCGTCACTCATTGCTGGATCAGAGCCACCGTAGCTTGCAGAAGGCGGTGCGCGAATTCGTGGACGACGTTATATACCCAGATGCTCAAGCTCGGGAAGCGGACGGCAAGCGGCCGAGCTTGGATGTCATTGAGAAGATGGCGTACGTTTCTGGTTTGGTGTGATCCCGCTTGTTTATCTGAACGCTTCTCATAGTGCCCTCAACTTGCATGCAATGCGTATGGGACCAGGAAAGCATCTCAAGGGCAAGTCGCTATTCAATGGCATTGTATCTCCAGAAGACGTAGGAGGAACCGCTGTTCTATGGTAATCTTTGGCTGACGTTCTGGCTCAGTTCGACTACTTCCACGAGCTCGTGGTTACCCAAGAGGTCGGTCGACTGGGTGCGCGAGGATACGGCGATGGTCTGCAGGCTGGCGCTGTCATCGGTCTCCCACCCGTACTCAACTTCGCACAACCCGAGCTTCGCAAGCGCGTCTCAGAGGATGTGCTATCAGGAAAGAAGTTCATATCTCTGGCCATCTCAGAGGCTTTCGCCGGCAGTGACGTCCAGGGGCTGAAGACGACGGCGAAGAAGACAGAGGACGGAAAGCACTGGATCATTAACGGAACCAAGAAGTGGATCACGAACGGAACGTGAGTGCTGTGCGTCTAGGCGAGTGATACGTAGGGCTGATCAGCTGCTGTGTAGATTCTCCGATTACTTCACTGTTGGCTGCAAGACTGAGGATGGCTTCACGGTCATCCTAGTTGAGCGAAGCGAGGGTGTTGAAACCAAAGCTATCAAGACATCATATTCTCCGGCTGCCGGCACTGCGTATATCACTGTATGTCTTCTGTCTTTCATGTTGAAGGTCGTACTGATTCGTCTTTGCAGTTTGAGAATGTTAAAGTGCCCGTGGAGAACACCTTGGGCCCAGAAGGAGGAGGAATCTTTGTCATCCTCAGCAACTTCAACCACGAGCGATGGGTCATGTGCTGCAGCTCTGCCCGGAGCCAACGCATCATTGTTGAGGAGTGCCTCAAGTGGACTGCCCAGCGGAAGGCGTTCGGCAAGCCGTTGAATTCGCTGGCCGTCATCCGTAGCAAGCTCGCCGCCATGATAGCGCGGGTGGAGAGCGTGCAGAGCTGGCTGGAGAATATCACCTACCAGATGAATAACATGGTGTGTAGCAACTTTGTCCCATAAACGCGGATGCTGACTACTGTGACCTTAGTCGTACAAGGAACAAGCACAGAAGCTCGCGGGACCAATAGGCCTGCTGAAGATGTACACGACGCGTTCTGCCCAGGACACTGCGCGTGATGCGGTACAGATCTTTGGTGGTCGTGGTATCACTCAAAGTGGTATGGGCCGCTTCATCGAGCACGTACGTACTAGTCCCAGCCTTTCCGTTGGCGGGATTTGAGGAACTAATCACATTGTATAGTACTACCGCACTGTTACATTTGACTCGCTCCTGGGTGGTGCGGAGGACGTGTTGGGCGATCTTGGTGTACGCCAGGCAATTGCCAAGATGCCGAAGAATGCAAGACTTTGAAGGGGCCGGCGTTCCACATGTATGGCCAGCTTGTTTCCAATACCCTTAGCACCTATTTTTTCTCAGTCATAGGATACCTATACATACACCATCTGTATATATACAGCAAGTAATTGCATTTCGAAGCAACAGCATCACGCGATGAGTGTAACCGAAAGCCCAAACTAAGACTCAGAGAGCCGGCCGAGGTAACGAGTCTGTTCGAAGTCGGTACCCGGCGCTAAGTTGTAGTTGTAAAACCACACAGAGCCAAATAAACGATGACGGCTTCGGCTTCAGCGACGCGGCAGGGCCTGCTTTTCACCTCTCTGAACGACCACCACCACTATCCTCCGCCATACCTTCGTCTCTTCATAGACCTCTCTATTCGCTCTCTTGGACGACTCTACTATTGATATCGTCTTCACTCATAATAACAGACTCGACCGAGGACGCCCAACGTCGCCGCAACTAGATTCACTTACGTTCGAATTCAGGTGGCGGGAAAGGCTTGACGAGTAGCGGGTTTCTGTCTCCAACTTCCTGTATCAATATCACTGCATGTAAGAGTTCTTTGTTTACCGCACCGGTGTGGGGACCCTCTCATGGTTACAGACTCTCTGACATACACTCAATCCTGTTGCATCCCCCGCTCTGTCACGTCGATACTCATTATCCTGTCACACTCTGTCGTACTCAGAAAACAAACACGCATATTTGATCAGCTATAACCCCGTGCTGAGTACTCGCAAAGATGGCTGAAGACGACTTTGATATTTATGGAGAGGACGACGGCTTCAACGTGAAGTCTGAAGAGGTGCGTCTCGGTCCCTGTGGCGCGCTTCAAGTTAGGAGCTGACTATATGCGCCAAAGTCCATCGGTTACGACGACAACTTGAACCCAGAGCCGGAGCCCGTGACGAACTCGCCCGTCGTCGGCGAGAAGAGGCAACGTGAAGAAGATGACCATGACCAGCAGCACGACGAGCCATCCGCAAACAATGCCCCCAAAGGAAGAGTCGCAAGAGCCGCAATCAATCCCTTCGTCCATGCGAAGCCCGAATGCCAACGGCAGCTTCAGCGCCCCCACAGGTATGGGTGTACCAGGAGGTGCTTCTGCGCCCGGAGGCCAGAACTCTGATGCGCTGTACATTGGTGACTTGCAATGGGTCTGTATCTATCATGTTTTAGAATCGCATGTGCATACCGTTCTGAGACTTTGTATGAATCTTCTCTGTAACAGTGGACGACCGATGAGGATGTACGCCAGGTCGCCGCCAAGCTAGGCGTCAACCTAGACCATAAGGACATCACATTCTCCGAGCACAAGGTTAATGGGAAAAGCAAAGGGTAAGCTGGATATATGCGCTGAAATGATGAATCTCTAACCTCCCATCCCCTCGTCACTCAGCATTGCGTACATTGAGTGTCATAACAGCGATAGCGCCACGACACTGAAGAACTGGTTCGACAACAAGTGAGCACACGACCAATTAGCGTGCATTCCACTCTCCTGACACGTTCATGCCAGTGACTTCCAAAACCGCCGGGCGTCCGCCTCATACACAAGCTCGTCCCAAGGCAATCCGTTCCGGACGCTGCCAAAGGGTAATGCTGCCCCGCATGTCTATCCCAAAGCGCATACTCACGGGATCGCAGAGCCACCCCCGCGTGACGCTCGGCAGGGCGGGATGCAAGGCGGAGGGAACGCGCCGGCCGCAGGACGGGGCGGCGGTGGTAACTTCCGTGGCGGCATGGGCGGGCATATGAACAACAGCAACAACAACAACAACAGCGTGGGCGTGGCCAGCGCGGGCATGGCGGGCATGAACATGCGCGGCGGCATGATGGGCGGGGGCATGATGCGGGGCGGTATGCCCAACATGATGGGCGGAATGGGGGTATGGGCGGCATGGGCATGGGAGGTATGGGCATGGGCATGGCGGGCATGAACGCCGGGATGGGGGTCGCAGCAGGCATGGGCGGCGGCGGGTTCAACCGCGGGGGAGGGATGGTGCCCCAGGGACCGCGGGGCGGCATGGGAGGCTTCGGCGGCGGCAGAGGCGGCATGATGGGTATGGGCTTTTAGTGTGTTCCGTGTATTTTTCTGGGTGACTTACGGTGGCCTCGTTTCGCATGTAGGGATGGGGAATATGATGGGCATGGGCGGCCGCGGCGGGTTCAACGGTGGACACTTCAATCCGGCGTTCATGCAGAGCGGGATGCAGGCGGGTGGCGGCCAATTCAGCCCCGACGGACCACGGAAACGATTCAAGATGGACGACGGCCAGTAGACTCCTCCCGCGCTTTCTTCTGCATCTCTGTTTTCTGTCCTCTACATCAAGGACGCCCGTACTTTGCAACTGCATCTGTTAATTTCTCCCGCCCTGTAGCATTTTCTCGCATCGGCCGTTGTATTCGTTTATATCCTCTGGGCGTCCACCGCCCTGTGTTCTCAATGTCCAAAAAGTCATGGCATTATGCAGGAGCGATATATCTAGAATGTGACATGCGGTGATGTACAACATGGACTGTAGGCTGATTGCGGGATGACGAGGCAGAAGGGTACGTATACAGTTCTGGACCAGGCAAGAATATATACACAAGATGGATTATAACGTCGCATAAAGCAAGCTAAGCAGACCCGCAAGCAAAGAAGTTTGTAAGACATACCATGGAGCATTCGTAACGGACCGGTGCCACGCCACATTCAGAGCCGCCTCTCCCGCATTTCCTTCTCCTTCCTCTTCCTGCGTTTCTCTTCCTCGTGGCGCCTCTCCTCTTCCAGCGCAAGCTCGTCCTCGCGGCGAGCCATTCTTGCGCTGTGAATGGCAAGAGATTTAGTAAGATTCCGGAATAGAGACTTTTCGACACGGACCTGTAAAGTTCTTCGCCTTCCATGTCCATGGCGCCTGCCTCCATATCCTCATCGTCGCTGTAGACGTCCCGGGCGACGTACGAGCCCCTGTCCTTGCCGAACATCTTCCAGATTTCTGTCCTGATCGCGTTGTTCGGAGGGCAGAGCGCCTCTTGGGAGGCGGCGGGGAGTCGCTGAGCGAGGGTGAGCGCGGACGCTTTTTGAAGGATGAGGCAGCACCGGACACTTTTGCGGACGACGCGGACGATTTGGCAGCCGGACGGCCGTTCGCGGGGATGGGCTTGCGTGACACGGCACTGGAGCTGCCCTGCTTCGGGATCTTTCCCAGCTTCGCAGGAGTACTGGCGCCGGGCTTTTCCGCTGGCCGTCCTACGGACTTGACAGAGATGGATACGCCGGAGCCCTGCTTTGACGGAGCGGATGGCTTGAGTGTTGAGGTAGACACAGAAGGTCTGGATGCAGAAGGGAGCGATATAGCCGGCGGGGTGCCCGACAGCGACTTGCTGCTGCGTGAGACCGCCTTCGACGGGGCCTTGCTCTCGGGTGGCGCAGTGGGTGCTGGCGACGGACTGCGCGAGCGGCCGCCAAAGAGGTCCGAGGCGTCCGACGGTGGCGAGGGCGGCGCGGCGGAGCTGCCCTTCACCTTGCCCTTGCCGAACCAGTCGTTGAACTCCTTGGCGTCCTCGCCCGCGAGGGTCTTCTGCCGCGCCCGCGCGCGATCCTGCAGGATCTCGTCGATCGTGCGGGTGTCCCGCTTGTGCACGTTGAGCTTGATGAGCCCGTTCGGCTCGTGCGCGAGGCGTTCGCGCACGGAGCGGTAGCTGCCCGCGGCACTGCCGGCGCCGCCCGCGGTGGCGTCCACGTCGACCGCGCCGCCCGCGAGCCGCCGCCCCGACTTCTTGTACCCACCCACCGCTCGCTTGGCCCCGGCCTGGCCGTAGTTGAGCTCGCGCTTGAGCCGCAGCTGCCGCTTCTCCTCGCGCGTGAGCGCGCCACCGCCCGCCTCGTCGTCTTCGTCGGGCATGCGCTGCCGCCGCACGGCGGCGCTCGACGACGGGTACGCCGCGCCCGCCTTCTTGGGGCCGTACAGCAGCGCGTTGCGCTGCTCCTCCTCCTTGCGCTTGAGCTCGGCCTCCTTCGCACGCCGCTCCGCCTCGTGCCGCTCCTCCCTCGCTTTCGCCCGCTGCGCCTCCTCCAAGGCCTTCGCGCGTAGCCGCTGCTCGAGCTCCCGCTCCTTACGATCCTTCTCCTCCTGCTCCTTCCGCTTCTGCGCCTCCTTCCGTTTTCTCTCTGCGAGCTGCGACTGGACCTGCGCCTCTGACTCGCGTGTCTGTGTGGCGCTGAGGGCCATGAGCGCGGCGAAGGAGGTCATCCTGTACGAGAGTGTGAAATCAAGCAGTCACAGGCAAGGTGAATTAGATGTGAAAGAATAAAGATGCTGGAAGAATGGAGGGGGTATAAGTATGTGGTGGTGGTTGTGGTATAGAGTTGGTGAGCGACGAGCACAGGTTGCAAAGCATGCCGCATTTGGCTCTGTTTACTCCGAGCCTGGCCCAAGCTACCGGCCACACGAGTCATCGACTGTCCACGCTGCTTTCAAATACAGACAAGCCAGAAAACTATGCATTGTGCGCAGCAATAACAAAATGAGGTCTCTAAGTGGATGCGGAGGACAATCGAGTGAAAGACAGAAAGCAGGAAATCCAAATAAGGTAAGTATCGCTCGTGTGACTTCGTAATCACGATGACTCCTCTTCCTCTTCACGTCCCCACACCTTCTGCGGCAGATACGAGCCCACGTAGAGGGCGAATATGGTCAGGCTTGACAAGACATAGTACACAAGGTTCCCGCCAAGGTAATGGCGACTTGGGTCGATCGATAGGGAGAAGAGTGAGTTGGCGAGGGCAGGACCAATGGCACGCATTATCGACACGCTGAATTGGGCCAGCCCGTTCACGGATCCAAGGGATGCGCGGTTGGGTGAGGATGCGGTTATGTAAATGAAGACGCATCCTGCAGCGCAAATAGAGTATAAGTATGAGGTAGTCGGTAGCTTTCAGGGACGACTGACCATAAGAGAAGTTGATGAATATCGACGTAATCACCTGGAAGCCAACTGCGAGCCAGAGCAGCCAGCCCTCACCACCTGTAAGCCTCGCTAGGTAGTTGATGATAGGGAAAGAGATGAAGACCAGCAAGGACGAGCTGATTCCTGCCAGGTACACGTTCTTTGGGCCGTACCGTGCCTGCGTCTTCGCGAAGTAGAAGATCTGCAGGAACCCATTGATGATGCCGTACACCGAGAGGATCTGGCCAATATGGTGCGGAGGTAAGCCGAGGCCGCCAAGCTCAATGGGAGTTGAGAAGAACACCGGCTGGATGGCCCGAGTAGAGATGTCCACAAGAGCAAGAAAGGCATAGTTCATGGCCGCAATAATCACCCGGGGGATTAGAAGGCTCCGTAAAGGCAGAGCTTCGTTGGTCTTCCCTGCCGGCGACGTTAGCGCAACAGTGGCTGTGGCTTTGTTGTCTTGTCCTTGTGACACATTTTGAAGGGTAAGGTTGTGCTTGTTCAGCCAGTTCTTCATTATCCGCCGCGCCGACTTCGGCGAAGCTACAGTCTGCAGAACCATAACTTTAGTGATGTCTCAGAAGCACATATCATGATGACATACCTCGTGTAGGAATAATGCTGAGACAAACCAGCAAATCAAGGAGAATGTCGCAGGTACAGCACATGCTAGGAAGTATGGGTACTCCTTCAGGAATTGGGAGTTACCGAACAACCCGGGGAATCGGTCTGCGGGTTTTGACAGGAAGCCACCTATCATTGGGCTGCAGGTCACAAGGAAGACGGTACGGGTAAGCGGAATCCACAATTGTATCCCGGGACAAGACGCACCCTAGGGCACCACCGGTACTCCACGCGATTGGTAGGTATGCATAGGCTTGGGCCAGATTGGTAGAGTCTGTGATCTCCGCAATCATACTCTTCAGGACACCGATGTTCCCGTTCAATGCGCCGTTCAAACTGCGACTGCACCCGGGGTGAGACTTTGCCAGAACAGCGCAGAGCCATCGACGTACCTCAGAACGGCGCCCCAAAACGTCTTCGACAATCCCAGGCAGTACATAGAGAGGGACAGTCCACATAATCCAGTCATGAAGACGGGCTTTCGGCCGATGTGGTCTGAGAGACGGCTCCAGTGGAGTACGGTGATTGCTTGGGTGGCAAAGAATATCGCTTGCTTCAACCAACCATCAGCTTTGACTCTATGCTTCAGAGATCTAATGCGCACCATAACACCAACGTAGTATGCTACTTTTGTCTCATCTCCATGGGTGACACCGACATCGCGGATTAGCTAGCGAACGATCCATTCAGTACGCTTCACCGCGCCAGCCAACACAAGACTCACTTGGGGTAAGAAAGGATAGATGACTTGGCTTGTCAGTGGCTCCGCCAGCTGCAGGACAAGCAAAATCGAAAATTGAGCCCACGGCAGCGGCGTAGGTTTCTTTTGCTGCCGCTCCTCGGGCAGTAGAGGTGTCTCTTCGTCAACGGGGGTCGTAGCGGTCATGACAGGTCTTCAGTGTGCTGAGCCAATGGAGAGATATACAAGAGAAAGATGGGGAAAGGGTATAAAGGCCGGCCCGCATGAGGGGGAGCGGCGGAGGCTGTTTTATACGGAAGAGTCATTCTGGCCAGTGTGAATACGCCTGGAATGCCGAAGGTCGAAGGAGAAAGGCGTCGAATCACCAAGCGCCCGCTAAACGACTTCGATTTACATAATTAGCGCGTAGCTGCTGACGACATCCAATCACACCCCGCCCTGCAAGTTAAAGACACGAGTCTACCAAACCTCCGCCCTCACGCAGGCGGCCGTCTTGAGAACATCGATGCAGGTCATACGTAAATACACTGTCCAAGTATGCAGCAATATGTCCTAGAAACACTACAAATGCGCTTGGCTGAATGGTGTGTGCCCACGGAAAGATGAGGACACCGGGTCAAGGCCCTCCTGACTAATCGATTGATTCTCCTCCTGGTGCAGTGAGTCATGCAGACTCTTGTTGCGGCTGCCTCTGTCTGATGTGCCACGGTTTGCGAGAGCCCAGGCTGGAATGAGCCGCTACTTTGCTCCATGCTTCGGCTCAGCCCTCCGACGATACAATCAATTACCTTATACTGAATCTCAAGTACTTCAAAGTCGAACCGATTGCAACGTGCCGCCACAGCGAGCTTTGGTTACCCCATACATAGGCATCAGATCAATGAAAGTCAGCATGTTCACCACCGTCATACAACACGCCGGGTGTTGACGTTGAATTGTTCTTGAATGTTTTCGCTAATTATACAGATTTGCCATGGGCTATTCATACACACCTAACGCAAGTTTTCGCGATGCCTTCGACCACCCTTTGCTTCCAAAACAGATTGTAGAACCTCGTCAGCGGTAGTCGCTCCGCAGGCGCGATGTCCGCGAGCACGCCGTCCGCGTGCACCGAATACGACTCCGGGTCGACCTTCATTTTCGGCAGCGCGTCGTTCCACTTCATGTCCCGCTTCGTCACCGTGCGGCAGCCGCGCACGGCCTCGACGCGCTTCGCGAGCCCGTACGCCGCGACGGTGCCCGACGTGACGGACAGCCCCGAGACGAATGCGACGGAGTTGAGCGCCGCGGAGCCCGGGTGCGCGCCCCACATCGGGCGCCCGACGACGGGCTGCACGGTCGGGATGGACGCGTTCGCGTCGCCCATCTGCACACCGCCATGTTTTATATTATGTTTCGCGGCGATCTGCTGTGGGGAAGACGCACCTGGGCCCACGCGATGACGCCGGACTTGAGCACCAGCTCCGGCTTCGTGCCGAAGTTCTCGGGTCGCCAGAGGACGAGGTCGGCGAGCGTGCCGACGGCGACTTGGCCTATCAAGTGGCTCATGCCGTGCGTTATAGCGCTGGGCACACCCTGTTTGCAGCATTGATTCTTACACGAAAGGATGTGCGGACTCACGAGTTGATGGTGTACTTGGAGATGTAACGCTTGACGCGACCGTTGTCGACGCCGTCGGTGTCGCCCAGGGACGTCAGCGGACCCGTGAACTCGCGCATCTTGCTCGCGGTGCGCCACGTGCGGCTGATGACCTCCCCGACTCGGCCCATGGCCTGCGAGTCGGAGCTGATCATAGAAATGGCGCCCATGTCGTGCAGCACGTCCTCGGCGGCCACGGTCTCCGCACGGATACGTGACTCTGCGAAAGCGACGTCCTCCGGGATGTTCTTGTCGAGGTGGTGGCAGACCATGAGCATCTAGAAGCGGACTTGTCAGTTACAAGTTGAGCACAGGGGTAAGTACTAACGTCAAGGTGTTCGTTCAATGTGTTATTGGCGTATGGACGAGTAGGGTTTGTCGAAGACGGTAGCACGTTCTCAAACTCGCAGACGGTGATAATATCAGGAGCATGACCACCACCTGTAGATGAGTTAGACGGTCTTCGACTACTTGTAGATTCATCTTACCGGCTCCCTCCGTGTGGTAGGTATGAATCGTGCGATTGCCAAAGGCCTTGATAGTGCCTACCGAGCAATCAGTTTAATTATTCGACCGGAAGTATATGCATATACGCACTCTCGACGAAGCCGCTCTCATTCAGCGTATCCGTGTGGATATTAACCTGCACGTCGTACTCGTCACCGACATCCAAGCAGTTGACGATCGCCGACGGCGTCGTGCCCCAGTCCTCATGCAGCTTCAGACCCGCCGCGCCCGCCTGCACGATCTCGCGCAGCGCGGTCGGGCCCGAGTCGTTGCCCTTGCCCGTGAACGCAAAGTTCATCGGCAGGCCGTCCGTCGCGGCGAGCATGTGGCGCAGCGCGAGCGGGCTCGGCGTGCACGTCGTCGCGTTCGTGCCCGCGCTCGGGCCTGTCCCGCCGCCGATCATGGTCGTCGTGCCTGCGGCGAGCGCCTCGGTGACCTGTTGCGGGCAGATGTAATGTACGTGTGCGTCGATCGCGCCGGCGGTGAGCAGCAGCTTCTCGCCTGCGATGACCTCGGTCGCGGACCCGATAACGAGCGCGGGGTCGACGCCGTCCATGACATCCGGGTTGCCCGCCTTGCCGATTCCGACGATGGTGCCGCCCTTGACGCCAATGTCTGCCTGAAAGCGATGTGAGCATTGCCCGCGAAACGGCTCAGGGCGAGACTTGCCTTGTATATTCCGGACCAGTCGATGATGAGAGCATTCGTGATGACGAGTTCAAGGGTCTCCGTGGAAGAGCGGTTTGTCGCTTGGCCCATACCCTCCCGAATAGTCTTGCCGCCACCAAACTTGACTTCGTCGCCGTAGGCAGTCTGGGGAATGGTATGAGGTCGAACCTTCTCAGCTTTTGTCGCTCAGACGTACCATGTCTTTCTCGACCTGGATCCATAGTGGCGTATCTCCCAAGCGTACCCGATCTCCGACTGTCGGCCCAAACATGGCCACATAGGCGTCCCTGGAAATCGAGGTGTCCGCAGAGACCTCCAACGCCCCAGGCTCAGGTGCATGCCCGAAACCTTGCTGCACCAAGGACTCGATGATGGCATCCGTCCTCGAGAGGTCTACTTTGCCCGTCGCGAGACGATTGCCCCCGGTTATAATCCTTGCCCCGCCGATATTGACAAGCGTCACTGTCTTGACGTCTCCGGGTTCGAAGCGGACGGCTGTGCCCGCAGCGATATCCAGCCGCTTGCCGTACGCTTTCCCGCGGTCGAACGCCAGAGCGGGATTCGTCTCGATGAAATGGTAGTGGGAGCCAATCTGGTTTGTGAAGGCAATGAGCTTCCATGCTATGTGCGCGGTTATACGGCCATGGCTGCTCGCTAGCATGCATGTCCGCTCAGTTTAACCGAAAGATGCCTTTCGGGCCGAAAAACACAATCCGCACAAAATTAGGACGTTTACAGTCCGCGATTCTACCAGAATGCTGGTAGAATCCTGAGCACAATTATGAGATTTCAGCTATAATCGCGCGGTTTCCTTCGTCACACCTCCCGAGGAGCAACGACGCTCACTCTACCCGCGATTCTCGGGTTAGACCTTCAGATGGTTTCCCAGTCCAGCTAGTCTCAGCCCTCTCCCCAGAATCACGAGCAGAATAAACCACAGAAGCGCACCGAAATGCAGTGCTCGAGACTCCTCCTCGGACGGCTTTGATGGCGCCCTAGAAAAGCCAAGTTTGGAGTCGCAAATAAAGTTAGATCGCAGTCGCTCTATGCGACTGAGGCGGACAAGCAGACCACGGAGTAGCAAGGATCCCACGGTTACCAGAACTTACCTGCACCGGCCGGTCGCCGTTGTTGGTAACCTTGAGCTTGATCCGCTCCCGCCCTTTATTGAGCACGATGGCTTCTTTCTTCACAATGATAGCTCCTGGAGCTTTATCTCTTGCAAACTCTGATGCATCAACAGCTGGGAATGCGTCTGCCGTGGGCACGGGCAAGAAGGAGCCGTAGAGAGCCGCAGCGAGGTCTCCATCTTCGGTGCAGATGGGATCATGCACGGTGACCAAGAACACTCTGCAGAGGAATCAAAACATAAGTGGGATCGTCAGGGCCAGGGACGCACCCGTCCACGAAGGTGCCTTCGACCTGGATTTCGTGGAGCAGCGTCGGCACGCCTGGGAGGACGTGTCGCCTCCCGAGCAGCGTCTTCCCGTGCTGCATCAGGTCGGCGACGGCGTGCTGTCCATCGCGGATACGCTCTTGGAGCTGGGAAGCGATGAGAGCTATAGCCTCGGTCTGGTTGAGGCGGAGGCCCCTGGCGAGTCGCTTCTGCGCGAGGAACCCTGCCTGGAAAGGCGGAGATGTCAGGCCTGCGCAGGAATCTCGGAAGAGGCGAGCATGCCTGATGCAGAAGGAGCTTGTCCTGCTCCCTGGGAGAGATGCGCATTATTGGGTCCCTTTCCTGTGCTTGACGGCGAGAGGCAAGCAGGGGACTGTGACTGTATGCGCCGCGGCCGACATGGTGGTGGAAGATAAGATAGAGCAGGTCGATCTCACAGATCTGTGATCTTGCCTCTCACCCTCACCAGCACTGCTCGCTCTGGTACCGCTGCCGCTTCTGTCAAGCTCTGCTCGCCGGACAAGTGTATTTGGGTCTGCGGTGTATACAGTGCTCGGCTCCGTGCTCTGCCTTTCGGGCTTGCCTGGTCCATCCTACAGTGCTTCGCTTATCTCTGAGCGGTCGCAAGATATGAAGACCCTTTCCATGCACATCCACGTCCTGTCTTCAGTCCACCACTTTCAGCAGTGTTCTTCAATGCATTGGCAGCCTGACATCGCCTCAGCCTGCCAGTCACTTGTAGAACACGAACTCAACGGGACAGCTGGCGCCTGTGATACGCACATCAAAGCTGTGATACGTTTTGCTGTTCTGCTGCTACCGTACGTGTGTGCGCACTGTCGTGACTGATGATCTCTGTGCTACAGATGGGATGCCGCTACCCAACAGCCCAGAGCTGACACGACCCGTGTGAAGCAGCCGAGCTACGCAGGCAGGAAGCGAGCGGAATGACTCCTCAATATTTTATTCGTTTGTGCCTCACGCTAGCGCCGAGCGGCTCGCGAGTTAGTGTCCTCGATCGAAGGCAGGACAATTGGTGGCTGAGCCTAGGTGAGCTATCTCCGCTCGGTCCGTCGATTTTCATTAAAATGAAGTCACTAACCACAGTCGTTTCCCGTTGCGGAGGTTTGGTTGTCTCCCAGTGACGAACAAGCCCCTCGATCCTTGTTCTGAGGCTGCGCCTAGACGCCGAAAGCTCATATAACCTGCGGGCCTCGCTAGGGCCCTGCCTCCCAGAACCCACACAAACCTTTCATCCCCACCGTCCTTGCCGGCACGGAGCCCAGCCGTCGTGTTCTGCGCCTGCCCCAGCACCGCAGCCTGCAAACTTCAAGCGGAAGCTGTTCCTGGCGTTCTCGGCAGACGCCGCGTCCCGTATATTACACCCACGTGGGAGGCGCCGTTGATATACAGCGCTGTCCCTTCCGCCTTGGGCTCCTTCGTGGCAAGTTCTGGCTTTCTCCCCCATCACGTCTCCAGTTTCCCATCAGCGGTCGCGGGTGTCGCTGTTCTCAGACCCCATACTATACCCATCTTCGATGCCCGGCGTCGCCCTGACACCTATAAACACCCCCATCGCCTCCCCCCGGAAGCGCACCATGTCCTTCTCGAATCCCCCGCCGGCCAAGACCGCGCGCGCCCTCACCAGAACCGGTTCCTACCTCTCCCTCGCCGATCTGAACTCGTCCCCCTCGCCGAAGGCCGGAAGCTCGTCCGCTCATAGGCACGACCCCGTCACGCTCGCCCCGTACACTCGCATCCCCCGCCAGCCGAAGGAACCCCGAGAGCGTCGGAAGAGCCTGTCGCGCAACGCTTGCAGCGAGCGTCAAACCACCACACCGAAATCCTCGCGCGCACACAATAATTCCTCCTCGACTGCGAGCATGTCCATTGCCAAGTGCGGCCTCCGCGCGTCCTCGCCCCTCGCCCCAGCCCCCATCCGCGCCAACCTGCCCCCACGCACGACCTTCCCCCGCTCGAAGCCCGAGCCGGACCTGTACCGCATCGCGATCACGACGCGCATGCGCCTGTCGCCCGAGGGGCAGAAGATCCTGCACATGGGCCCGCGGCTCGCGCTGTCGATCTACAGCGCGACGAAGGAGCTCGAGCGGATCGTGGCCGCGCAGCAGCGCGACGTGGAGATGGACGTGGACATGCGGGACGAGGAGAGCCTGCTGCACACGCCGTGGGTCGTGCTCGGCGGCGACGACTGGGAGATGATAGATTGCGCGGCGTAGTGGGCATCTGTGGAGGGAGGGAAGCATGCACACGACGAGAACCCTCGGGGGGCACGGCAGGCGACCGTTCGCCCTGTGGGTATCACCGAGCCTTTGCGACAAACATCTGCGACACCCAGTTGGGATCCTTACATCATCTCGAGCCTTTATCTGGTATCATTATTCCTTTCGTTCATCTTACACTCGTTTTAGTTCCTCTCGTACTTGCGTCCATGGAAATGGATATGGGACACTGTATATGGTAGCAAATGTAAAACACCGCTGTAGCCTCTGGAGCACTCTGGGTTGGAATCGCATCATCTGTATCCGTTCTCCATTCTCATGTCTGTGGCTGGCCGATTCCAGCACCGTTGTGGCGTCCTGCAGGCTCCACTATTGCCTGTCGGAATGAATGCCGTACGCCCCTGGGCTCAGGGTTGGGCACTAGATTGACTATCAGTTCGTAGCCATGCCCGTGGACGTTTAGTGCTGCGGGGTAACCGAGATTGCGATGCGTTCTCTACATGCAAGCAATCAAAGCCCTTCACAACACTGTGCAGCATCCCGCGAGCTCTCGCGAACTTCTGAATTATCCCCTGCGCCGCCGGCCGGCCATACTGATGTGATCATGGCCTATAAGGTTCCACATCGTCTGCTGTGATGCAAACAGCAGGGAACGCCGCATCGGACACAGACATCTCGCCAACTACGCAGGGATTTTCGGACAGACGCTTGAAGACATGGCTCCCCGCTGCAGGCTGCTTCACACCGCTTTACTAAGGTGCTTTGCGGGGATCATCGCAGTCGAGGTGTCAGCGCGATACAAATCACCGAGTGCTGGACACGATACGGCATTCCATGGGTTTTTACTCGCCATGCGGTTATAAACTACTTAAGAAAGCCAAGCTACGTATCGGCGGGGGAACTGACTCGGGATATTTATGCTTAAGCCTGCATATTAGCTCAATTGCCCTGATCTGCAGCATCAGCACTCTCTCGGTCGTCCTCGACTTACCAAAAGCATGCACAGCAGCACACGACCTCGGGGGTGTGTGTCTCACATTCCTCGTCGTCCCCAGTTTGCAACTCAGGACCATCGAGCTTGGTGGCGTCGGCAGACCAGGGGCCGAGACCCCCGACGCAGAGGCGGGCGCACGTGGCAAATGACGATCTCCACGTGATTTACCATGTAGGCGCCCGTCTTGTCGCGAGGCGTCGGCGCGCTTCGCTTGAACCTTGCCTCATTCTCAGATTTGTCGACCAGCCTCTACCCTCCATTTTGTTACCGCAGCTATCACACCCCTAAACTGCGTTGAAGACCACACACTTGCGTCACCCGACATATGGGGTGTATGCCCGGGTGCAACTTGTTGCACACACCCATGGGGCGTCCAGGCTTGTTCGCGGCGGCGCGACGTTGACGGTCCGGAAACTCCAGGCGCAGAATACCGGTGCCCGTCCTGATAGTACTCCTCCGAACACACCAAGCTGTGAGCGTCATCTTCTGAACGTGTCGTTGATCTAACCTCATTGCCGCCATGCAGCATTGTCCGAGGTACTTATTTGTTGGTGCAGCAACACTCGGCACTGGCTTCTACCTCCATTCCAGGCAGCCTATACATGCAGACAGTGACTCGAAGAGGGTAGAAAGCTACGTACGTTCTTTTTTTACTCCTGGGCTTGAGCTATAGTGAAGCAAAGCGTGTTCTTGCAGGTGGGCGAAATAAACGAGTATAAGTCACGGGAGCCAGACAGCACAAAGGTGAGCAAACGCATTGACGGAGTAGAAATAAATTGGGGCTGATCGTATCCTTCAGGAGGTAAGAACATTACTTGATACTTGCGCGGTATGCGCTGAAGGGTACAACAGAAACCGTGGAAAGGCCTTGACTTCCTCCGATCTGCCTGGGATGTTTCTCTCATCACGTCCACTATGACTGGTTGGTCCTGGCCCGACGCTCTCAACTTCTCACTGATCCAAGCCCGCATCGCCGCCATGCTGTTGGAACTGAGTCTCGGACCCGGCTCTCTATATTCTGAGATTGTGGATACCCCCGCAGACCCGTCTGTATACCCAGGAAGTGGAGTGGGACGCGGAAGTCAGACTCGGCGAGCAGCTGTGCATGGCAGAACGAGGCTTTTCTTGGGGAGCGCAAGCGCGTCATGAGGACGTCGTTTGCGAAGCTTATGGGTGTAGACGAGAGCGAAGTGGATGAACGCGACCTACCGATTGTGGCCATTGCTGGCTCTGGAGGCGGTAAGAATGCATTCTGTTACTCTGTTATGAAGAGTGGCACTGATGTTACTTCAGGCTACCGCGCAATGCTCAATACTATCGGGTCACTGTGTGGAGCCCACTCGACTGGCATCCTTCAATGTGTGGCATATACCGCTGGCGTGTCCGGTAAGTGTACTCAACGGTGACTCGGCTGCTAGATCTTTGCGCTGACCCACTGTGTTAAGGAAGCTGCTGGGCACTCGGTGTCCTCCACTCAGGAGTCGCCGGCTCCCTTATACCCCAAGACGCTGCGCGGCATCTCAAAGATCGGATTCAGATCAGTTACCTAGACATGGAGACATTAGACATACTTACTACCAAACCTACTAACAAAGTAAGCGTGCGATACATGTCAAATCACCGTATACTGACGCTGTTCTTTTAGTATCTACTCGTATGCTTTTTCCGCCGTAACATTTCGGCTGCGCAGCTCAACAATTGGATATTAGGCGCCACTGTTACGAAAGGCTGCCGGGCCAAACGGTACTGTATCGCTGGTGGATCTCTACGGCACCATACTCGGTTCGAGACTATACATGCCGTCCGATCCCAGTACTGTGGACCCGCAAAATCTATCACTGCACCTCATGCGAAAAGCGCTTGATAAAGGGCAACATCCTATGCCCATCTTCACGGCTATCCAACACGGTAAAGTTTCCTAATTGTTCCATGCCGCCGAGTGCTATGAGCTGAATTTTCGTATAGCCATTCCTCCGGTCGCTGTCCAAGCTATCCGGGAGCTCCAGGCTGAGAAATCAACGACCTTGGACTCAGACCGCGCGGACGCTTTAGGGCGCGCGGCATCGTATGTATCGGATATAGCATCTCGCTTCTTCTGGTATGAGTTCACACCGTATGAAATTGGCTGCGACGAGATCGGCGGTGCGTATTTTTCAGATCAGTCCTGCTCGGCACAGATGCACGGCTGACTTTGCGAACAGCCTGGATTCCGTCTTGGTCGCTTGGTCGCGAGTTCTTCAACGGCAAGAGCACCGAACGCAAAGTATGTGGCGCCTCTGCCTCGTGTATGTCGTGTCTGAAGGCACATGTGTTTAGCCTGAAATTGGACTTACGATCCTTTCCGGGTGGGATGGCTCCCTCATGCGCTGTCATAAGCTTCACTTACACTCCAGTCCAGTGTATTCGGCTCCGCCTTCTGTGCATCGCTGAAGGTGGGGTTTCGGATTTCATTTATCAGTCGCGGCCATCGTGGCGCTCACCGCCTCGCATACTAGCTATACTTCCGGGAGGTACAGCCTACGCTGGAGCTGTTGCCATCGCAGCTGTACAACTGGCTGCTTGAGATAGTGACCGAGAACGACAGGGACATGCGGCTGTTACATCCGGTGCTGCCTGATCAGGTCGGTGCGGATCGGTGGCTTCTGCAGTGTTATTATGCTGGACGGCTTTCTTCCTAAAGGTGCCGAACTTCTTGAAGGGACTGAATGGGCAGCTGCGGTCGGAGAGCCCGCCGGATCTCGCCGACCGAGACTACATGACCTTCGTGGTAAGCATCTCTATTGCCCGCCGCTTCTGGACTGAGTTGACGTCCAGAGCAGGATGCAGGAGGTGACCGTCCAATTAGCCGCCGCCGCCGGGGCCTTTACTGACCACCACCCGCGCCCTTCTTGCGCGTAGCCGAGCTCAACATCCCCTACTACCCGCTCCTGCGCCGGAACGTGGACTGTGTCATCGCGCTCGACGCGAGCGCGGATTCCCAGGTGCGCGCAGGCCCCCATCACGCCCGTGGCAGCTTCGATCTGATGTGCGGCCGCGGCCTACTAGGACCTATGGTTCACTCGCGCGGAAGGTGAGCCCCCCGCGCCGCCGCTGATCGCCCGCGCCCGCTGACCCCGCGCCTGCGCAGAGCTGGCAGCGAAGCGCGGCCTGCGTACCTGGCCTCGGGGCGCGAGCTGGCCCGCCGAGGTGCGCCCCGCCCACGTCCACGCCGACGGCTCGACGGCACAGGTCCCCGCCGCCGACGAAAATGACGAAGACAGCGTCGCGCGGACGGCGAGCCGCAAGCTCGCGGAGAGCCAGGAGTCGGAGCTGGCGGGCCAGACGCAGAAGCAGGACGCGACGGACGGGCGCGCGCTGCCAGACCGTGAGTGGCCGGACGCGGGCTGGATGCGAGGCACGCACTGACACGTCCGCAGAACCCGACGCGCAGGAGCCCGCGCGCCTCCGGTCGTGTGAGGTGTGGATCGGGTCGTCCGAGGCGCGCGACGCGGACGCGGCGCGGCTCGACGACCTCGACGAAGACGCGCTGCTGCGGCGCGACGGCATCGGCGTCGTCTACATCCCGCTCGCGCCCAACGAGCGGCGCGTGCCCGGCTTCGACCCCTTGTCGTCTCGACGTGGCGGCGCGAGGTCGCGGCGGACGAGAGCCAGGCGCTGCTGGACGTCTCGGAGGCGAGTCCCTAATAAGTCCCTTTTCGCGTCGCGCGCGTCGCTAAGCAGTCAAACAATAGGCAAACTTCACGGAGAGCCGGGAGAAGATCGTCAGGCTTCTCCGCGCCATTTGGCTGCGCAAGAAGAGGGAGCGGATGCAGGGGGAAGTGCAGCAGCAGCTTCGCCGCTTTCATCACAACTTACGACACAGCGCTGGGTTTTGAAGGGGCGAAGGCTATATCGAGTTATAGTGTGTATGATACATATCTGTCATAGGCTGACGGTGTACAGAGATCCGGCTATGATACAACGATGATACACTCAATGCGAAGGTTTTGGAAGGCACCGCGGCCCCTATACTCGGCGAGCGCCACGCAACAGTGTTTAGCGTAAAGACGCCAGGGCGTTTGCAAGCGGTTGAGATATCTCTTCACCGTTCCCCACCCACCGCACGATCCTGTCCGCCGTGGTGATCATGAAGACTGCATGGGAGAATGAGGTCAGTGGCTGGGCCGTGGTAATCCAGCTTATTGTCACTGACCGAGGGGCACAGACATATTTTGGCCAGGCTTGAACAAAGCTGCATGATCGCATGAGAACGCGACCCATCACTGACAATAGGTCGTGCGCACCGTTGTATGCCACCCGGTTCGAGTCGACGAATATGGGGTAATTCATGTCGCTCCGGGGGAAGATGAAGGCCTTCAGGCTCGCGACGTCCGTCGGTGCGCCGTTGAAGATTCCCTCGTCTGCGAACGTGATCACCTTCACCGCCCGCTCGCTCGCCGCGACGTCCGTCAGGTGCGCGAACACGCGGTGGCAGGGCTACACGGGCTCCTTCAGCACTTTCCCTGCCTCGCACAGAACAATGACAGGACGTACGCGGCACCAGCTGTGGGGCGCAGGGGCCGTCGCCGCCGCGGTCAGCGCATGTACGGCACGCGAATGGAGCGGGTTTAATATACGCACGACGCCCAGAATTCGATCAGAAGGAGCTTCGCGTTCCGCCAGTCGTCCTTGGTGCCCCGGATTCGCACGAACGCGTCCTGGTCGAGCCACGCCAGGTCGACCTGCTTGCCGAGCAGCGGGCTGCGCCAGCCGGGGCGCATGAACGGTGGCGGCCCTTTCTTCAGCTGCACCTCGAGCATGTCCCAGGACGGCAGCAGCTTCTTCGCGCGCAGCGCGCCGAGGACGGAGCTGTCATGCCGCGTCTGGAAGTCTCCTGCACACAGCCATGAGGCGGAGAATGATAGGAAGAAGAAAAAACACGACTTACGGACTGCAGCATCAAATCTCGCTGGCGCGTCCAAGACGACATAGCATTGAATGTGAGCGGCGAAGTTGGTGCACTCAACCGGTGAGCTCACCTTGATTCCATTTGTCCTCGTAGAGTGTTTGGAACGGCGTCCAGATGTGTATTCTATAGTCGTTCAGCGCGGCCGCTTCTGCTGGAGAATCCGTCCTTGTGGTCATAGTGTTCCTGTAGCGAGTGATATTCCAAGCAGAGAATCTGAACCGGAAGTGAAAAGAGGATGGAGAAATGTGCGAGCCGAGGCTGTTGGGATGGGTTTCAGGTAGACCAGCGAGCACCTCATTTTATAGTTGGAGTATCTGGCTCCGTTTCTTCGGACAGTGAACTTGGAACGGATGCGTGTGCTATCTGGGCAGGAACACGCGTCAGATTCCATTTTGATGGCCTCTCTCTTAATTAGGGTTCGATCGGTGCGCGTCTGGAAAGACTTCATCAATCAAAGAGGCTAGACGATGTGATTTACTAACCGCCTCGTGCCTGTCCCCAGTCCTGGCCCATTGGCCCGACAGATCAAGAGTGAAATAAGAGCTTGTTCGCGTTGCAAACCACGGAGGACAACAAAAATAAAAGTACTGGACGCTGTGGGGTTTGAACCCACGGCCTTCCGCAATTGGCGATACAATGATTCTGGTATGCAAAGCGGGCGCGCTACCACTGCGCCAAGCGCCCCATGGAGGTGCCTGGTCTGTCGCGCCCACCATCCAACCCATTACGAGCTGGGGAGACCCCTTAAGAGGACCCACCCCAAGGCCAGAAGATCGGGACGGTGCTGTTGCCGATACAAGGTGAGTGAGCACACGACGCGTTGAATGCATATCGCAGGTTGTCAAGAGACCCGAGAGGATATTACGGCATCGTAGAAGGGAGGGATGCCAGAGCAAGGATGATGTTTGCCGTGAGCAGGTTCAATGCCGTACGCCATGAGAGCAAGATTTCTGATCAGCAGACGCACGCCGCCAGACAAAAGTCGAAACTTACCGCTTGTAATGATCCCATTTCGGGCCAGCATACTTCTTGTCTCCAGCTCGCTGCGTGGTGGCAAGGTCGGAGTCAGCGCGTCAGAAAACGGTCCGCACAATGCTCAACGAAGTTTTCCCACGCCGACAACGTAGAAAAGGATAGATTGAGATGGAGATGAGCAGGGAAAAGGGCCGAGAGGAGAGGCAGCCGCCCGGATGAGCCTGCGAACTCATCCGAGTATGACTGCATGGCCGCGATTGCCAGCACAAGGAAGATCCAGGAATCGAGTGCCACGAGCGGGCAGCGTCGGTGGCTGTGCGTTCCAGGCCATTGTGACCATTCATCCGGTGATAATCGTGGCAAGGAGGGGGCTGATATGACACATGCAGAGAGTAGCGACGTACCTCCAAGGGCGGAACTCCGGAAACCTTCCTGAGCAGGAAGTAGGTCATGAGGGGCGACACTCCGGCAAGCAGCCAAGTGTACCGAGGGAAATAGGGCGTGCTTAAAGACGAGGTGCTCAGGGCCCAGACGCCCACCCAGAGCCCTACTTCGCCGACGTAGCTGCGATTAAACACAAGTATGGAGCGTCAGTACGGAGATATGGGCGCAAGAGGATGCGAGTGGCGGTAATAGGCAAGCGCCGAAAAGGTGGAATATTGAAGACGTCGGATTAGATGTAGGCATCGATCCGAACAAGGTTTCGAAAATCGGGAAGGAGCAAAGCTGATAAAACTTTTTAGGTTGACGTACTTAGGGTGACGGCTAATGCTCCACAAGCCGCTGGTAAGGAACTGTTCATTGTGCTCATTTCTGTCCTTCGCGCGCCTCCACGCCGTCTTCTGGTGATCAGCAACTATAGAACAAGAAGAGGCAGTGTATCAGAGATGAACACAGGGGGTATGAAGCCAATATGTGCATAACAGGCAAGTTATTAGGCCATGGATGGGAAGGATGGGAACGTGGCGGATAGGGTCCCCACCGCATATGGAACAGTGGCAAAGGTTGTCACTTACCTATCTCAAATATCCAGGAGGCGGCAAAGATCGAGGCCGAGACATAGTCACGGACGCCCAGCGGTGGATGGGCTGACGCAGGCATAGTGTTGACCTGCATCCGAGTCAGGTTAAATGAAGTATAGAAGAACTGTCTGCCTTACTAGATACACCGGCAGCCCGACGACGAGTACCCATGTCGCTGCCGGGTGCGTTGTAAGCACGGCGTGCACCAATGAACAGGGGCCGCACGTTCTTACCCTGAGCCATCCAGAACGCGGTAAATTTCAAGGGCTGGTGCTTCACTTCGTCAAAACGAGAGTCACCGCCGGCTTTGAGGGCTCTCTGCAGTGATAAATGAACAGTCAGCCCGCATATATCCAGGTCGCGCAGTCAGAACAGCCATATCTAACCATTGCAAGGAAGGTTCCCAACCGCGCGGTCCACATGCTGAGGCAGGCAGTAGCAAGCAGCTGCCTTGGTGCAAAGCTTGTAATGCCGGGTAGCACCGCGCCCGGAACTTTGTCCCATAGTTTTTCTCTCAACGAGGGGTAGTAGAGGGAGACAAAAGTCGTAGACAGGAACCCAAGGGCGCCGCCAAGATCATAGAATTTCTCGTTTGCTGTGGGTACAAAATACGCGGCTAGAGCTGAAGAAAGAACGCGTCAATTCAAGCGGTGTGCATTATACAACAGCGGACCTACCCGCTTGCAGGGTGTATGCGCTTACAGCGACAGGCAGAAGTCGAGAGAAAACAGGAGGCATTTCGTCAGGTATATTCGCGGGAGATGCTCAGGAGAGTCAAGTACAATGCAGAAGTCGGGGAAACCCTGGGGTGAAGTACGGAGGCTTTTAAGGAAGCCGAGATGGTGGTGGTGGGGGACAAGTTCGAGGCTGGTCGACGCGACACCGACTGAGGATTCCAACCTGGACGCGACGGCGCTTGATCTGCTGCTATGTGACGTCAAATTCCTAGGCGCCGAGTGGACTTGCTCTCCTCCATTACGCGTTCTCGCAGAGATGGCGGGGCGATCTCAGACTCTCTCGCACAGGCTCAGCGCTCGACTTTGCTCTGCGCAGCCATCATGTCAAACGACTCCAAGGGCGTGAAAGCCAACGTCCACCCCGATGTGCATATGCCCAAGGGCGAGCACTCGACCATCCCTCATCCTCCTCCTGAGGATCATCCCAGTGAGGGTCAGAGATTCAAACCCACCCCTGACACCGGCTGGAAGGGACCCATTCCTAGCCAGAAAGGCGGAGATGAAGAGACAGATTATTTGAATAAGCCACCATATCTATGGAAGAGTGTAGGGGATAAGTTCGTCGCGAAATACGAAGCGTGGGTACTCCGTTAATGAGGAGGCGCGACATGTCGCTCATTGATGCCGCTGCTCCCAGCGAATGCTGGTGCGGCAACTTGTCGTTTGAATTTCACGGCGACCCAGTAGACGCGAAGCACTGCCATTGCCGGCAATGTCAGCACTTGCACGGCGCACCCTTCCAATGGGCAGTCATCTTTCCCAAGGTCAGCACCGTTTACTGTCACCCACGCGGCGGGCGATCCTCTCAACTCATGATTATTCTAGACCTCGGTAAGACTAGTGAAGAACGTAGACAGCAGCTTGCACTTCTTCAGCACCGCCAAACGTACTGGAGAGCACTTTGTTCCTTGCAAAGTGTCGTGTGACGTATGCCGCTCGCCGATATTTGACGAGGGCCGCAATACTGTCTTAGCCTACCCGGGCTCCTTCAAGTTCAAGGATAAGAAGGTGCCAAGCGACTTCCAACCTACCGCGCACATATTCTACAGCGAGCGGTACGTCGTCATATCTGGTGCAGTCGCAAGCCGGCCTTGACGTCTCTGTAGCGTGATGGAGGTGCCCGATGGTATACCGAAGTGGTCGGGCCATAAGGGGCAGAGTGAGCTGCTGCAGGAAATGACCGATGATGAAGGGTGAGCATTCAGAAGTTCGACCTCTCAGGTAATACATTGACACATCGCTTTCTGTAGGACGCTGCCGAAGTATAAAGGCAAACAGGAGATCCCTGAGGTCGAAAAGTATGACGATGATCCATCGGCGGAAGGCGGCTTCAATGAATTCGCTTAGTTTGACCTAGCTGCACGAATGTACCAACGCCAACACGGAATACCAACTTGTACTGCAACACACGCAAACTTCGCCTACATCTTTAGTAACCTGTATATGCACCTGCGTAAACCGTGCGCATGCGAGGGGTGTGGACACACTGTAATGGTGCTCGAAGCAAACCCACAAGTCGTGCCAGAGACTGAAATGAAAGATCAGGCAAACCAAGAAAGAGTGGCGCTACAAGGTATCTAGGACCTCTAGGAATACACAAATACACCTGATATAAAGTATAATCGAACGTAAAGTACACGCTCACCGCGAACTTAACTCTGTGCATAAGCACCAAGCATCAAGCATCAAGCTCGAAATAATCGTCGTCTCCCATGTCCGGCTCTCCTTCTGCGTCTATGTCCTCTTCCCCTCCGCATCAATGTCCCCTTCCGCATCCAACTCGCCGTCCGCGTCCGCATCTCCTTCAGTCGCCACGATGCCATTCATAGGCTTATCCTCCGTTACGAAGGCATTGGGCATCACGAGTCCATTGGCCGTCGTCCCGAGCTCTGGTGCTGACGTCTCGGCGGGAACCTGGATGACTGCCTGTATAGCTGCCTTCCCAGACCCAGCGAGATGTTCTTCGACAGCGCAGACAGTATCGTCGCTGTTGCCGACGCTCTGGCGGCTCGTCGCACCTGTAAATGGTGTGCCAGCGTCCTCCTCTGGTGCATCCGGCTCGGGCGCCATTGGGATATCGACGTCTTCGGGTGCATTTCTTGCAGGGCTCTCCGCGGCCAGGGACTCTGTGTTGTGCTGTACCGACAGCGAAGGCGTCGGCGAGGCAGGTGGCTCAGACACGTAGTCAGGGTCATGTTCCACCTGAGGCCCGGGTCCTGGTCCTGGTTCTGGGACCTCTGGCGAAAGCGACTTCCTATTGTCCGCATACACGACCTTCGCGAGCTTGGACTGCCGTCTGTCCGCTTTCCGCCGCTTGGGAGGCGGCCTGGCGGTGGACGACCGTCGCGTCTGCATCGGTCTGCTCGCTGGCGACGGCTGCGCGCCCGAGGACCTCGTCTGCCGCGCCGCGGGCGGTGTCGGCGGCGGCGGCGTCTTCTCTCGTTTCCGCTTGCGCGAGATGGCCCGGGCTGTGAGGGGCGAGACGGGCCTGTCCTGCTCGGTGTTCGACCGCGAGCGCAGCTGGCGTCGCGGCCTGTCTTCTTCCATCGCCAGCCGCGCAGCTAGAGCGGCGTCGGACTCGATAAGGTCCGCGTCGTCGCGCTGGCTCGGCGCAGAACGCATGCGACGCGCGCTGGGGCGGTCAGGCCGTTTCTTCTTGGAGGACGCCGGCGTCGGCGCAGGCATTCCCGTCGACCGTCGTACGCGTCGCGGTCTTGGCGTTTCCTCAGAAGGCGACGCCGAACGCCGGGCAGAGAGATGTGATGTGCTGAGGTCCTCGACCGGTGAGGAAGTCCGGAGGACAGGAAGCTCGTCCGAGGTAGATCTCCCAGCAATCTCCACGTTATCGTCGTCGAAAAGTGCGAACGCGGGAGATGCGGTGGTATGGCCCAGGCCGTCTGGGTCCCGGGACGAGGAGGGTGAGAGGAGCGCGTCTGTACTCGGTGCTGTAGAATCAGCGGCTGACTTAGGGATGCCGTCCTCGGTCGGCAAGCCATCTGATTTCAGGGTGCGAGCAATCAAGAACGGACTCCATTTCAGGTTGTCGGGCTTCAGCTTCAAATACCCCTTCGACTCCCATTTCGCCAGATAGTCCGTGACTTGGTTGCGGTCCCATGAGATCGTGTAGTTGGTTGGAGGCACGAAGGGCCCCTTCAACTTATCGTCGTCATGTGTAATAGTACGCTGCAGATGCTTCCTCGCTACACCACTCTTCCGACCTTTGACGACCTTGATAGACTGTCCGGGTTGCGGTCGAGGAGTCGGGAGACGGTCACGAATATCTATCATCCCAAGGTGTACCAAGGTGTTGAATGTGTCTTCGATGGTCATTGAGGTGGCCACACTGATGTCTGCTCAAGGTGAGACGATAAACCAAAATCCGGATGTAATAGAACGTACCTTCTAGCTGGAGACTGTCTGCCGTTGTGGAAAGGAAGCGCATTATAGCAAGCGTCCAATAATTCCTGTACCCGAGAGCGCCAAGCGCTGAAAGTGGCTTTTCGGGGGAACCAGTTCTTTGCTCCTTTTTCGACAAGAGGTAACCTGAGGTATCAGGCATAAGCAATATGAACCTCGGTGCCAAGTAAAATTCTTACTGAAATCAATGAGATAATTTCCCCATCCTTTTCGTTGTCGTACGGGAAGGGTCATGATACAGCTGACGTTGTAATCCTTCGGGCTGCGTTTCTCCTTGCTGAAGTAGCCTACAAACCTCGCACCGACCTCGTCGACCTCCGTGATGACATAGAACAGAAACGGCTCTACGTCATAAAAGAGAGATTTATGGTCCAGAAACATCTTGGATAACAGGCAAAGATTTTGACAGTATATCTTGTTCTTCCGCCCGTCCACCTCGAAGATGGCGACAGGACCGTCCCGGTAGATTTCATCTCCCGGAGGGTGGCGCATCTTGCACTTCAGCTAATTGGGCTAACGTGAGTAAGGAGACCAATTTCCAGGAGTTCTGACATACCCTATGCCGGTTCGCATTGAATTTGCTTTTCATGTACTTGAGACAGAACTCGCAGATCCATAGTCGGCCATCAGGGATGGTCATGTACTCCTCTGGGAATGGCGCGTCATACCATGTTTGTATGTCGAACTCGCCAAAGCGTATGTATCGTATTCGGAGGTAATTCTCAGTGTGAGGAGTGGCGACGGGAGTAGATGGGGCGGGAGAGGCAGATGGCCCTGGAGTAAACTTCTGTGCCGGGGGCTGATGCGACGAACGCAGCGGTCTTGTGGACGTCTCAGCTACAGGATTGTCTTCTGTTGTACCATCTGGTGGTGGAGGTGGTGGCATGAGCTTTTCCTGGCCGGAAGTAACACGTCAAAAGAGTATATATGCAGATTGTGCTCGGTGCGTACCTCCGCAATAGCTCGACTCTTATCGAAACGCAATTTATCAGTTTGGGCAATGGTGGTGGTAGCAATGTCGCGTTCTTCAGGAGGCAAGAAGTCATCGAACATGCCTCTCTTGATGTCGTCTGGGTCTTCGGTGGCCCGCTCCTTCCCCTTTCCGTTCCTAGCTGGTAAGCGTAGCCGAATCGTAGGGGGCTTCGGAGGCGACGACGGTTGTGCCGGCAGCGGTGCCGGCGAGGACAGCCTGACCCGTGGTCGTCTCAATGAACGTGTGCTAGACTCCTGGACTGCTTCCTCCACTTCCGCCTCCGTCTCCGAACGCATCTGTGCCTCAGGGGATGTCTTGCTCCTAACGGTCGACTTCCGTCTTGAGGGTCGCGGTGTCACAATAGCCTCTACGTCCACCTCGGAATCATCTGTGATAGTAGCTCGTCCCTTGCCCTTCTTCTTGACTCTGGGAGTGCCGTGTCTGAGTGCAGACTTCGATGAAGATGCTACCGACGTTTCGCGCTCAGGAACCGGAGGAGCTGGACATGAGACCATGAAATCATCTTCAGAAACTTCCGGGAACACTTCAGGGGCTGAGTCCATCTCGGGAGGCGGGCATATAGGGCAATGCCACTTGCCTGGAGGTTCTTGCTCCAGCGGCGGGTCCAGACATTCCATGTGCCAACCTAAAGTCGTGTTGAGTTCGGTTCAATTGGAACGGCAGAGAGTAACGAATTGTCACCTCGGTCGCATGAATCACATAGAAGAAATCGGTTCTACAATGCGAATCAGGAAATTACAATAAGAAACCCTAGACTGAACTTACATCGCCGTCTTTCTCGTGGCATACTTCGCAAGTCTTGCAGTCCGTACATTGCCATTCATAAGAGTACAGTGTGCCTGCTTGTTCCGCTAGCTTCAAGCATGTAGGATGACCTGTGTATCACCGTTAATTCGCTCCTGTCACCGAAAGCGTAAGACCTCATTACCGCTTCGACCACAATCCGCGCACGAAACCATCCGTTCAGGGTTATCTGCAGGGCCCTTCGAGTCGTCCCCACCACAGAAGCTACATAAAAGCTCTCTCCGTGGCTTGCGTTTCTTCTTGACCGGTTTCAGGGGAACCGGAGGTTCGACTTCGACCGGAAGGTAAGACGGGGGAGGCTGAGGTGCAAAGGGGTCCCCTTGTGGCCCCTGGAAGAAGTGAAGGTGAGGAAGAATGGGTATCTTCGGAGGCGCAATAGGGTGGGCCGGAATCTGGACCGACAGTCAAGTTAGCAGTCCGCCTTAACAGAACGATCGCGACTCATTTAATCCGCGTCTCGCGTCAAGGTTCGCGTTCGCGTTCCAGCGTCAAGTGTCGGGGACGGCTCCAACGACACTCACCTCGACGTCGTCCATCCTTATGTCTGGCGCGAGCAATGCCGGGTCGACCGGTGGGCCGTCGAGGGCAGGATCAATGGGTATGTCGTCAGGTCCGTGGTAGAACACCGCGCCATTCTCGTATGTGCCGTGAGATGTGGACGGCAATGCGGCAGACGGTGCAGAC
Organism: Terana coerulea; assembly: GCA_024811115.1. Taxonomy (NCBI): domain Eukaryota; kingdom Fungi; phylum Basidiomycota; class Agaricomycetes; order Polyporales; family Phanerochaetaceae; genus Terana; species Terana coerulea. The sequence goes on from JAKOGH010000142.1 coordinate 124,096, forward strand.
ACCCTCATAGGAGCCAGTCCGGTAGACACAAGTGCCGTCATGGACGACCTTGCGGGGTGTTCGTCGTCGAGGACGGGAGCAGCGGCGGCGACCTGGGGTTCACTTGTTTGGACAGTAAACAGACTCATTCGGAACATGAATTACGGCTCATGTCAAGATAAGGCTTAGCCGAAACCCCCAAGAAACTCCAGTGCATTGCGGAGAGGCAGTCTTGCCAGTCAAAGGTCGCCCGGATGTACATCGCAGAGTACTCGTGTTCCTCAACAGTCCGCTTCGCTGGGGCTGACCATCACACACGGCCCGTGCACGTCGCAGAAGGTTTTGACAACAATTTGAGTGACAGATATTTAACGAATAAATAATTCCACCGGTTATTCGGTGACCGAGTTTGGTCATAACCTGGGCGCTGCAAGGCGCACAGGCCACCTTGGGAAACTGAACTGGTTCAAGTACTCTAGCAGCTAGTGTTCGTCCAGAACGTTGGTAAGCTTTCTCCGCACCATCCCTGGATGCAGCGGCTGATTACAACGACACGCAGTGCACGAGAGCGGTTGGAAGGTGAGAACCGGAAGTTGCTCGGGCCTCAAGCGTAGGATCGGGACGAGTTAGTAGGAAATAGCCCCGCTGGGTTCTGGAGGGCGGAGGACTCGGAGGTTCTGGGTCGCATTTCTCGTGAGAAACCCGACGACATTGGGTCAGCTCAAAGAGGAGACGTAAGACGAAAAGTGGCTGGTGTGGCTACATCGGCCAAACAACAAATAATAGGCGAGCTCCGTCGTGCCGTACAGCGTCTCTGAGTCTCGAGTCCCTCAACCCGTTTCGCACTGTCACTGTCTATCACCCAGATAAACGTCCCCTTCCTCTCTTTCCTCTTCACCACCACGTCCTCGACAGCGACAATCACCATGCAGACAGCGGTGCAGTACGCTGCGCCGTCGCTGCTGCCCCAGTACGCTCACCCTACGTTGAGCCTTAATCGTGGGCTCAACGGCAACCCGAACGCCATGCCCACGCCCCCCGTCCCGACACGCAAGCGCAAGCGACCACATCAGTACACCGTCAGCTACAGCGAGGTGCAAGAAGTCGACACATCTGGTAATTTGCGGGAAGTCATCGTCATCGAAGATACACCTCCGCCGCCATCTACGGTATCCCCTGCCACGACGCACAACCACCTCTATTCCGCGTCATACCAGCCTCCTACCTACTCTGCACCCATCAGGACACGGGCTCGCGCCGCGGCTGAGGCCCAGGGAGTATCGTCGAGCTCCTCTTCAGCAGCAGCCCCGCCGCCCAAAAAGCGGAAGCGAGATGCCGCGGACGTTCCGGGAACTGTCGCCAAGAGGCCGGTCGCCAACGGGCATGCCCAGAATCCCCCAACAGCAACAAGTCGTGGGCTAGTGGTACCGGTGCCGTAGCCGCTGACGTGAGTCCCCGAGTTTCGTACATTCCTTCGGCGCCGCCTCATTCATTTGCATTGCCACAGCCATCCAAGGAGTCAGAACCTTGCGATGACAAGGAGGGTCACTACATCATCCGCCCCAATGATATGATTTACCGCCGCTGTAAGTCCAATGACTCTCACTTTTCGATCTTTACTGACTACGAGCCGTAGACCAGACGGTGAAACTGTTAGGACAGGGCACCTTCGGCAAGGTCGTGGAGGCCATTGACACCGAAACTAACAAGAGGGTTGCCATCAAGATTATCCGTGCCATCCCAAAATATCGTGACGCGAGTAAGATTGAGGTCCGAGTCCTGCAGAAGCTGAAAGAGCGGGATCCAACGAACATGCAGTATGTTCATGTTTGGCGCCGGGCCCCGCATTGTCGTTGACAACCCCGCTCACCTAGCAAATGCATACATCTGCTGCACTGGTTCGACCATCGCAACCACATATGCCTGGTCTCGGAGCTGCTGGGTATGTGCGTGTACGACTTCCTGAAGGAGAACGACTTTGCGCCGTTCCCACGAGTGCAAATTCAGTCGTTTGCAAAGCAGCTACTGGGGAGTGTCGCGTGTAAGTGTTGATCGTTAGATTGTGTAATTCGCTGCTCACACGATTCGTCCGTAGTCCTTCATGAACTGCATCTAGTGCATACGGACCTGAAACCAGAGAATATATTGTTGGTGCACAACAATTTCAAGTTCGTAAACGTCCCTATTCCTGGGAAGGTGAGCTCACGTAATTGTATCATCAGAGATGGTCAGGGTCTGACTATTCCTGTGAAGCGAAACGCTCCACCGCGGACGAAGAAAGTCCTCGAGTCAACCGATATTCGGCTAATCGATTTTGGCTCTGCAACGTTTGAGGAGGAGTACCACTCCAGCGTTGTATCGACGCGGCATTACCGTGCCCCAGAGATCATTCTCGGTATGTGCACTCTACAGTCGCGTCATGATTTCATGCTAATCAGTAGGGCAGGTTTGGGCTGGTCTTACCCATGCGATGCGTTCTCGCTGGGTTGCATCCTAGTCGAATTCTTCACTGGGGTTGCTCTCTTCCAGACGCATGACAACCTAGAACACCTCGCGATGATGGAGCAGGTGATGGGCAAAATGCCGGAGCGTTTTGCTCGGATGGGGGCTCGGTCGAAGCCCGAGTTCTTCAAGGATGGGAGCAAGTTGGACTGGCCGAAGGCGAAGGCGACCAGACAGAGTCGCAAGGAGGTGAAGGCTTGCCGGAGCTTACAGGTTTGTGGATCATTATGCGGCATCCGCTACTGTGTGTTGATTTGCTTTCTGCAGGAGATCATCCCGCCAACGGATGACACTAACAGACAATTCCTGGACCTCGTGAGGAGACTCCTCACGTTCGACCCCGCTCAACGTATAACTGTGCGGGAAGCGCTCAGTCACCGCTACTTCACGCTTCGGATCCCTGAAGAAGCTTATTAACGACACTCCTTTGGACACACGACTTCCTCGGTCTTGCTCGCAATGGCGGGCAGGGCGCGGGCTACGGACAGGCTCCGAACCTCATTGGGTCCCACTCAGACGTTTGTATAACCATATTTACCGTACTGCTCGCTCTTCTCGTCCCCTACGTCGATCGCTCATGTTTCGCTTACTCGCTACGTTATTCTGGAGATCTCTTTACGCTGTCTATGTACCACCACCGACCTCCCCGCCATAGTGCTACAACAGCTTCTTGTCTCTATACATCCTGGTCGCTTTGCGTTCAACGTTCAGTATCCACCTAATCAACCGCTCCTCCCTCTCCATCCGTGGTCCCCACAACATCGCCATTCGTTTCCTTCGCAGCATCTCAACCGAAAATATGTATATCTACTATATCGCATCCAGACCAACCATAGAAAGTCTTCTACTGCGCACGACCGTCCGACAGGATCTAGCCTCGGTGCCATACCCCGTGAGTGATCCATCGCCGCGCACTGACTGGCTGTGCCGTAGTTCCATTGTTGCCGTTCCGTTCTGGGGTGATTCTCGCGAGATCTCTGTCCCGCATGACTGACTGCATTGGCACACAAGTGAACTGCTTATTTGGTTTCCGAATCCTTATATTGCAAAGCAAAAGTGCTGACTGCTCTGGGCAGGGATAACAGGTAGCAAAGCTAAGATAATGACAGCAACGATCTGCAACTCCCCAGGAGTCAATGCTCAAACGAGTTTAGCGAGGGTGATCTGGTTCTTGGTCACGTCAGTGGAGAAGTAGGCGTTCTTCAAGAAGACGTCGCCGACCTGTAAGAGAGGGATTGTCAGCGGCAGCTCAATCAGATTGCGGCGCGCAAGTACTTACCAGCCACTCCGTAGCACCGCCAATGTTGCCGGAAGAGATGCCGGAGACGCAGTCGCCGGTGAGGTCGGTGGGGTCCACCGGCGCGAACAGAAGGTCGCGCGTGTCGATGTCGAACGCCTGGCCGCCGAAGGTGAGGGAGACAACGGCGTTGGTCGTGCAGGGGATGGTGAAGCCGCCCTGGCCGTCAGACTGCGCGCCGTCAATGGCCGCGTGAACGGCGTTGGCGTCAGCGTCGGGGGCGATGATGAGGGTGGTGCCGGTGTCAAGGATGGCGGTGCGGCCCTTCAGGCCGAGGTCCTGGCCGTTGACGGTCACGGCCGTCATGGATCCCTCCCAGAAGCCCTGCTGGTTGACGTTGGCGAACGTGACGGCGGCGTTGGCGTCGAACTTGGTGGTGTCGAGACCGCCGAAGGTGACCTCACCATCGTTCTTGCCGTCGGCAAGACGCGAGATCTTGAAGGAGGTAATCGCATCAGCGATGAGACCCTGCTGTGCGAGCGACTCGACAGGCGTCAAGGTCTGCTGCTCAGACAGCGTCTATGTAAACGGTAAGCAAATTGTGCACTTGACAATAGAAAGACAACGACGGCGACTCACGGATTGTGCGAGGCCCATCAAACCGTCGAAAGAAGTCTGGTCGCTCGAGAATTGCACGCTCTCCTGCAACGCAACGCCGAAAGTGTGCTTGTCCAGAGCGAGACCAGCAACGACGAGGTTGTCGGTGACGATGTCACCAGCAACCGCGCCGGAACCGTAGGTAACCTGGAACTGCTTGCCAGAATCGACGAAGGACGAAGACGACGTCTGGCCAAGGAAGGTGTGGTTTCCCTAAAATAGATGCACAGGTCAGTCTGAGTTGAGTCACAACTGATAACCTCTTGAGACTTACGCAGTCACCGCCATCTTCCGACTGGCATCCCTCGGCACCAACCCAGAGATCGGCCGAACCAGAGTCCATGAGGAGCTTGAAGTCTTGAGGAGGGGTACCAATCTGAACGGTAGCGATGTAGCCAACGTCGTTCGCCCTAAAATTACGCGCAATACAATCAGCAACTGATGCAAGCACTATGATCAATCAAACGTACTCAATGTCGAGGCCGAGGGAGTTGTCGGCGGTGGGCGTACCAGCGGCGGTGAGGCCGCCGTTGTTAGCAGCATCCACATCAACCTGCGAAATACCAGGACCGGTTCCAGTGGTGGTCGAGTTAGACGCAGTCGTGGAGGCAGCACCCGAACTATGCAACCAAGAAGATTAGTCTCTTCGCGAGCGGTTAAGGGATTGTGCACGTACCCCTTGTTGTTGCCACCCTTGCCCTTGCCCTTCTTCTTGGCTTGGTTGGTGAGGTGCTTCGAAGCCGCGTTGTTGGTCGTGGTCTGGGCAGCCTTGGCCTGCGCAACGCCTTGCCTGTTGTACCGCTTGGCCTTGCCGCGAGAAGAGCCTGGGCCAGTAGCGGGGATGTACATGCGCTTGTTGAGGTTCTCGCGCAGCTCGAGGGCGCTCGGCTCGTCGCGGCCGGTCATGCGCGCGTGGCGCTTCAGGCCACGGTTGATGTGCTGCTGCAGGAGCTGCAAGATCAAGATGAATAAATATATATCAGCCCGCTAACAAGTCGGAGGACATACCACAGTGGGGTCCATATCAGCACGAGCTTGGTGGATCCTCTTGAGAGGAAGGGTGACCATCCCAGCTCGCGGGGTAGGTGCAGCCTCGACACCAGACAGGAGAACCGTCAGGCTCCCGAGAAGGAGAGAGAGCTGAAGACCGAGCTGCATAGCTTAAAGAAGGCCTGCGTCAAGCAAGTATAAGGATTGGAAGACGGATGAGGCCCTTTCAAAGGAAAGCTAGAAAGAAAGAGAGGACAGCTGAAGAGGTGAAGACAGCTGAAGGCCCGGCCTCAGGGAAAGAAGGAGAGGGGAAAGGAAAGGAAAGGAAGGAGAGTGAAACTGCGGGCAGCGATGGCTCGCCTGTGTTTATATACATTGGTCGGCCATGGTTCTGCCGCAGCTTGCAGTTTAGAAGGTTGTTCATTGTTGCTAGGTGAATGCACTACAGGCGCCCATATCGCCCAGTTACCACGCAAGCTCCCGGCGCTAACACGTTCAAAGGCCGCACGTGGCGAGCACAATGCGCTCCAAGGAAAGATCGGTTGCCACCCACTGGCAGGTAAGTGGGGACGATAAACTTGGCGGGCTTCGCAGCAAAAGAGTGCATAATAACTGGTGCAGTCTGTGCCAGCGCAGAGGCGGTGCACGTCCTGGGCGGGCCATTGGCAGTCTCGGATTTTCTGTTGCCGGCGGTCAAGATGTCTTGGGAAGGACACCGATGTCCGATGGAACGGTCAGCTGGGGTCCGCTGGCCCAGTACGAACCGCCGACTGGCTGCAACAAACAGACCGTTTCAATGACGACGAAAAGAGATCTCAGGTGATCATCAGACAAAGTGCTTGGTTCACATACAACGAATATTCTCGGGGGTGGTGTGTTACTCATGCAACTCCTCCCCTCACAGCTTCGGCGATTATTCACAACCTAGCCTTCGCCTCTGCGTCGTCGAGGGCCACGCTCCTACGGACATGCTCTGAGCTGCGTCGGAGCGCTTGCACCGCTGAAGCATACAAGTCGGACTGGAGATTAACGCATTCGTCAGACCGAGTGCCGACCACCGCAAACTATGGTCGAAATTTACCCGTATAATTCCCCAGGCGCCGGGCTGCGCTTGCGAGCTCACGGAGTCCGCTACCTCTTGGGCTTTCCTCAACACATCTTCCGTGTCGCCCTGGACAATGTGATCGACCAGTCCGTGCTCCAAGGCTTCCCGCGGCGCGAAGCGGTGCCCTTCGAGAGCAATCTTGCGTACGATCTGTCCATCTGTCACTTTCGCGTGCACGATGAAGCTAAACGGGAATGGCCAAGGAGCACCGAAATGAACCTATGAACGCGTCAATATCTCCTCCACTTCAGCGGGAATGAGTGCATTATGGCACCTCGTTCATGCACATCCAGGCATTGCGCTTACTACCGTCCGTCATCACTCGATAATCGCAGCAGAGAGCAAGTATCATTGCTCCAGCAAACGTATGCCCATTCAAGGCGGCAACGGTAGGAACTGTCGTGCCGTTTGCATTAGCGTCTGCCTGGGTATGCAGGTCTGGTGGACATTACTGGGGAAAGTCAGAAGGCGAAGCATCACCGGGTCATAGAAATCTAGGAATAGGAAGACCGTTAATGATAGAGTATCAATGTGTAGGATGAACGTCCACCATACTTGGGAAGAATAGGGGATCCTTGCTAGCGTTGGCATAATCCAAGCCTGTGTACCAGCTCAGTCTTTCACCAATGTCACAACCGTCCATGCTCACTCACCATTGCTGAAGAACTTGTGCTGTTTCCTGTTCCCTACGATGATGAGAGCGCCACGGCCCCCTTCCTTGTTCTTGGTCTGCTGTGCCTCCCGCCAACCCTGTCGCCAGGCTCGTTCCACAACGTCCAAAGCGGGCAACATGGCGCTCTTGAGAAGTTCATGGGTCAGCCTGCTATCGTCGCCATTGTGCAGTTCAATGACCCAAGTGGTGGATGTGGCTGCGAGACATTGTGGGTGAGCGCATGCTAAAGAGCTCTGAAACAGCGTGAACGGAATGTACATACGCTGCGTTACAGTTATAACCGGCTTCTCTGCTGGGAACTGGACTGGAAACGACATGCTTTGCTAGATGCTTAGTAGGCTGAAGCAGGCTTGAAGCAGGCTATGTAGACTCCTGTGAGAGCTGGTCATCCTGCGCTTAGCGTATGCATGAGATTAATATTCAAGCTGGTTCGGTCGGGCAGGGAGGACAGTGCCGTGCCGCTCAGCCGGAAGACTGTAACGGGATGTGCCACGTGCCATCACTCGGCGAGGCTTGGGACGCTGGCTCACGGGCGTCCGAGACTTGAGTTATATCCAAACCATGGCCATCGACGACGCACGGGTAGAGGAGCTCACCAGTACGTGATTCTATCAACGTTTAGGCTCGTTTACTGACCAGCATTGTGTAGGAAAAGTGAAGGAGCGTGACGAATACGTCCGCGAGTCCTGGATCCGCGCCATGGAGGCCCGCATAGTGCGCGACAGCCTGCAGAAATGCTACCGTCTGGAAGGAGTGAACTACCTGGAGAACTGCAAAGACCTGGGGGAGCGCTACGCGCAGATGCTGAAGGAGAACAGGGTGAGTCGCTTGCCTAGTCTGGCTGTTCAAGTGCGCTTACATAGATTTAAATGCAGGTGCAAGGGTACAAGCACATCGACGTATAGAGTCAATAGAATCCCTGCTTCCACTGTGCCCCTCCGCCCCTCTCGTCGAGCGGAATGCATGCGCTTACGTGCCTCCGTAATCGAGCGACTGCCTGCAGGCGTATTACCGCAAAATGTACGTTTCCGATGTCATTGCCGTCACTGGCGAAAGAACTGGAGTTTTCCAAAGTCACTCCGAACCAGCATATACCATCCGCATGTCATGCTTCATTTCAAATGCATAACGGAGGCCCGAAACTTGTAGGAATGTAATTAGAAGACAAGCCAACGCTGGGAGTACATTGCAAGAACGAGACCGCAATAGATAACAGCAACCGCAGACTCGCAGCAAGTATGAGAGCCTCGTTTTTGAAGCATACTCATCATTTTACTTTTTGCCCTTGCGCTTCCTGCCCTCAGTGCCGCTAAACTCTGCGGCACTGGTCTCGTCACCGCTGGTGATCACACCAGACTTCGTCCTGCGGGCCTTGGGCTTCTTGAGATGATGCTCAGGGATCCACTCTTCTTGGTAACCACCGGCTCCAGTAGCAGTGACGGTACCGACGGGTGCGCTGACAGCGGGGGTCTTGCGCTTCTTGGGCTGAGGCACAAACGAGAGGTATGCGTAGTAGCCAAGCCCACCAAGTAGTCCGAGAACAATCACGTATGTCAACCACCTGCAGATGAAGCGAGGGTTCAGCATCAACGAGGAACGGATTGTAGTAAGCAGTGAACGCACATTTTGATGTCGAAGAACGACCCCTCCGGCTCGACAATGGTGATGATGGAATCGTATGCGGGCACACGGAATTTCTCGCCCTGTAAAGTGGATTGAGTATGAGGTCGCCTGATAGCTGCGAGGCACATACGTCTGTCTCATGCTCGATCCAGAGGTTGAGTCTCAAGTCACCGGGCTGTCATAAAGTCGTTCAGGGGCTTTGCTGGAAAGCGCAGTGCGAGCGTGAGCATACCTTGAACCTGTGATAGATGTTAGCGACATGACACGGCTTGCATGAATGCAATATACACACTCGCTGTAGAACGAATAGGGGAGCTTCATCTTGGCACCTCCGAGTAAGGGGACGTTGTAACTCAAAGCAGTGGTCTGCATTCACAAGTCAAAATGGTGGACGTTTCAGAGAGCAGAGTTGGACATACATTCTTGACAAGCCTGCCTGTCTCGGGATGGAGGAAAGAGCCACCAATGGACTGCAGCGTGACATTGCGATCTGACTTGTTCTCCAGCGTGAGGAACACTTCGTTCTTCTGGCCGTTCACAACGTCTGTACAACAACACGATTGAATAAGATCCTTGGCTCAAAGAATGAGTACGCACGACCGAACGCATTGTCTTCAGGGAATTCTGCGACGGCGAGAACCTCAGGTTCAGCAGGGCTGCCAAGGGGGGCTAGAGCTGGGGCGTTAGCTGAAGCCTGCAGCGGTAATGGATAAGTTGACCCACAGGCAAGCACGAGCTGGCAAAGCGCAAAGAAGGCGCTATATCCGAGGAAAGTCTGTAGACGCATTTCTGAAGTGGTGGCCGAACCAAGATACCAAAAACCTGGAGAGAGTTGTCGACGAAGGCGAATACTCTCGCGTGCCACGTCCACGAGCGACCAATAAGCGCCCATTCTCGTGACCTGACGCGACTGGCGTTAGACGCGTGTGGCGGGAAGTGTCTCGCAGAAAAAGCAAGGAATGCAGTTGATTGGATGGTAAGTACTCGAAACTAGAAACTCGAGGCTTACAATGCTACACATCATCTGCGTGCCTAGCGGTGGCTACTAATTCTGTATTGCAACGATAGCAATGAAACGCAATGACGTGAGATAAAATACAATTAAAAGAACAAATGGCAGGCAGGGCGTAGTGGAACACAGCCCTGCGTTCACAGAGCATGCGTATGAAAGCGAGGAGACGGGGAGGTTTTAAAAGGACGACGAAGTACTTCAAGCGCTACGTGAGTTGCTTCCGCGACTTCACCAAATCTTTCGCAACGTCTTCTGGATCAGCCGATAGGTCAGGCAACCAGAACGCCTGCCAAAACGCCATATCAAACCCGGCCTAGCAAAAGTAAGAAGGTGGACTTACCAGCTCGGCTCCTGCCGTGCACATCATAGCAAGTCTTGGGTTGAACTTGACGCAGCGTGCCGGACCCGGATGCCCCTCCAATTTTGCCGAGGGTTGGATCTTGACCGGAGGCGCTTTCAGGTCTATGGGACCGTCCTTCGCCGGTAGGCTTTGCACGTCCCAGATGATAATTTTCCCGTCCAGGCTCCCACCGACCACGAACTTGCTGTCCGGCGTCCACGACACCTCTTCCCCACTGCTTCCCCGCGCGGGCTCGATGGTCTCCTTGGCCGTCAACTTCCTTCGTTCAAGGCCGACGTGACCTTCGAGCTTGGCCAACAGGTGCCCTTCGAATGCATCCATGATGTAGTGTGCGTTCCCAGAGCAGCCAATCAGGAGATATTTGCCATTAGACGAGAAGGATAGCGAGGTCATGAATATCGGCCGCGGCGGGTAGCTGATGAGTGAAAGGGTCGGGTCTTCGAGTGCAATCGTGAGGAATGGGGCTTTGTCAAAGTTCGCTTGGTCATAGAGGAGAATGCGGGAGTACTGGTTGATGCCTACCGCAAAGACAAGTCCTGAGGCATCGTAGGAGACAATTGAGGAGGCTGGGAGGGCCAATAATCCACGACACTGGGGTGTACGCAGGTCCCACAAGCGCACTGTTTTGTCCATCGACCCGGACATAAATCCATCATCAACCGGAGAGACTTCCAGAGATATTACTTTGTCCTTGTGGCCCCTGAAATACTGCAGGTATTTGTTGTCGTGCAGAGAATGGTAGCGGATGGTATCATCCTCCTTGGTCGAAGCGTAAAGGATGGTGGAGCTCTTGTGCGTAAATCTAGGCAAGTCGACGCCATACTTCTTGGAATATAGAGTCTTCGAAGGTCTATGCACGGCGTTTAGTGATAATGCGAGGGATGGATAGATAGAGCTGAACTTGCTTGCCGGCCTTGCAGCTGTACAGACGGAACGTCTCATCCTCGCTGGCAGTCAATACATGATCCCCATGATCATCGAAGCTGATTCCTGTTATATGTCTCTGCTCGACTTGTGGCGGGCGACCCGCGTGCGAGCTAGGGGAAGGTGGTGGTAATTGGTCGACAGCGTTCTTGAAGATCTTAGCCGGTTTCAGTCTGGTCTAGGAATGCTCAGTAAGCAACGCAGGGCAGAGTCATACACTCTGGATGTACGTGCCATGGTGTGTGGTGTCAAACTCAGCCTGGAAGGCGTTGCCCCATTGTGGGGTGTACCAGACGAACCGGCGGCCATGGTGGTCAAAGTGAGAAGTGAGAGCGCTTAGCGCCTAAATCTCATTTTGACTTTGGACGTCTACTTGCTTCAGCCACCCTTGTCCAACAGCTGCTCTAGGACCTCTCATTCAGCATGGCCGAACAAGATGACACTGCCAAGCTGTGGAAGGTCAACCGCACGATTCATGAACTTGTCAAGGATAGGGTTAGAGCAGGCACCTCTCAGCAGCGCGCATGGTCTAATTGACTTGGTCGCAGGGCTTCCAAGTGTCCGACGACGAAATCCACATGGACCTTGCTTCCTTCCGTGCACACTATGCCAGTAGCTCGGGCAGTGTTGAGTGGGTGATGTGATTGTAACAAAGGCACGGTTACTTATGGAGGAACAGCCGGGTTCAACTCAACTTCTTCACCAACCATATAAATAACCCCATGGAACAGATATACGTATATTTCACGGATGAGAAGAGTGTGGGAGTGAAGACAATGCGAAAGTACGTCCTGCACGCATTATACGCGTCTCATCTGCTTCACATCCTCAACAGACTGTTGAATATCCTCGAGGAGAAGAACATCCAGCGCGGCATCATTGTATTCCCCGGCAATATGACACCGTCAGCAAGGAAGGTACGTTTCTTACACCGTTCGCTATGTTATGGAAGTGCCTTGACCTCTTCATCTCCATCTCGTAATAAAGGTCATCGTGGCTATGGCATCCCAGTACAAGCTCGAGGAATTCGCGGAGTCGGATCTTCTTGTCAATATCACGCACCATACACTCGTCCCAAAACACGACGTACTCTCTCCAGAACAAAAGAAGACTCTTCTCGAAAAATAGTTCGTCCCACATACCGCTACATTCCCAAGTGTATACCTGACTCTTGATTTCTAGCCGGCTGAAGGAGACCCAATTGCCCCGCATCCAATTGGCCGACCCAGTCGCACGATATTACGGCCTTAAACGAGGACAAGTGGTAAAAATTACACGGCCGAGTGAAACCAGCGGACGATACGCCAGCTACCGTATTTGTTTCTGATCTTGTCCCTGGTTATTAGTCGAACATCTTCATATCCGTCCCCAGCTTTCTTCAGGTCCGGAATTCCGAGCAGGCATTGTATCGATTTCATATCTTTCTTTTTCTACATCGTGTAAACTCCTATCGCTCTCGTCTAATTGCAGCGCTGTATGCTCCGTTCCTTTCGTAGCCGAACAAGGTTCCGGAGGTAACATTGTGAGTTGTGCCCATTTGAGCATCTGCCCCTGTTCTGCTGAATAGCATATAGGTCGCTGGGCGAAAATGGCGTGACCTAAGTGCACCGTTGTGAGAGAGTGCGGAAGGACTCCGTGCAGGCGCCAGTGGCTACTCCGGGCTCGCAGTGATACTTACGAGAAGCACGCTGGGCCACAAGCGAATCGGTGAGGGCGGTAAAGTTGCCTCAGCGCTGCAGAGCCTCGTCGAATCGGGAACTTGAACAATCTCCTAAACAAGGCTACGTATCGCGCAGCGGAGGAAATCCCACAGCTACAAGCCGCGACGCATTTTCCCATTGTGTGAGCGGGATTTGATGACTTCTTTGGGATCCCCGTTCGTTTAAACCTTGGAAGCAAGCCTGCACGCCTGACGGGTGGCCATTTAGGGTGGCAAGGTGTCGACTGCAGCGACACACGCAATGACAGAGTAACCTAGTCGGAAGTATAGCCGGTATTTCGCAGCTTTCGGTCACCCTTAGCGAAGCTCTCGTCCACCTCTGTGCTGGTGCAAAATGTCGCGGTGGAGTTGCTGCTGTCTCCGGTGGCGGCGTCTTGCTGTGGACCGCGCAAGCCTCAAAATCTTTTCACTGCCCCACTCCGCCCATCAATGAGTGGCGTAGCACCGACGTCCTCTTCCTGCAATGGTCAATGTTTCGCTTAGAGTAGTATCTCAGTCTACGACATCTTTCGACTAGGCTTCCAGGGAAGGTCACGGACCACGGTGAGCGTCACCCTGCATCTCCATACTCCGCGTTTCCGGGAACGTGGACTGACCTCACTATTGAAATTCCCAGGTTGAGCATCTCGCAAACTACTTGCGTTATCTTAGTCAGGCGTAAAACTGTTATCGGCGGAGGCTGTAGGCGTCAGGAGACAGGCACACCACTCAAGTTACACAATGACCAAGATATAGACGCGTGCCCATGTCTAGCACGCAAGTGCAGGTAAGACGCAATCTTCTTCAAGTTGCTGTGTCGAAGTGAGCTTATAGTAACACTCTTGCACGTTCATGTCCCAGCTCATCCGATGGCAGCTGCCGCCGAGCTCTCACAACTTTCGTCAGCACATGAATGCGACACCGGTTGCCACTATGGCGGGCCCGAGTCTCAGGCTTTGTGGCGCCGGAGATGATCTGGCGCGTCCCCCCTCGTGGCCTTGCCTCCGACGTCGATGTATCCGCAGAACGCGGCAGAACACAACTGGTACCGTTGAGTGTAAGTATTCTTGCAAACAGCGTACTCCAACCGCTTGCTGATCAGCCCAGATGGCTGTATATGTTTTCACTGGATCCAGCAATGTGCAGCACTTGCGCAGACGCGAATCCACCTGTGTAAAGGGGCTTTGCCAAGCGCTCTTGCAGTTCTTTTGGTAGTTTTGCCGTAAGTGGCTTCTGATTTCAGCTCTGAGCCATTTAAACTCTTGCAAAAGACTGGTGGTGATACTGCGTCGACCGACAGGGTGCTGACATACCAGATTGGCCACAATAACATCACATTCTCTCAACCAGGGCGCCAGACTGCGCGGGGCCTTCACAGCGGACAGCGACCCGTTGGGTATACCGGATTTGGCGCGGCAGGAACCATTCAAGGTTGCGATTCTACTACGAACCGCTGGAACAAGCGCTCAAGATCTCATGTCTGATCGACGACCTGGCGGATCTCAAAACAAACTTGCACCTCGAACCAGATTAGGTCTTCTCAGGATCTCCGCTTGTGCACTGTCTCAAGCAAGTCTCAAGCCCAAGAATGGTCCAGTTGCTGCCGCCTTCTCCCGCGCAGGGATTGTTTGTTTGTGGTGGATGTCATTTTTCTCTAGAACGGTGACTTTAACTAATGCAATTTATCGTCAAACAACGTAGTTGCCTTTCCTCTGAAGGTCAGACGTTAATCAAACCATTTCACAAGTAAATCCATCCTACCTTACCTCTAGAAGCTCTTGCCTCTGGCCTCACCTGACGGACAGTTTGAATGTGGGCGTTCTAGCTACGCGCCCCTCTGATCGGAGCCGGGACATTTGAAAACATGGAGTTCATCACTATTTCAAGGAAATGTTCGGATACAAATGTGGAAGAAGCAACCGCTGGTTTCAGCACCGGCGGTCTTAATCGCAACGACTGTACCCACGGTCCTAGGTGCATTGCAGCGCTGGTTGAGGCCACATGCGCTCGTGAAGCTTTCCAGGGTCTCGACTGCCGGTTCGGAGGGCAGGTGTTGAACAAGCGACCGAATTGACATGCAGTCAGCATTCTCCGCCACAGACGTACGACTACAACTCAGAGCGCTGTTGCCGTCACATCAGTGGTATAAAAGCCTGGAAAAAGAACGTAAACTAACAGCTCCCTGCCAGCTACTCGAATCCAATCCAATCGCACAAGCCTCTGACACACTATGCCTTCCTTCGTCTTACCCGACCTCCTCGCCGTCTGCCCTCTGAAGGGTTCTACAAACTCCAACTACGCTGCCGCTGCCCGCGAATCCTCTGTCTGGATCAACAGCTACAACGTGTTCACGGATAGGAAGCGTGCCTTCTTCATCCAGGGCAGCAACGAGCTCCTCGTCTCTCATACCTACCCGTATGCCGACTACGACCAGTTCCGGACATGCTGCGACTTCGTCAACCTGCTCTTCGTCGTTGATGAAGTCAGCGATGACCAGAACGGCGCGGATGCCCGCTCGACCGGCAACGTCTTCTTGAAAGCTATGCGCGATCCCGAGTGGGAGGACGCTTCCGCTTTGGCGAAGATGACAAAGGAGTAAGTAATGCGATCGCTTGGACTTCAAGTGCCTGCTGACGGAGCTGTGTAGGTTCAGAGCTCGTCTCTTGAAGTCTTGTGGACCGAACTCTTACAAGCGGTTCCTGGGCCACTGCGAAGATTACGTGGAGGCGGTGGCTCGTGAAGCCGAACTACGCGAGCGAGACGAGGTCCTTGATATGGCCGCTTTCCAGACTCTCCGGCGGGAGAACAGCGCCATCCGTTTATGCTTCGGCCTATTTGAGTTCGCTCTAGGCGTCGACCTCCCGGATGACATCTTCCAGGACCCTGTCTTCATGGACTTATACTGGGCAGCGGCGGACATGGTCTGCTGGGCTAACGTAAGTTCCCCCGAATGTCCGGAACGAAGTCTAAGCCTGTCTGACATCGCATTCACAGGACGTATACTCCTACAACATGGAGCAGGCCAAAGGCCTCACGGGCAACAACATCATCACGGTCCTCATGGAGGCGAAGGGCGTCGACTTGCAAACGGCTTTTGACCTCGCTGGCGAGCACTTCAAGATGCTTATGGACAAGTTCACCGAGCTCAAGAAGACGCTCCCGTCCTGGGGACTTGCCGTAGATACGGCCGTAGCCGGCTACATCACCGCCATGGAACACTGGGTGATTGGTAACCTGGAATGGAGCTTTGAGACCCAGAGGTACTTCGGCCCCGCTCACGCGGAGGTCAAGCGTACACGCGTGGTCATGCTGCGCCCCGTGGAAGTCACGTCCGAGGAAGAGGACTGAATCATTGGTATGTCAGTGGGCGCATGCGGCTTACATCTGCTAATATCTGTGCCGGAAGATGCCACTATCAAGCCGTCCAATAACCTCCCGTACCTTTTCACTCCGCGTACCTTGAATCAGCCAATCTTGTGGGGAAATTGCTCCGTGGCCGCCTTAAATAGAATAACCTTGTATCATGACATTTGAGAACGACAGTACGAATGGAATGAACATCTTGTTACAGAGCATAACAGATTTGACCGGAACAGATAACACCGCAGTAAGCGCAATCTAATTGGCGGCTCAAACGGTCTGAGGAAAGGGTCCCGTGCTTAAGCCGCCCGAGGAGGGAGAGCTCTACGACCAAAGTCTCCCTGACCTTGAGGTGGTTCTTTCCAAAGTATCGGCGTGTTTCGAAGCTCCACTCTAGATTCCCAACCACCCAGTTCTCCATAGCTGTGATGTGTTGCCTGCCAAAGATATGAGAGAGCGGCTGATTGTGGCGTTGTGGTACTTACGCAACGACGTTGTCCAGCCCTTTTCCAAACGAAGGCAGGTTGGTCTTATTGTCCTCGAACTTGCGGACCAGCTCCCTGAAATGTAAGCCGACAAGGTCTGAGGCACCTTGGAGGTCGACGTTCTTCTCGCGCTGGAGAACCGTCAGGATGTTGTTGGTCAGATGGCCCATGGACTGCTCCATGTCGTACGAGTAGACGTCCTTTGCAAGCATTAGCAATGGTTATTTGATGTGCAGCGCAGCGCTGTAAACTCACGTTCGCCCAGGTGACCATGTCCACCGCAGCCAGGTGCATTTCCATGAACACCGGGTGCTTAAAGATTTCATCCGGGAGATCGAGGCCCAAGACGTATCCGAATAGCCCGAAGCAGTAGCGGACGGCGCTGTTCTCGCGGCGAAGCGGGTCGTAGGAGGCTACATCCAGGACCACGTCTTTCTCGCGCAACTCGGCCTCTCTGCCAAAGCCCTGCACGTAGTTCTCGGTATGCTCAATGAAGCGGCGGGTGGTGGCGGGGCCAGCATACGGGAAGAAACGTGTGACAAAGCTGGAATTAGCTCATAAGCAATGTGTATCATCGGGATATGGTACCAGCAATAACTCACTCTTTGGTCATGCGGCAAAGGACCGACCCGTCGTTGAAGCTATCGTCAGTCATAGCTCTGAGGACGATGTTTCCCGTGGCCGTCGCGTCCTTTCCGTTCTGATCGTCGCTGATCTCGTCTATGGTGAAGAGGAGATTGACGAAATCGCAGCAGGTGCGCAACTGCTCGACTCCGGCGTACGGATACGCCCAGGAGCAAAGCAGCTCGCTGCCACCCTCTTTGAAGAATTGGAGCTTCTTCCCTTTGAGAGCATTGAAGCTGAGCACCCATTGGGAGGAGGCTGCAGCCGCTGCCTCATGATGGGGGTTGAAGCGACCTTTCCAAGGGCAGATGGCGTGAAGGTCCGGGAGGAGGTAGGTCTTTGGAGAGGTGTGAGACATGGTTGGAGGAAGATGTGCAGAAGTGTGGAGGTAGTCGTTCGTTGCTGCTAAGGACCAGTGCCGCACCAGCATGAGCTTTTATACAAGTACATGGCTCCCCAACCCGTTGTGTGGACCAAACCGTTGTTGTCAATTCGCATTGGCGGCATATTGATGAGTATCCTAGTCTGCCAGGGCCAACGGAAATGACGAGATGGTGTCTGCTCGTTGCAGCAAGGGAACCACCACATAGCTCATGACCAGTGCGTCGCGCGCATTCGGTGTACAGAAAATGCGCCTTGCATTTTTATCCCCGCGGAAGATAGCCAGAGTTCACGAAGACGCAGCTCCATCGGGACTTGAATTATCTGCCGGGTACGGTGTTGAGCCAGGCAGACCGCGTCAATGGGTGCCCCCGACTGTGGCGACGATCACCATTAAGGTAAGAAGCCCACGGCGATGGCTTGCACTGCTATACGGCCCTTCGACGTAGGCGACTGAGAGCGGCGACACTGTCCGACGCGCCCTTCCGGTCCATCGGAGGCAAACCGGTCTTCGTCCGCCGAGGTCAATGGCCGGAATGCGCCGGTTCATTTGCGTCCATGAGGTGTTTTGGAGTCAGCACACGCTATGAGGAGCCTTGTACTACATAAATTGTCGCACACCGGATGGGACTTGAAAGGACCACGTACGGGAAAGTAGCGCTTCAGCCCAACAAGCCCATCGTCCCAGTGCCGAGGCACACATAGTTAGACAGAAGTCCCATGTATATTCAACAGGGTATTTTAAGACCGCTCCGCGTGATTTATGCTCACTGCTGCAAGGTACAGGGAGCTATTACAGCGAATGCTCACTGGCAGTCGACTTCTGGCTACAATGGAAATTACATCATTGTGCGTGGCCACGTCACCAGGGCAGAATGGTATGACACCTGCCACATTGTAAGCATGATCAGTACAAGCTGACATGACGGTGATCAATCGTGAAACACCGGTGGTGTTCAACCAGAAATCCAGGCTCTCACCAAGTCAGAAAAAGTCGATCTCGCGTGGGAACTAGTACCTAAGCCGAATGTAGGCCCGGTTGCTCGCTCGTCGTTTTCGTGGGAGGTCTGCAAATCTGGTCCAACTGCTCCGAGCACTATATGACCAGATGAACGTGGATGGAGGGGCAAAGCAGGAAACAGGCGGCTGTGAGCCGGCCGCGTGGTTGCAAGTCTGACTCCGAATTTCCGATGGCTTTGTGGCGTTCGGCAGTTGACGTTTATTTTCCCGCCATGGTGATGGCCGACTTTTACGAGCGCTCGAGCGCAGGACGGGGTTGGGAGTGAGTAATTGAAACGTTCACTCCTTGTAATCATCATACCCGACGTGTAGAGCACAATCAGGAAGTGCAGGAGCATTTTCTAGCTTTCGGCTCAGGCGGGGAAATGTCTTCGTGGAACGGAGCATGTAAGTATACCTGTAAGCAACCTGTAAGTATAATGGGAAGCGCTGCTGGTAAGAAAAGCGTAGTGGAAGGGAACCGTGACGGGCTCTTCGTATCTCTGAATGCGAAGTCGCAGAAAGCCCCATAGCAGAGAAAGAAGTAACATGTTTTATTCAGACCAACTTACAAACGCAATAGCCGTACGTGCGACAGTGGGTCTACGAATCTTAATACAGCTGCGGTGTCCCACTGAGATAGGAAATCTGAATCGATACGCACTTCAATAACAGCTATGAGCGACAAAAATCCAGGCACCGTAGCAGCACTATTTGATGACTTCTCACATCTCGGAGCTTTTGAACATGCATGGGAGTCTCCTTTGAGAAAGCTTGGGCCTGCACGATTTACTAGCTAGTACTTACGTTTCAGCAAGTAAATTTGAGGCATTGCATGTAGAGCATAAACTACTGAGAGCCAAGGCCCAGATATTCACGTTCTGTTCGATTTCCTGGCGGTTGTGGCCTTGACGATGTGGGAAGGTCATGCAGGCCTCGGGCACAGACTCGGAGCTGTGGGGATGACCGGACGCTTATAACGGGATAGCGTTTAGCGCGCGGGACATGGTGTGATTATGATTCAACGCAATAAGCTTGAAGCGCCAAGAAAGGTGGCGAGACTTCTTGACTCGAACCTCCATCTCTCGACCACGTCCTGCTGAAAGTGGTCTGAGAACGACTCCTGCAGTCCTCAAAACTACTGCTGCTCTCTCTTGTGCTTCACTACTCTACACGCCCTTCGCGAAGATGGGCCTCGACAGAGCTAGCTTTGATGAGCCCCCTACCCCGCAGTCTCCGTCTCTATCCACACAGCGCAAACCCTACAAGTTCTCCACTCTTTGTGCCACCGTAGAGAACCCCAATGCCGCCCACAAGGATCAGCACGGCAGTTCCAGCGTCCCGATCTACCAGACCGCTACGTTCAAGGGTGTAGGCGGAGAGTACGATTATTCGAGGAGCGGAAACCCTACCAGAACCCACCTGGGTGAGTTAGCCTGCCTGCGTACTTCATTGTGCCGTGAAAGTGGCTTGAACATTGTCTTGATCCTTATCCGAGCCTGCCGGAGCTTTCGTCCAACAGTAGTCGCTAACCACTTCCACTCCCTCAGAACACCACCTCGCCAAGATTTCGTCCGCGAGCCATGCTTTCGTGGTCTCCTCCGGAATGGCTGCTCTCGACGTCATTACTCGTATCTTGAAGCCTGGAGACGAAGTCATTGCTGGAGACGACCTTTACGGCGGCACAAACCGACTGCTCGCTTACCTCCGCACGCACGTCGGCGTCACCGTGCACCATGTCGATACCACCAAACCGGCATCTATCCTTCCCGTGCTGAACCCTGGGAAGACGGCGATGGTTCTCTTGGAGAGCCCTACCAACCCACTCCTGAAGATTGTGGACATTGCAAGCATCAGCGCTATGGTCAAGGAGAAGTGCGAAGACGCTGTGGTGGTGGTCGACAACACCATGATGAGCCCATATCTGCAGAGGCCGCTAGAGCACGGGGCGGATGTTGTGTATGACAGTGCTACGAAGTACCTGAGCGGACATCACGACTTGATGGCGGGAGTTATCACCTGCAACAGAGAGGACTTGGCCAAGGTGAGTGTAAGATCCCGTAAGCGCGACTGCTCTCTAAACTGCCGCTTTAGAAAATGGCTTTCACTATCAACGCGGCTGGCAATGCCCTTAGCCCCTTCGATTCCTTCCTGCTCCTGCGCGGCACCAAAACCCTCGCCATTCGTATGGATCGGCAACAGTCGACCGCGATGCTTGTGGCTCAAATGCTCGAGAAGCTTGGCTTTGTCACGCACTACCCTGGCTTGCCCAACCATCCAGGAAGAGAGATTCACGAGCGTATCGCCGATGGTATGTTCTAAGGCGTTGTGATCCATAAGAGTACGCTCACCTTGTACCCGATATCAGGTTATGGCGCAGTCCTGTCTTTCGAGACCGGGGATAAGGAACTTAGCGAGCGAATCGTAGGTGCGACACGCTTATGGGGCATTAGTGTCAGCTTCGGCGCTGTGAACAGTCTCATCAGTATGCCTTGCGTCATGTCGTATGTCTGCCTTCCATCACTGCTTTGGACCAGCAACTGACCACGTACGTTAGGCACGCTTCTATTGATGCAGCTACACGCGCGGCTCGCGGTCTTCCTGAGAATCTCATCCGTCTTTGTGTCGGCATTGAAGACCCTGCCGATCTCCTGGACGATTTGCGTCATGCACTCCTTGAAGCTGGTGCCATCACCACTGCTGCGGACGACTTCGTGCGCCTCCCGAATGCAGTCAACCGTGCAGTCGAGAAGCTTGCCCTTGGGGATCCACCTGCGACGATGAAGCGACAGAGGGAAGATCGTGAGTGGTTCGTCAGCGCTCCCGGGAAGGTTATTCTCTTCGGCGAGCACGCTGTTGTTCACGGAGTGGTAAGTCGATCTTCCCGTTGCCTTTCGAGCCACAAGAGAGCCAACATGTTTCACAGACTGCTGTCGCCGCCTCCGTGGACTTGCGTTGCTACGGCTTGACCTCCCCTCGGCACGACAACAAAATATCCGTCCACTTCACGAATATCGATGACTACTACCACGAGTGGGACCTCGACGCTTTGCCATGGGATGCCGTTTCCACAATTGCGCCTGGCACGGACCATCCTGAGGAACTAGATGCTCGCCTGATGCAGGCTATCAATAGCCGAGCATTGCCTCCCGTTCACGAGATGCCTGCCAAGGCCCATGCGGCAGCTGTTGCTTTCTTGTATCTATACATGAGCCTCACTCATGAGGAAGAAAGGTGCCGTACCTAACATTCGTTCACCTCGTCCTCGGTTCTCACACCCTTCTTAGGCCGTCTTTCAACTTCACGGCTCGATCCACTTTGCCCGTGGGCGCCGGGCTCGGCTCATCCGCCGCATTCTCCGGCTGTATCGCGACTGCTCTGTTGCTACTTCATCAGCGTGTTGAGATTCCGCCGTTGCCAGCAAGGGCCCGAAAGCCGTCTGAAACGACCCCCGGACATGTTCACGTCTCTCACCAAGGTCGACGCGCCATTCCGTCTGCGGTAGCCGATGAGATCAACCGATGGGCATTCGTGTCGGAGAAAGTTCTTCATGGCAACCCAAGCGGCGTAGACAATGCCATAGTTGTCTACGGCGGTGCCCTTGCCTATACCAAACCTGGTTTCGGCAGGCAAGGTGGTATGGAGAAGATTCATGGGTACGTGACACCTTTTCCTTCGTGCTTGGCCATAGTTTAACAACGCTTTCACAGATTCAAGTCTCTCAAGTTCCTTCTGACCGACTCCAAGGTCGGCAGGGATACGAAGGCCTTGGTGGCTGGTGTTTCTAAGAAGAAATCAGAGGTTCGTACTCTAACGCCTCCAAATCCTTTACTTCAACCCCTTATCGATTGATCACAGGAGCCCCAATTTGTGAAGAACATGTTCGATGCGATTCAAAACATCTGCGACGAGGCCCGGAGAGCCCTTGACGATCCAGAGCTTTCTCGTGGAGAGTTGCTCGCTGCCCTCTCTGTACGTAAATTATTCATCTCAATCGCCGCCTGTGACTTACTGCGCGACGTGATTCTAGGCCCTCATTGAGGAGAACCACTGCTATCTCGCGTCTCTCGGTGTATCGCACGATTCCTTGGAGCTCATCCGCGCCAAGTGCGCGTCTGCTCCATACAAGCTCAGCACCAAGCTCACCGGCGCTGGCGGAGGTGGATGTACTGTTACTCTAGTCCCGGACGGTGAGCAGTCTGATGGCCTCATACAGGACCTGGCATCTCAACGCATCCCACAGATCTCCCTACAGCCCAGTTGAACTCTCTCACGACAGAGCTTTCCGCAGATAACTTCGATGCGTACCTGACGTCTGTTGGTGGCTCAGGGCTCGGCGTCCTCTCACCGTACAACCACGGCGCCTTGACTACGGACAAGCCTGCTCCCTTCACGGGTCCCATCACCCCGCCCGAAACCCCTAATGCGGAGGCCCTGGCTGGCGAGGAGGTCGCCGCTCCGAAGACCCTCAGGACTGAATTCAGCTCAGTCAGCACCGAGGAGCTGTCGCAGTGGGCTGAGGGGCGCGGTCGGTGGCTGTTTGTTTAGGGATTCATCTCCCTGTGCTGTCTGTTTTACGCGGTGTATGTATCACTACTCTCGCGGATGTACCAAAATCGTTGTTATGAATTAAATGTATGAAGAGATTCATGTTCAGTGTAATACTGCCTTAAAAGCAGGTTTGGAGTTATGAGTGTTGCGCATCATAGCAAGTGAATCCCCATGTGGGATAGGGCTATCGTTTGTGTTTCCCCATCGCATACAGTTCAACGTTCACGTTCAGAGCTCAGTAAATTCTTCTCGCTCGCTCCCTCTGAGTCGAATCTCCAGTCCTTAGATCTGTCTTTGAGTGAGGGTTTATATATACAATCTCCACACGCAGGCACTTGGTAAACGGCCGGCTGGCCTAATGGTCAAGGCGTCAGTTTCCGGTGGAGTTAGCTGAAGATTCTGGGTTCGACTCCCAGGTTGGTCGTGTTTTTGCTACGTGAGTTCAAGTTCCAGTTGGATGTGTATGACATACGAATCACGATGCTTAGTGACAAGTATCAATGCTGCCTCATTTGTCTCAGGGAATGCACACTCATGCTAGAAAGGGAGCCAACAAGCGTACACCGCGAGCTGCTCAGGCTCGGCATTGAACTCGCCGCCTGGGATGGGGTAATATGTGCGCGGTACCAGGACCTTCTCAAGCACGACGCCGTATCTCGCGACCGCATACATGGCACTTGTAGATACCTCGAAGGAGTGGGAATGCCCGTTCACGAATAGGTTGTACACTATGTGCACTGCAGCACGACGTCACGGACCAACGAGTCTTCGTCTACAGGGATGCCATACGGGTGGTTTGCAGAACTTAAAAGTGTGTGTTGTCTCGCGATCGCATCAAACCTGCGAAATTTGTGTCAGAGTAAGTGAGAAGTTGATAGCTGTGAGCGTGAAATAGAATGTTGTTCATACAATGGAAGATGGTGTATAGGAGAGAGAGACAGCATGATGATATACATGGCTGTTATGCCTTTCGCAGCACGTACGTCCTGTCCAAGCACTTTATTGGCCGAAATGGCCTCTCGGGCGGGTTCGACTGTAGCAAAATGACCAGCAATATCAGCATGAGAAGAATGCAGTGGTTGTTGAAGCACAAACTCTATGCTGGCCGTATGAACTTTTGGGAAACATCGTCGCGAACTCCTGTCTCCACTTAGGATGCTTCTCTGCGTAACGTGCTTCAGTTTTGACCTGGACCGCCACATATTTCACTGTGTTCAGGCTCTTCATGGCCTTGTCTACGAGCTGGAACTGTGTCCGAAAGCTTGTGGGCGACTTTGTACGCGGGGTACCGTGGTAGGCACAGCGGCACTGAATGCAAAGCCTGAAGGTTTCAAGCGTGCTATAAAATGGCGCGTTTTTATGCGTGCAATTGCTTGAGCCGTTTCTGCGAGCAGTTGCGCGTGGTTGCCTCGGCCACGCCATGAGAGATGATATGTGAGGGAGTGAAGGTTGGGACAATGTGCGATATAGTGCCTGAACTCGCTCTCGAGGCAGGAAGCACGGGAGCCTCCTTCATAGATGAGAATGAGTTGTAGTTCACCAAGCCGTCAAGTATGATACACACTGAACTTCGGGTCGAGCCACAGTTCCAAGGGGAAGCCAAAATGCCGCAGATGCTGCCCAAGAGTAGGCAAGCCGTCCCGCAGAGCCGCGACAATGTCAACACTGCCATTACCTCCTTGGATACCATTGTCGCGTGAGACATCTACCCGTATGTCCAATGAGGCCAAAATGTTCACCGAAGGGAGTTTGACGAGTGCTTTCAACGTTTCCGTCACGGGAGAGTCGTCGCCGAGAACGATAGAGTTCACTGATAGCTGCGTCGGAAGACGATATGGGGACTCCAGGTCAACCTCACCACAATCCATGATACGCAATTCCTGCACGGTCTCAAAGAGGCCTAACATATTAGCGATATAGTCGGTGCCCAGTGCCTCGCCATCGGGGGCAACGCCATACATGCTGGATATCCACAGGGTGTCCACGGACACATAGCCCTTCTCAAAGCTGAGCACCTCCTTCGCGATAGTGCTATCGACAGTATCGAGAGTGAAGTTCTTGAACTGGAGAGCGCGTATTAGTTTCGATAGGCTATGGAGGATGGCGAGGAGAGTACGAGGTTTGACCTTGTCATTGATTTCCCTATAAACATCGGCAAGTTCGAGGACCTCTTGATCAGGCTCTAGAGTGAGCAGAGTGATAACGGACGCAATGGCGGGGTTCTCCTTGAGAAAGACGGCGAATGCGTCCAATGTAGGAATAACGTGGCGGTCGAGGGCATTCCGCCGTCTAGGATGATATTCCTTCGCCATGCTCCTGTAAGTTGCCTCTTGGCCCTGGTCGTGGATACGTTGCACTTGTTCCAAAGTGTGGATAAAGTAGAGATCAATGTTCTTGAACACGTACGGCAAGCAGAGGGCGCGGAATGGCTTGGAAACCGAGGACA
Organism: Terana coerulea; assembly: GCA_024811115.1. NCBI lineage: Eukaryota > Fungi > Basidiomycota > Agaricomycetes > Polyporales > Phanerochaetaceae > Terana > Terana coerulea. The sequence goes on from JAKOGH010000142.1 coordinate 149,704, forward strand.
GCGATATTATATCCCGCTTGTCCACACCTTTGCGTGGTACGCAGTCGACGATGTTCAACCACACTTCGACAGGCAAAGTAGCTGCAGCCATCGCGAAAACCTGCGATACGCTGGCAGCGAGCGTGACTTGCGCGGGCAATGTAGCTGAATTCAAGACGCGACAATTATTCAACAGTTCACTCAGACTATGTACAATCGGACCTTCAATATTCGTTAGACGCTGTTGTCCGAAACAGTGCAAGTCGCAGTAATTTATCATGATGATATAAATAACTTACTGGTGGATGCATGCCGCGTAATGCGTAGGTGTGCATGAAGCCTGTCGCTCGAAGCCTGAGGCCTGAGGAATCAAAAGAGTGTAAGCTGTACCGTGGAGCACCAAAAGACCAAAAATACGAAGCAGCCAATACACTGTCCTAAGCGGAATTACAGTACAGAGCCGAATGCGCAACTGTGCACTACTTAGCCAGCCTACGCCACCAATACGCCGCAGAATAAGACAGAAACTAATGCCTGCACGTACCTATCCCACCACTAGGCATCATGTATACTGGGAAGCAGGAAATCATTCGTATAAAAATTGACCTTGTAGTCTAAGCATCCCATTAAGATTAATAAACCGCTACTAGGTAGCAACTCCCAAAGGTACAATACTAGATATCATCGTCTAAAGTGCCTCGTTACCAACAGAAGGGGTATGATACAAATCCTGTCGTGCAATGATGTGGAGAGCAGAGGTAAATGGTGACGTGTGGTCGTGGCGGGTCATGAATCCTTGCCCAGGGCCTCCTTTTTCTTTGCGCCTCCCGCTTCTGCACCTCCAGCAGGGGGTCGAGCTCGGACGCGGGCTGGCGGTAGGAGCCGCCCCACCGGTCGGAGAACGTGAAGTACTGCCCGTAATTCACGGTGAAGTATAGATGGTGTAACGTATGATGGGCCGGGCCGTTGATGATTTTCTCCAGCGCATGGCCGGTGATCATGTCGGAGTCGTGAATCTGCGCGTAGGTGAGTGGCATGTCGCAAGAGTGAAGAATGCTGCACTCACGAAAATACTCCAGAAGTTCACGAATACAAACATCCCGAGGTACAGCGTCTGGTGCATAGGGAACAGGAAGATGAAGACGTGGTACGGGATTGACTGGAGATAGCCGTCCAAGGGGTGGAAAGCATGCGACGCAAATGGCGTAGGGACTGTCAGGTGAGTTGTCAGAACACCGCATCTATATTGAGAAGAAGGAAAGCGTGACGTACCCAACCACTTGTGGTGGGGCTTATGCAACCATTTGTAGCATATGGGATTATGTTCCCACCGATGGATCCAGTAGATGAAATAGTCTGTGAACGAGAGGAAGCTTTTGGAAGGAACGCGTCAGTCGCGTCGTGGTACGTACAAGACACAAGGACACTCACAAGAGGATGGAGAAGAAGAAGTATCCCCAGCCGTACTCGTCGACGTTCTCGTACAGCTGCGAATGACCGCGCACCTCCGCGAGGAACCACGGTATCGTGAGGGCAATCATACCGGGAAACGCGCCAAGGCTGCACTGAATCTCCTGCTTCACCTGGTTTTTCAGGAACTTGGGATGCTTCATCATCTCGTGGTTGAAGATGTACCGATAGGACAGGCCCGCAAAGAGGAAGTACATAACATGTATCCCCACAAACGTGATCGTAATGAGCGACAATAACTGCCTGGGCAGATAATCCCGCGGCCAAGCCGAGAGCGGTGGCAGGGTGGAGACGGCCGGTGATAGGAGGAGCTCATGGGGTAGAGGCGGGTGCGGCAAGCGCGAGATGAGATGGGTCCATGTCGAGGATGACTGGCTCGCCGTGATCAACGGGTACGTGGCGTTCAGGGATTTGGCTGCGCTCAGGAGCGTCTCGTTGACAGGTGCAGCGAATGCAGAGACGGGGACAAGGTGTGCCCAAGCCTTGTCGAGGACGTAGTCGTCCGCGAGGCGAAGGAGGAGATCCATGGCGTAGTGAGGGACAGCGATGAACTGCTGCTTTGCTCGTCGAGTTTTTGGGTGCTCTGCGCCGGGAACGAGCACGAGCAAGACGAGGAGGGGAGCCGGCGTAGATGAACGTTGGAGGCACGGCCGAGCGACCCGAACCTGCGCCGCTTTTATGGGCACGACACAAGAAGTCAGACCACTTGGAATTTTGGTCGTGCGTGCTTACTGATAAGATATTGCATCAAGCAACGGGGCGTCTCCATTCCGGGAAAGGTAATTTTCTGATAAACCCCGCTTAGCCCGCCACAGAACTGCACCGCGGAACCGTTGCGAGGCTTCCCCAGCCTTGGCCAGGTCGACGGCCGTCCGATCAGACCAGTCTAGCCAGGTGTAGCGCGACTGGATGTATGGCACTTGCTATCGTCGACGGTAGGTCGTGGAAGGATCGAAGTAATTTAAGACACCATACTCACCATGCACCGCGATGACCTCGGACTGCACCGTATTTTTCGGCCGGCTTAGGCAAATGTCCGAGCTCTCGAAGGTTCAGCGGTGGACAACATAGGCCAATTGTCGTTTTCGGTTCTTGAAGAGACCGAGGGGGCTCACGGAAAGCCCTGTCCCTGATCTTCGAGAATAAAACCACGCTTTCGTCGACGGACTCTGTCACAAGGTCCGGCCCGCCGCACAGCAGGCCCGATGTTCGTCCTCGATCCCAACGGCACGGGGTAGCAAGACTGCATTGGAGGAAAAGGTGGGCGCGGAGGTTGGGGTGTCTGAGCAGTTAACGGGATGGTGCGCCAGCGAAGCTTTATGAGCCCCGCGTGTGTGCCTGGCATGTTACTTGACCAATGTGTTCCATAACTGGCCCCAAGCATGCCGTCACCTCCTACGCGTCTTATGAAACGTGGTTGTCATTGAACGCAAAGCGAGCGTGCAGCTGCTGATCACAGCGGGTATGCGATGGATTATGTAGTATGTAAAGTATCAAGCACATTATCCAAAAGTCAGACGAGGACGCCGCCAGAGCGCGGTCATTGCGGCCGGCATTCTGGCTCGCCCTCTTCGTCGTCGTCCTCGTCGTCCTCCCAATCCTCCTCGTCGCCACCAAACTGAGCCGAGAATCCGTGATCAAAGAAATTGCCACCAGCGAAAGGCGTATCACGCACATCGGCAATGTCGCTGTCCTCAAAGTCAACCTCATCTACGACAGCTGGTTTGGGGTCCATTTCCGATTTCTTCGGCGGGTAGAAGGGCCTCGAGAGCCTGTATGGTCGGTGAGCTATAATGGTGTGCACTTCGCCAACAGCTTGTTATCCTCACCTTGGAGTCAATGGTCTTGAGCCAGTCTTCGTTCGGCATGTCGACCTCGAACATGACGTATAGCTGGCCTTTTTGGTCGGGGTGCTTGTGCACGGGCATGCCTTCATCACGGATCATGATACTGTCCCCTGACTTGTATATCTTGCCGGGTGTACTGGATACATGTATCCCTCGGCCATCGAGATGCGTCAAGAGTATCCTCGAGAAACCGAGTAATGCCTCTGATAAAGTGATGTGTACTTTGGTTAGAAGATCATTCCCTGACCGCTCGAAGGATGAATGCTGTCGTGTCTTCAGGACGAAGATGACATCTCCTGGAGGTACACCTGGCTGTGAGGATTGTCAATGTAAGATGGTCCGTGCGTAAGGTACACACGTACCTCTTCGTCGCCTGCGCCTGCCAAGACAATACGCTGACGTTCTGCCATGCCCCGCTCGATGAATATCTCCTGCCGGGTCTTCTCTTTCACAGTTTTGGTGCCCTTGCATTTCTTGCACCTGGCCAGTGTAACCGTAAATTCTCAAACTCCCGTGAATGTCAGGGAGTACGCACTGGTCCTTTTCTCTTATCTTTTCGCCCCTCCCACCGCACTCCGAACACATTGCCCGCGACGTACCGAAACGTCCTCCCCCAATCTGAGAGGACGTCGAATCAATATCGACCATAAACAAGACATAGCTTGCACTCACGTGCGATTGGACGATGTTGAACCCCTTTCCCTCGCACTTGACACATTGTTTTGGCTTCGCAGATCCCTTGGCTCCTGGAGCTAGAGTAACGCTCCTCAGGTCTGGTCGCTATGACTATGACTATCAGCAAGCGAACTCACCCTTTGCACGCGGAACACACTGCCTCCTTCTCCATATTCATCTTCACGGACTTGCCGTTATACAGGTCTTCGAGTGTGACGTCGTACGGGATAACAGAGTCCTCTCCTCTCGCCCGTCTTGGTCTGCCGGCGCCGGGTCCGCCAAAGTCGAAGCCGAATTGCATGCCTCCACCACCGAATAGCTCAGCGAAGATATCCGCCGCATCCATGCTCGGGCCCGGGCCTCCCTTCAGGCCATCCACTCCGTATCGATCATACACCTCCCGGGAATCTGGCTGGCTGAGGATCTCATAACTGTATGCGTGGCGAAATGAGTGAGGTGGCAGGCTAGCAGCGTCTCGAATTGCACCCACGCAGCAGCGATCTCTTGGAACTTCTGGCCGGCATTGGGATCATCGGGATTCTTATAGACGTGGTTAGAGTTGCGGTGAGATGCACAGGCTGTGTACGCACTTTATCCTACGACGAGAGACGTGGCGGGTGAGCTCTGCAAGTCGTTAACAGTCAGGGGTGACGCACTGGATGATGTTCTCTAGCCTATATCGGGGTAAGTGCTGGTTTATTGAACATGGAATGGAACACACCTTTTTCCGGTAGGCCTTCTTTATTTCATCTGCACTAGTCGTTAGCTCTTCATAAACCTAGCGGTCTAAATGAGCTGCTTTGGCGTTCTCACCGTCACTGGCCTCTGGCTGGACACCGAGCAGATCGTAGAGGGAGGTATCCACAGCCACTGTGTATGAATGATCAAGGCTATGTCAGAGAGGCAGCCCGCGGGTGCACTCACTGTCGGGAACGCTACACGAGGTCAGGACGACAAGCAACGTTGTGTACACGGCTCGCGTCTGGTGATCGCGGATCAGCCCCACGTGGCAGCCACAACTGGTGTTAAATTTCTCGAGCGCGCATCTTGGCGCTTGCGCTGTGACTTCCTCGTCTTGCCTTCATCTCGACGCGGAGGACTCCGTCGTGAGGAGGGTCTCTAACAGTGAAAACGGTGAGTTGCGGGCCTTTGTCTTACTTGCACCACACATGATGTTCTGTTTAAACTTATCTACATTGTCCGACTGGCTCCGGCTAGACTTGACGACACTATTCAAACCCTGACTCCTCGTGTTCCGTTCTGTTTCCCGCTTGCTGACTCTCCTACCTCCCAGGACTATAACTTTCTCATGTCGTAAAGGTCCACGCTCCTTCTTCATCTGTATCTGCCTTCTCGTCTCCCGAGAACGTAAAGCTGATACCTCATGTCATGTTGTAGTACCTCTGTACAATGAATTTTTACTTCGAGGCTACCACTGTTCTGGACAAGTTGGATGCAAAGAAGGGCTCAATCAAGGGCCTTATTGCCACCGTGCCGGAGAAGAACAGGAAACGCACGGCAGCCCTTGTGATAGAGACCCTGAAGTGTAAGCTATCCGTATGGGAACTGTCGCGGTGACGAGTGTGAACTTTGCCATGACTTGCAGACAAGCCTGTGTTGAGCGAGGTCATCGATGCCGCCAAGCTACTCAAAGAGGAGCGGAAGATAACCTCGAGGAACCTCGCTCTCGTCCTCGTGCACGACTTGCTATTGGCGAAGGGCATCCAGGCCGGAGATGGGCCTGTGAAGCAAGCTGTCTTACGGCACAAGACAAGGTTGAACAGCGAGCTCCAGAAGATTAAAGTGAAGCAAGGGGTCAAGTCCGCGCAAGAGCTCGCTCGCACCGCAGATGTGAGAGCCGGTACGCTCTTTTATCCGTCGATAGTAGCTGCTGGCCGACTTATTTCACCGATAGAAAAGATACCTCGGTACGTGCGGGTAAATACCACATGCTGGTCGACGGAGGAAGCTGTGAAGACGTTCATTTCCCGTGGTTTTACGCTCTCGGGGCCCTTCGAAGAAAAGTGCGTTGAACGAACCCCGTAACACTATCACTACGCGTGCGATGGCCCTAACAGCGCAACTCCGACAGAGGATTCGCCAAAGACGAACATATTCCAGACCTTCTGCTGTTTCCCCCGGACACGCCATTCGCCAACGATGCGCTGTACCACGAAGGAAAAATAATCCTCCAGGACAAGGCCTCATGTTTTCCTGCCCACATCCTAGCTCCACCCCCGCAGGACAGAGCGGTCGTAATTGATGCAACGGCCGCGCCTGGGAACAAGACGTCCCACTTATGCGCCCTGATGAACAACAAGGGGAAAGTGAGCGGCGTCCCGTACTCGGCTCTGCTTTTGGTCAAATTCGGGCTTAATCTGACGGCTCCGCGTATTAGCTTTTTGCGTTTGAGCGAGACCGCAAACGGTTCGGGACGCTTAAAACCATGCTCGGCCGGGCGCGGTGCAGGAACGTCGAGCCCGTGAACGCGGACTTCCTCACGACCTCGCCCACGGACGCGCGGTTCGCCGCGGTGACCCACATGTGAGCTTCTTGTGCAGTTGCCTGACGTTCCAACCGCTAAATCGGGCTGGCGGGGACGCTATAGCCTCCTTGACCCTTCCTGCAGCGGGTCGGGCATCGTGAACCGGCTGGACCATCTGCTCGAGTCAGGTGCGATTTAATATCTGACAGATCCGTGGCCTGGGAGAGAGCGCAGCTCATGACGGCCCTCCAGATGAGGAGAATGCCGAGGGGGGCGAGGCGCGGCTGCAGAAGCTGGCCTCGTTTCAACTGATGATGGTCAAGCACGCTATGCAGTGTGCGTCGGCCGTTCGAATCGCAGCACGGGGCGGAAACTTACGCTGGTCTTAGTTCCCTCGGTGAACCGCATCGTCTACTCGACATGCAGCATACACGCCACCGAGAACGAGCATGTGGTGCGGGAGGTTCTAAATTCAAACGAGTGCAAGGACGGGAACTTTCGACTGGCACCTCGGGAGATGGTCCTGCCTACATGGCAGAGACGAGGTCTCCCTGACGAGATGGGCTCGCCGGGTGCGTAGCGCCTTCGGAGGGGACTGTCTCAATGTCATTAACGCGAGGTCCGACAGAGGATGCCCAGGCCCTGGTGAGATGCTCCCCGGGAGACGACGCCACGAATGGGTTCTTTGTTAGCCTTTTCGTGCGCGCGACGCAGCTTTCCGAGGGTGATGATCGGAACGACGTCGTCAAGAGAAAACGTGAAGACGACCACACTCAGAAAGGCGGTGATGCGCACCAGAAGAAGCGTCGCAAAGGCAAGAAGAAATCTGTTACGACATGAGCCTCGCGTTGTGGCACCTGTACACGTATAGACTTGGCCTTAGAAATCTCCAGCACGTTCACCCCGACATCGACAACGATGTTACTTTCACACAGAACATTAAGATACATAGTCATGAGGCGGTACGAGTTATGCCTCAAGTGAGGGCTAGTCACAACTTGGTGCTAAGGGTCATCATAGTCAGTCATTGCGTGAGTACAGACCCTCCAAAAAACATCCTGAAGAAAAGGTAAGTTGCCAATCATGCATAGCTCGCGATCGCGAGAGATCCGGAGAGCCCGAGGAATGCTGCGGGCTGGCGATGAGATCGAATGGGTTAAGAAGGTGAGTCGGATCTGGATTGCGTGGCATGTTAGGAAGGTAAACGTCGAATAGGGATTAGTGCGTTCATGAGGCGGCCTGCTGCTGATACTGATTTTGGTAGTACTGCGCGTAGTTGGCGGATGAGTAGTCTTGCTGGGGTAATATCCGCCTTGCCCGCCTTGTCCGCCGTATCCCTGCTGCCCGTAGCCCGGCGCCCCGTAGCCGCCGCCGCCGCCGCCACCGCCACCGTAGGGCGGAGCTCCGCCGTACCCTCCCTGGGGCGGGCGATAGCCGTTGTTCTGCGGGGGAGGAGGCGCGCTCTGCCAGACTTCGGGGCGCCGCCACGGGGAATGTTGGAGCCGCCCGCCGTGATGTCGTGTCCGGCAGAGCCAGTCCACGGCTTTCCGTCCCCCCGGGGCCCCTGCCGGTCTCTCCAAGCTCTGCCATGAGGCTAGCGTACTCCGAGTCGAAGCCACCCTTGATCATCGGCGGCGGGGCGCTCTGCTGAATGGCATTAGGGTCCCTGTTAACCGTGCAGTCACGAGCCATATGGCCAGCGCTTCCACAGACACGACAGATGATGTTCGCTGTGAAGTTACGCTGCTCGGGGCAGTCATACTTGCGATGACCGACACCGCCGCAGTTCTGGCAAATTTGGTTTTCGTCATCACGGAGAGTACCGTTGAGAGCAGCTAATTCTCGGAGCTGGCTACGCTTGTGGTCGTTCTGGCCTTCGGGTGTCGAGGCCGCCTACCAAGCACAGTCAGTAAATGGGCGACAAGAAAGCACTAGGTAAACGTACCGTTTCGATAACCTTATTGATCAGCCTAACGCAGAGGGTAACCTTCGCGGGATCGTCGCCAGTCACAAGACAGTGGAGATCTTCCTCGGCGTCCTCTGCGTACTGCTCAGGTCTTGCCTTGCCTTCCTTGACACTACCCTTGCCACGGATGCTGATCTTGGCGCCGCTGTCCCGCTCCATCTTCTTCAGACTGTTTCCGCGAGGACCAACAAGAAGACCGAAGAAGTTAATCTCAGGGAATTCTTTGACAGGGATATAGACCTTGTCCGAAGGACGCTGCGACCGCTTCTGCTGGTGGTACTCGGCGGGCGGGCGGAAGTTGGGGTCATTCTTCATGGCACGGTCCACGAGCTTGATGCGCTCGTCTTCAAGTTTCTTGCGGTACCGGACCTCGCGAGTGTTAGTACGACGACCATGAGAGTCATAAGTAGGAGGGGGAGAAAGCGACCTAATAGAACGTCAGAAGCAACACGGCATACAGGGCATGAATGCGTACCTCTCGCGCTCCGGGGGTATGAAATCGTTCATTCTGAGCTTTCGGTTGATTTCCTCGAGTCGCAAGTGGATGGCATAATTATCGAGGTGAGCCTGGGAGACACCATTGGCGGAGATGGCGGTAGGAAGACCGGGAATCTCGTTCTTCACATCACCCCAGCGACTGCGACGCTTGCGAGGGGCATTAGGGTCAGCTAAATGGGCAGTTTACGCAAAATGCAAGGTCATGATTAGTATATGGTCTGGTCAGTGAGGCATTGGGCAGCCCAGGCAGGGCTTGCAAGATTAGTCGTGAGTTAGACAACAATCTGCGTAAATGCAAGGAGAAATGGCTTCTCAGAGCCTTGGCTAATCGGTCAGTTACTTACGTGTAGCAGAGTTGGAGACTGGAGACTCGTCACGGCTAGCGCGTACATTGTCTCTGTCCTCCCTAGGGCGTGGATAGGCAGAAGGGGACGGCTGGGCAAGCTGAGGGGGTGCTTGATCTTCTGCAGGAGCCGGACCAAAGCGACGACGATTTCCGAGAGGTACTAAAGCAGATATTCGGTAAGCGGATTTTCCAGTGATGAATAGATAACTTACTGTTGTTCGTTCCCGACACTTCCTGTGTTGCGGGTCTCCACATCTTGCAAGAACAAAGAGAACAGAGAACAGACGAAAGACGAGAGGCTGAGCGAAGATGGCCGTCTCTGAACAAGTCGTCGGCACCAGCGTCCGGAAATTGTTGGTCATTTCGAACTCCGCTTGGCCCTGACTAAACGCCAGCTTCGCCTCCGCAACCTCACAGTCATCTTTGTCCTCGACTGTCACCTTGTTCCTCGACGTTTGCCCTCCCACTCGTTTCAAAGCTCCTTCCTGGTGACAGAGCATATAATCAGACGACTTCCAGGCGAGGAGATCAGCAGAGGCAGTAGAATGGCTACGAAACGTGCGAACGAAGGTGCGCCTTAGCTTACACTGTCCAGTGACGCAACTGCATGAATCGTCTGCGTGTGCTTTCAGGAAGCTCGAACCTCGCGCTTCCGTTCAAAAAAAGGCGAGGAGGGCGGCAGACAATGATGACTATGTCGAGGTGGACGACGCCGACTACGCGGAGGACGACACAGCAAACGCGTCTCTGATACCCCGTGGGGCGACCATCAAGTTCAGTGCACTGACCAGAAAGCTCGCAGAGTCTCGGAAACCGACGGATGACGATGACGACAGCGCGGAGCAGCCGATGCACAGACGGCAGCAGAACAAGCTGGTCTCGCATATATTCCAAGATCAAGACTACTCGTGGCTACATTTGAAACCAGACCACAGCTCTCGCCCGCTCTGGATCAGTCCTGAAGACGGGCACATCATCCTGGAGGCGTTCTCACCGATTGCTGAACAAGCTCAAGATTTCCTGGTGGCCATTAGCGAGCCCGTGAGCAGGTACGCGGCGTCCGGCCACTCGAGTAGATACGCTTTTAGAACAGGCTACTAGACCCGCATTCATCCACGAATACAAAATCACGTCATACTCGCTGTACGCCGCGGTGTCGGTTGGTCTACAAACCGAGGACATTATAGAAGTTCGTGCATATCGCACTCTATTTACTTCCCGTGTGCTGACCCATGAGCGGACCGCAAGGTGTTGAACCGACTGTCGAAGGTCAGTGCGACACTGCATGATGCACCGCATGTTTTCACGGTGCGAGAAAGGTGCCTGTGCCAGAGAGCATCATCAGCTTCATCCGCGAGCGCACGCTGTCGTACGGGAAGGTGAAGCTCGTGCTGAAGCACAACAAGTACTTTGTCGAGTCGAGCCACCCGGAGACGCTGCAGGTGCTGCTGAAGGACAAGATGATCCGGGAGGCGCGAGTGCACTCGCAGGTGGTGGATACGAGCATCAAAGCGGCGACGTTCACGACCTCCAAGGCACCCGTCAAGGGAAACCTTGTTATTCCCGGGACGAAGGAAGCGGAGAAGAAGAAGGGGACGATGCCGCCGGCTCGAAAGGGCCCAGCGGCGCGCCTGGCTCGGACAAGGACCTTTTCACATCCGTCGTGGGCGTCGAATCAGGTACACGCACGCTGGCGATTGGTCATGCGGCCCTAACTCACGTTGAGGCGCACAGACGAGATTGATGAGGACGATGACAACGTCCACGCCTTCGAGATCGACGACGCTAAGATTGATGTCCGCCTCCAATTTGTCCTCTCTGTCATTCTGCTCACCGCGCGCGTTCCCAGGACGTGAAGAAGCGATGCAACGAGCTCGAGTACCCCATGCTCGAGGAGTACGACTTCCGGAACGACAAGATAAACGCCAACCTCGACATCGACCTCAAGCCTTCCACGGTCATTCGCTCCTATCAAGAGACCAGTCTCTCGAAGATGTTCGGTAATGGGTGTGTACTCCGAGCTGTGGCGTTCATTACGACCTTCTCAATTGCGCACACGTCTCGCCAGCCGTGCACGTTCCGGGATTATCGTCTTACCCTGCGGAGCAGGTAAGACCCTGGTGGGCATTACCGCGGCCTGCACTATCAAGAAGTCCTGTCTCGTGCTCTGCACCTCCTCGTACGCCCTGCACGCCCTCCGCCGCAGTTTCAACGCTGAGCAGCCCCTGCAGGGTCTCCGTGATGCAATGGCGCCAGCAGTTCATGATGTGGTCCAACATCACCGATCGCCAGATCGCGGTGTTCACCGCCGACCAGAAGGAAAAGGCAAGCGGCCGCGTTCTGCAGGAGCGTTCTCTGCACTCACGCGTGCCCGTCTAGTTTGCGGGCGAAAGCGGCATCGTGGTCTCGACGTACTCCATGGTCGCCAACACGCACAACCGGTCGCACGAAGCCAAGAAGATGATGGACTTCCTCACCTCGCGCGAATGGGGGTTCATCCTTCTGGACGAGGTCCACGTCGTCCCCGCGGCGATGTTCCGTCGGGTCGTGACCACAATCAAGGCACATTCGAAGCTGGGGCTCACCGGTGAGCTATGCCCATCAGACTTCGCGCGCGCGGGCCGCGGGCCCTGGACGTGGTACTTACGGGAGCTTTACAGCCACGCTTGTTCGTGAGGATGATAAGATAGCTGATCTGAACTACATGATCGGGCCCAAATTGTACGAAGCCAATTGGATGGACCTCGCCGCGAAGGGCCATATCGCGAACGTCCAAGTAAGCTTACGGGCCCCTCTTCGTGCTGCGCAGGGAGGCTAACGTGTGTGTGCGACAGTGTGCCGAGGTGTGGTGCCCCATGACGCCGGAATTCTATCGCGAGTACCTCCGGGAGCAGTCCAGGAAGCGTATGCTCTTGTACTGCATGAACCCAAAGAAATTCCAAGCGTGCCAGTTCCTTATTAAATACCACGAGGACCGAGGAGATAAGATCATTGTATTCTCGGACAATGTCTTCGCTTTAGAAGTGGGTCTCGTTGCTCTGTGAACACGCTGCACCGCTCACCCGCTACTTTATCGCTAGGCCTACGCCAAGAAGCTCGGCAAGCTGTACATCCACGGTGGCACGGGGCAGGTCGAGCGCATGCGTATCCTGCAGCACTTCCAGCACAGCCCGGAGGTGAACACTATCTTCCTGTCCAAGGTGGGTCGTTGTATGCTCGTCATAGGGGGCCCGTGGAGACCCCGCAATGCTCACACGGACGCTCACCGGCGTACCCGTGCAGGTCGGAGACACATCGATTGATCTCCCCGAGGCGACCTGCCTGATTCAAATATCGTCGCATTTCGGCTCGCGTCGTCAAGAGGCGCAGCGGCTCGGTGCGTGCTTCACATTGACTGCGCGCGGTTCTTAATTGACGGCCGGCGGCGATGACGCAGGGCGCATCCTCCGGGCGAAGCGGAGGAACGACGAGGGCTTCAACGCGTTCTTCTACTCGCTGGTGTCCAAGGACACGCAGGAGATGTTTTACAGCACGAAGCGGCAGCAGTTCCTCATCGACCAGGGCTACGCGTTCAAGGTGATCACGCACCTGGACGGGATGGAGGACATGCCGGACCTCGTGTACCGGACGCGGGACGAGCAGATCGAGCTCATCTCGTCTGTGCTCCTCGCGAACGAGAGCGAGGCGGACCTGGGCACGGACGTGCGCGCGGCGGAGGGCGACCTGGCCGGCACGGTGACGTCGAAGGACTTTGGGATGCCCGGGCAAGTTCCCGGCGGTGCAGCGGACGACGGGCTCGCTGGCGGCGCTGAGCGGCGGGCAGCACATGTCGTACGTCGAGACGAACAAGTCGGCGAACAAGAAGCTGGCGCGGGAGGCGGCGCCGCGGCACAAGCTGTTTGCGAAACGCGAGAAGGAGAAGGCGACTGCGCGCAAGGAGGCGCGGCAGGCGGCGGCGGCGTAGGCTGTGTCGGCGAGACTGCGTCGGGGCGCGCCCTGGACGCGCTGTAGGCTACGTTGGCAGATGTGTAGTATGTATGTGCCACAGAAGATAATATGACGAGATTTATTGCCCGGGTGAGAGGGGGAGGCGGGCAGTCCGGGGGACCGAGATCCGTGCCTGAGGTACCGGGGTGAGGTCTGCGGCGGGACCCCGGCATGGCGGACGGCAGGACGGGACACTCTAAATGACGTGCACGGGCGGCGCCTGAATTTAGGTTGGCTCGCGGAATCACATGGTCTCCTGGGACGCGCGACGGCGGACGGCGTCCTCCGGGGTGCGGGTTGGCGCGGGCGTCTGCGGGAGATTCCCACGCAGCGGAGAGACGACAACGGCGGCTTGAGAAAATTGCGAGGGAGAATTCCGAAGGGCGAAGCAGCAGACAGAGTTTGGTGGGAGTAAGCGCATCAGCGTAAGCGTTCTTCCGGGTCAGGCCTGCCCCATCTGCGCCTTCCGAGTTCTGGGCAGAGAGACATGGGCCCTGGTTGTTTCCCGATCGACGCCAGCACGCCCCCGCTAACAAAGATTCACGCGATGCCGATTCGCCTCGGCGGTATGTCTATATCTGCACCAGTCTCACAACACTGCCCGCCCCGACCTCTTGCTACTACCACCACCACCTCCTCCGCTGCCCACCGCTCTCCAGCTCGACCCCCTCCCCGCCAGCCACCACGACGACCACGACGACCACCCAGCTCTCCACCAGGATGTCCTCCTCCAAGCGTGGCAGAAAGCGAAACGACAACCTCCCGCCGAACCGTGCCAGAGACGTACAGAGAGCCTTCAGAGCACGCCGTGCCGCGCACCTGGAGGTAAGCACTCTTCCGGGCCCCGGGCCCCTGCCATCAGCAGCGCTCATGGGTGCTCTCCGTCCGCTCTCCAGGCCCTCGAGAACCGCGTCACCGAGCTGGAGGAGGAGAACAACACACTCCGCGCCGCGCTGAACCTCCCGCCCGCCTGCCGGCCAGCACTGGGCAAGGGGCCCACGGGCAAGGACAAGCCGAAGCCATACAGCCCGCGCTCATCAGCGGCGGGCGGATACAGCGCCGAGGGCTCGCCGGGTGCGTCCGCCATGGCCTCCGCCGCGGGCCTCCCGCCGCTCACCGCGCTCCCGCTGCCCTCCTCGAGCCGCAACGAGTCCCCGTCCTCGACGTCTACGCGGACGCACTCCATGTCGCCGTCCTCGATCGCGGCAGCGCTCGCCGCACCGCCGCACTCGGTGCTGCCGCCGGGCGAGGCGGGTTCGTGGGAGGATCCCCTCTTCGGCGGGCGGGAGCGCACCGAGCTCCAGCCGTCGCCGATCGCGACGAGCTACCCGCACACGCCGCTGTCCGCGACGGCCTCGCAGTCGCCGTACTCGTTCCCGACGTCCGCCGGCGCGGGCCCGTCGCGCGCGCCGATGCAGTACGGCCTGTCGCTCCAAAACTACACGCACGCGTCGGACGAGGACCTGTACGGCCGGCGGTTCTCGTACGGCCAGCCCGCCTTCTCCGGGCACGAAGGCTCGCAGGGCCCGCTGCACGCACAATCACCGACGAGCGCGGCAAGCGTACCCCCGCAGCGCGGGAACGCCAGCATACAGCCGCCGGTCCACTACGCCCACAAACGGTCCATCACCGAGCCGCAGACGTTGCGCAACCTCCTGCTCAACCAGCAGGTCGGCTCGATGGCGCACCTGTCGCAGCAGCAGTCGCCGGGGCGGGCCTCGCCGGCGAGCATGACAGATGGGATTGGGCACCTGCGCGCGGCAGAGTTTGATATGGACCCTAGAGGCGGCCGGATGTCCTCCCTCCCTTCGTAACCTCTCGATCTGTGCGCCGTATAGTATTTTACTTCTTCTTCTCTTGAGGACACTCTCCTTCCTTGCTCTCGCCGTCTCCGTCGTCGTACACGAACCCAATCTGTATCGCTACCACAAGTTGATAAAGCGCTCGTCGCGGCGCACGCTGCACTCATCAGTCTCCGCATCAGCATCTATCCTACACACCTGTACCAACCACCCTAGCATCTGACTTATTCGAGTATTTGGGCAATCGTATCTGCTGTCGTCCGCGCTGCTGCTTTCGGCACGTATGCAATCAGGCTTCTCGGAACCTCTCCGGGCATCTTACGTGCAGCTACGCGTCTCTTCGACGCCGTGCGCGCAGAAGCACAGAGTCAATCACGTTCCCACCCACTTGTACTTAGCGCGCAGGCGTGCGGGGTCAGGCACACGCCCGCGGAGGGGCCCGCCACGCACGGCGTTTGCCAGAACGCATGCCCATGGCGACGGACGACGGACGACGGGCGACGGGGCGACGGGCCATCGTCGGCGACGCACGCGCGGGGTGTGAGCACAGGTGTATATTGGCAGCATCGCCGCCCCGGCGGGCGCGGGGGCACGGCTGATGCAGGGGCGTGACAGCGGCAGTGTCTGTAACTAGGGGACAGGCTCGTGCAACTACCAAGAAATGAAAGCCAACGTGGCGAGCCGCTTGTCCGTGCGCGCGCGTAGGCGGCCGCGGCTGGGCCCAGGAGGCAAGCGGGGGCCTGCCCCCTGTGCCCGCCGCAGTGCGCTGATCGCGCCGGGCAGCAGTTAAATATGCGCGTCCCTGGGCGGGGCGCCGCAGAGGCGAGCGGGAGGCGTCAGACGGGGCAGGGGACCTGTGTCTGTGTGTGTGACAATGCGCGGCGGCGCGGGATCAGAGCCAATATGTCGCCCTAGCAGCGGCAGGACGCACCCACGGGAAGGAGCGCGACCTCGTGCGCGGTATAATACAGGGGGGGCCGGCGGCCAATGGGGGCCTCAGAGGGTGCACCAGTCCACGCAGCCGCCTGGGCCGTACTTGGCCTCGAGCCACTCGTTCGCCTTCTTGAAGTGCCCGTTGCCCAAGAAGCCCCTGCTCGCGCTCAAGGGAGAAGGATGCTGCACAACCGAGCCATTGTATGAGTCGGGGTCTGTTCCGCGCATCACGCAGGCGCGAGAGATCACAGGACGCTTACGGCACTCGTCAGGATGAGGTGTTTCTTCTGCAGCAGGCGGCGGCGGGTCAGTACAACACATGCCGCACACGGCGGGGGCGACGGACCTTGTCGAGCTTGGCGACGCGCTTCGCGGCCCACGCGCCCCAGGCGAGGAAGACGATGCCGCGTCCGCGCCCGGCGAGGCCCGACCCGTGCGCGGCGAGGTTCGCGCCGCCGTAGCGGTCGACGACGTCGACGACGCGGTCCGTGAAATCCTCCCAGCCCTTGCCCGAGTGCGCGCCGGCCTGGCCGGCCTTGACCGTCAGCGCCGTGTTCAGCAGCAGCACGCCGTTCTGCGCCCAGGCGGTCAGGTTCCTGCACGGCGGGCCCCGCGGCGGGCGCGGCGAGAACGAGCGAGCGAGCGATAACGATCTGTCAGATGCTTGCCGCCACACGCATGATGTCAAGCAGGGTGGGGGTTGCACTTACCCGTGCTTGGGGGCCTCGAACTCCGGGTACTCCTGCTTGATTTCAGCGTAGATCTGTCAACCGGGCAGTCAGGCACGTTGCACGGCTGGGAGCGGCGTGCCGAGACGTACATTGCGCAGGGACGGCGGCACTGGGACGCCCTGCGGGACTGAGAAACATAGGCCTGAAGAAAGACGAGATGGTGAGATGCGTCCCGCCGGGAATGAAGCCGGCCGCACCGTGAGCTTGATTGGGGCCATGGTAGGGGTCCTGTCCTATAATGACCACCTTGACGCGTCCTAGCGGCGTCAGGTTCGACCACGAATAGATATTCGCAGCTTCATTTTGGTTAGGCGATTTCTAAACGGACATGAGGACCTGGGCGGGCTTACGGGAGGGGTACACCTTGAGGTTCTTGGCCGAGTCTTCTGGGCCCTTCACGCCTTGCTCCCAGAGAAATTTCTTGAGCTTAATAAAGTAGGGTTTTCGGATCTCATCCTTTAGGACCTTGAGCCTACGGACGAGTCAGTATGCACTTATGTGGCACCTTGGTCCCCACACCAGGCCGGGCCACGCACCAAACTTTGCCCATGGTCTCGCACTCGAGGGCCAGGGAGGCGCTTTTCGTCATCGGACAAGGAGGCAGTATACTCGGAGATGGAAAACGGGATCGAGTTCAACGTCTTCGGGGCGACAGAACTTCCGCTGGACGCCACCGACGTGGCGGACCCTGTCTTCTCGAGCCTCACTTTCTTCGCCGTGGGCGGCGCACCGCCCGAGCCCGACGAGCCCGAGAACATGTCCATTAGCGTTCTCTGCCTCTTTGCCCCGACCTTGGACTCGTCTGCCTGGTTTGACACGTCCTTCTTGCCCGTTGCGGTCGCGGTCGCGCCCGAGGCAGTTTTGGTGTCCTTGTTGGTGTCCGGCTCGGTTGCCTGGGAGCTGGGGGGCCCCTCGAGGTCCTCGAGGTAGACGACGCGTGCAGGGTCTGTCATCGTCGCAGGGCTGCGAGGAATAAGCGAGAAGGCGGAGGCGGACGTGGGAGGAGAGAGGCGAGGACGGTAAATGGGGGTTGAAATACGCGCGCCAACGCGTGGAACGCGCTCCTTGCCATTCTGGGCAAAGCCGAGCGCCACGTGGCCTGGGGTGGCCTGAGTCGCAGGCGCACTTCGCCAGGCTAGAAGCCCTGCTCGGGGCGGTCACGGTTGGTGTCGTATTTGACCTGTGGTGCTGGCGTGCTTTGGCCCCCGTCCTGATTGCGCGCTGCTGCGTTCCCCACTTCTCCAGGCCTGCTGCCGCCCGACCGACGCCCACTGACGTCCACTGCATTACCTTGTGGGCGCCTGTTAGCGGCCGCGCAACTCCGGCGCCTAGCCGCCCGTCCCCAGCCCGCTCGGCGCCACGAAGGCTCGACGGAGCTTTGTTCGCCGCCGCCATTCCCTCGCTATCCGCCCCCGCCTCCGCGACGACCCGGACACGACGCGCAGGCTGCTGGAAACCAGGGCACACGACCTGTAAGCTCTAGGTTCACGCTTCGTGGCAACCGGGGTTGACGTGCGCACGCCAAGGATTACACGGAACTAGTAACCACGTCCATCCGCCACCCTGCCGCGCGCTCATTCCTCTCCCTCTCCTCCCGCGTCCAGACATGCAGGACGTGCGGACCCTGCCCATCGTCCTCCACGCCCAGCCCGTCGCAGGCCGGGATCGAGCTCGTTGATACCCAAGCCGGAGGTGCAGCAGGGTTGGAGCACGAGTTACCAGGCAGGGCCCTCGGGGTGCGTCGTCGATCCCATTCTTCTGCAGCCTCACGTCTTAAGCTTAAACGCTTTTTCTTACTCTAGGTCAGAGTCGGATACCATTAGTAGCGAGGACGACGACACGGACGAAGAGCGACGGGCTGTGCGCGGAAGAACAGAGGCTCAGCACGCCCTGGACAACCCAGGTTCGAAGCGCATCCTCCGCGCGAACGGGGCCCCAGCGACAACGGCCAGCAGGCCGCACCACAAGCCACGCCACGACTCCTCGCCCTCCCACTCCGCGGGCTCTCGGCGCGGCAGCCCCACCAGACCCGCCGAACGTGTGCCCTTCACACGCTCGCGCTCGCCGGCCCTGCACATGCTGGGCAATGGCTTTGCGCTCCCGGGCAGGCCAGGCTCCCCGGCCTTGGGCGGACGCGGCAGGCAGTCGCTTCCCGCGCGCGCACGCGCTCTTCTCCCCGGCACCGTCACCGTCACCTTTCCTATACCCTTCTCAAAAGCACGGTGGATGGTGTCTGTGGACATCCGGCAGGGCGCAGAGAACCTCTTGCTATTATGCTCGCTGGGCTACTGCGCGGAGAAGATTAGAGTTATGGCCGCGGAGCCTTTGTCTCCGGACATGTGGATTTCTATAGGTGAGCATTTCCTGCCTCTCTGGGTGTTCTCGGGAGGAGGGGGTCCCTCCGAGTAAGGTCTTGGCCGGCATGTCTTCATAAGCGCCAGAAACCATTCAACAGAATGCTTGCATGGAGGTGAATAGTGTTGCCGGGAGGTGGAGGTACCTCCGTCACCTCCAGTGGCACGTGACGCCGTGCTGTGCTCCAGCAGCAACAGCAGCGATGGAGGTGACCCCGGAGGTGGAGCATCCACCACCTCGAGGTATAGCGAGGTGAGCGAACTCCGACACCTCGAGTTACCTCCACCTCCACCTTCCGGCAACACTAGAGGTGAAGGAGGCGCGCCCATCTCATTGGGATTTGGTGTGGTTCTGAGCACGATTCTGCTCGCGCTGTGAAGAGGGTTCTGAGAACTGCGGGACCGGGAAGCGCCTCTGAAGGGCATACTTTCACTCGAGAATCGCGCCGGAGTTGCAGGGTGGGACGCCGAAACGCGGTCGAAACCCTGTGCAGAATCACACTCAGGATACTACCGGAGACCCGGTGGAGCCACAAATGCTGAACATCATTGATGACCAGCTGGAGCGTGCTTCACACGCCAGGACCTGGAGGTGACGGTCGCATTGAGGTGCCTCCGACGTAAGGCGCTTGGCACGAAAGGTCACCTTACCTCGGTGGTACCTCTACCTCCTTACAACACCACCTCTTTGTTTCGTTGTAAAGCCTTCGCTGATGAGTTCACAGAGTTATTTCTGTTGATTGTTGCGTCAACTCTTTACTACAGCATCACCCGCCTCGCGTGGTCAAAAGTCATCTCACCAAGCCCACCCGATACCACCGCCGCGCCTACACGACCTGCATCACCGCGCACCCTAGAAACGAGGCGTGGGACGCCAGTGGTCACCGCTAGTCTAAACAAGAAAGAGGAGCGGGGCTTCCTCTGGATGACGGTTCCCAAGAACTACAGGTGTGCGCGGCGGTGCTTCCGTTGTTTCACTTACGTGAAGGGCTGACGGAAGCTGCGCAGGGACTCAGCGGACGACGGCATCCTCACGGGGCTTCTCGGTGGCTCGTTTGTCGCCTCTGCGCTGTTGTACATCACCATGCGGTCTGTCAGGGACCCATCATCACCCCTGCTGCCCTCCGACTGGTGGATAGAGCCACCGCAGGTCCTGGCGGGCGCGCTCCCGGCGCTGGATGCCGCCCACGCCCTGCTCGAGTCTCGCCGGAATCTGGTCAGCCTGTCGACGTTCTGCGCGACCATCCTGATCGTGCACGTCTGCGCCTCGCGCGTCACGGAGGCGCGCCACCGGCGCAAGGTGCAGGTGCCCGCGGGCGAGCTGCACCACGTCCCGCGCAAGGAGAGCCGTCGGACGTACCTCTACGTGCTCTTCGCCGTGTCCGTCACGCTCTGGATCCTGTGCGTCAAGATTGTGTTGGCAGAAGGGAAGCTTGGGATCTGGCAGAGTGGGTCACGTTCCTCCGCACTGTGGGGTCGGAGATCTGATCGGTCTTTGCAGGCATGAGCAACATGGAGGTCGTCGCCGCCTCGCTGTTCTATCAATTCACGATGTACAGCGCCGTGCGTCTCGCCCATCATGGGTTTACGCTTGGCGAGCTGGGGTTGGTCTCCTTCGGCGCAACGTCTCTGTTCATGGAAATGATGAATCTGACGCACTCCCGGGTACGTCGGCGGCTGCCTGCCTTCCCGCTGCTTCTCCCAGCTCACACGCGTCGTCGCAACATAGATCTGGCCCTCCGTAACCCCTTTCATCAAGACCTATCGCCTGCCGACGCCCTTGCTCATATACCAGCTCGCGCTTATCCCCGGCTCGCTGCTCACGGGCTTTCTGCTTTCGCCCCTGCTCTACCTTTCTCGGCACATTGCACGGCGCCCCGTCCGACGGCTACGCTTTCCAGAGGAGAAGCACAAGCACCGGCGCCTGCTCGCCCTGGGCTTCTACGCGGGCACGGTGCTCATTGTGGGCGGCCTTATCGGCCTCTGGACACGCTGGTGCCTCGGGAACCGCGACCCGTGGCTCTGGGCCGTCTTGTGGCTCGTCGAGGGCAAGCGCAAGTGGACGCGCCCCGCGCTGCTGGCGTACTGGGCCGCCCTCGGGAGCATCAGCGTCGCTGGATGGAACAGGCAGCTCACGCGCAACCGGCGGTACCGTCACCACCGCCCGCTCGCCGGTGACGCCGCGGGCGTGCCCACCGCCTTCGACGCGAGCCGGCTCGGCGCCGCGCAGGCGGGGCAGCAGAGCGACCCGAGCGTCCCGCCGTCGCCGAGCGCGGAGACGGGCCCGTTCGGGCTCAGCTTCGCGAACCTGCCAAACCTGCCGAACCTGCCCCAGCTCGCGAACGGCGCGAACGTGGCGACGGACTTGCTCGATGCGGCGGACAAGCACGTCCCGACGCTGACGCTGAACGCGCGGCCGCAAGTTCTTCCATGCCCTCGCCGTGGTCATGTTCGTGCCCGGCGTGGTGGTTGATGTGAGTCATCTCCGCAGAAAACAGTCGGCATATCGAGCTGATGCGTGCGTGGCCCAGCCTGCGTTCGCCCATCTGGCCTTCAGCGCGGCGTTCGCGCTGTTCACGTTCGCGGAATACGTCCGCTACTTTGCGCTGTATCCCTTCGGTGCGGCGGTGCACGTCTTCATGAACGAGTTCCTCGATCAGAAGGACAGCGGGACGGCCGTTCTCAGTCACTTTTACCTCCTCACTGGCTGCGCCAACTCGCTCTGGTTCGAGGGGCCCTCGCGGCTACTTCACTTCACCGGAATATTAACTTTGGGGGTCGGTGACGCTCTGGTGCGTGGAGGGGCTTCCTACGCGGAATCGGACGAGGTTATCTGACAGTGCCACTCCGCAGGCATCCATCGTCGGAAAGCGACTCGGGCGCAACCGATGGTCTGCAAGCACGCCGAAGACGGTCGAAGGGAGCGCCGCATTCACCGTATCGATTGTGGCGTGTGCCTGGCTGTTGCGGCTCTGCGGTTTTGCGGAGGACTTCTCGGTGCGTTCCGCCGCGTTGAGCTCGTGTCCGCGGACTCCCGACTCATGTGCTCCTAGCTCGTGCGATACACCGCCGTGGCTGCGCTGGGGTCCGTGCTGGAGGCGTTCTCGGTGCAGAACGACAACCTGACGTTGCCCCTGTACATGTGGAGTATGTTGGCCTTTGTGGCCGCGTAGGCACACAAGGCACCATTTGGCCAAATCGATGCCCCCGCTCAGTGGATTTTTCTGTCGAATCTCGATCAGGGCGTTGTGAGAACGCACGGGCGCTTACCTCACCCTGACGGCGTCTTGCGCCGTAAAAGCTGCTCATGCAACGCGTATTGCAGAGTTACGGAGAACCGTGATGATCACGCATCTGCAATGCTTCCATATATTCCTCTGAGAACAGGAGGAGCGGAGATTATGTTTGTTTGTAGGGAAGAAGTGAGGAAACTGCCGTAGCGCAAGACATCAGCAACCTTGCAAGCCACAATTTGGCCATATCGCCCGCTCTTATAATCCAGGCCTTCCTTCAGTCAATATCGGGGAGCATTGTCAAACCCTATGTGCATACTTCATTTTAGTCGACACCAAGATTACGGGCTTTAGTGTCCTCGTCAGCGCATGCCACAGATATCCCTCAGCACCAGCTTTGCCCCTGTCAGACTGACCTCTCACTTTTGCCACGTCTCTAAACCTATCATATCTTCCACTCCCTTCACCGCAGGCAAAACCAGAGTTCTGCCACACGAAAAGTGCTCAAAACGTATTTGGAAGGTCTTCCGTCCAGGGCGACAACGCCCTGAAAGGTTCCATTATGGTGCGTCTAGAGTTGGTCCATGCCTGCAGCGCTTGGTCCAGTCCAGTTATCTCTCCTGAGCGGATTGACAGTATCGCCAGCTGTGCTGGTCGAGGCTTGGCGAGAGCAGACGACCGATCGTCGATGGCGACAATTCCCATTTTGGGAAGTGGGGCTTACAACTTTGAGGCGCTGCGGACTCGTGCGGAGTAGCAAATATTCCAAAGTCCGCCTGATGACCTCACAGGGCTAGCAGACGCCCATACTCTCATCTGGCTTGGCCAAGCGCGCCTGCGGTGGTCAGTGGAGGAGGAGCGAGTCCACAGAAATATTCTCTTCT
This sequence comes from Terana coerulea, assembly GCA_024811115.1. Classification (NCBI taxonomy): domain Eukaryota; kingdom Fungi; phylum Basidiomycota; class Agaricomycetes; order Polyporales; family Phanerochaetaceae; genus Terana; species Terana coerulea. Next base: position 172,894 of record JAKOGH010000142.1, read on the forward strand.
TTCTGCCGCTTTTTTAAGATCCGTACCCCACTGAATGTTCAAGACGTACACGTACCCTACAGTAACGACGACCTACTCTCTGACGGCTCTCCGTCCTTGCTAGCTTGCTCTAATCTCGGCCAGGATCTGCTCGGATTCTTCGACATCCATCTCATCTCCACCATATCGCATTTTTATGGACCTCACAGCAAGCAGCAGGAACGCAGATACCTTACAGCCAGACTCACGCACCGGGCAGCTCCGACGGGCTACCACCCGACCCGAGACCGACCGCGGTATCTGTCCCATCGCTCAAGGAGCTCTCCTTCTCGCTTGCGTCCACGGCACCACACATCGCCCTCTCGCCTGCGCCGCGGCTCCCTCCGCCGCAGAAATCGCAGCGGAGCAGCAAGCCACGAAGACCCTCGACGGCCTCCTCCGCAGAGGAGAAAGTGGCCCTCCTGCCGTCTTCGTCCTTTGCAGATCCGCCCAGCACGCTGTCCCGCTCGGCCTCGCTGGAAGGGGGAGAGGTCGAGGATGGGCTCAGAGTCGCCGCATTCGGAGATTTCGCTGCAGGAGATGAACAGAAGGGCACATGCGGCCGTGGCGAACTTGCGGGCGGAGGCGTCGAGGCTCTCGGGTGCAGGTGCGTAGGCACATTGGCTTTCTGTTTCGTCCTCTAATTGCACGTCAGTGAACATGTCGCCTTCTCCCTTTGACTCGTCTCCCACAGAGGAAGTGCTCGCCCAACATCTCCGCGAGCAGTCTGACCCTGGAGTCGACTACGACTGGGCGACTTTCATCAGTGCCTACGCTCTTGGGCGATGGAACCCTCTGAAGACCCCGCAAGCCCCTCGGTCCCAGTACCAGCCTCCTGTGCTGGGCTCGAGCACACGCCCAAACTCAGGCATGATGGATGCAGTGGACAGCTACGCGGACTCTCCAGTGCCGAGCTCACCAACCTCATCTTACGAGCAACATGACCCAGGCACTCATTCCCTGAATGAAGCCCGCAAGCAGACCTCAAATATCAACCCGCTGACCAACTCAGCACCTCCCCAGTACCAACTCCCTTCCATCCTAACACCGTCATCCATGCCATCCCCTGTCCCCACCTTTCCAGAAGTGGGAATAGCAAACAGAAGAGCTACGATGCCACTAAATCTCAGCTTTACACATCGTGTGCGCAACTCTTTCGCGGACATGCGCTCTTCGGCCAACTATGGCGCTCCCGCAGACTCGCGACCATCCAGCTTGTCCGGTTCAGACATTACCACATCTGCTGCAACCATTCGCTTGGCAGCAGCCCGAGTCTCGGTCGCGCCCCTAGCACTGCCCTCGCCAGAACACGAACTAACAGACCCCTTCCGAGGCGCGACGGCGACGATACCAGGGTCCCATCCGTTAGACTCCCACCCGAACCACCATTACGCTCTCCTGGTATCACGCGCAAGAGCAGGCTCAGCAGCTTCTGGCAGGGTACGCAGGACGTGGAGTCAAACAATAGACTGTCCACAATCGAGGCGAGCCCACCAGAGTGGACGGAAGAGCACTATTCCGTGAAACCCACCGCAAAAGTCGTCGTCATCCTTCCCGTTTATGACGCGGAACGTCCCTCCCGCCACGGCACCCGTACGCCTGAACGAGGACAAGGAGGATGACGATTACTTTGGCACGATGGACGGCGCGAAGGCGCTGGAGGGCTTCGCGTCGAGTAGCGACGTCACCCCGCCGTCGCAGGCGGCCACGAGCGCGTCGCGCCCGGATCACGAGCCCTCCCGACACAACTCGGCGCCGCTGCTGGATTACGAGCCGACGACGGTGCCTGCGCTCCCAAGGCGGATCTGCTTGACGAGGCAGACCTCGGCGCCGCTGCCCACCCTCGCGATGTATGAAAAACGCCTCCGGACGGCGCGTCCTGCGTCGGAGAGCATGGCGCCCTCGCACGTCGGCCGTTCGGCGAAGGAGGAGCAGATGTTTTCCGAACTCGGTTACCTTGCGCCGCCGAACCCTCCCGATGAGCTGGAGCGACGACGAGCTATGTACAAGTAAGTTTAGGCCTACTTGGTTCACATATACCCGACTAAGTTTCCTATTATGTTAGGTTCAACATCTGGAATACGGGACAGGACATGAATTTTGACCGTATCGCGCATCTGGTGAAGCTGGTCTTTAGCACTCGCATGGTGGTCATAGCCCTTGTGGATGGTACCGAAGAGTAAGCCACGTGTCCTTGTCTATTGCCTTTTGGATCCTAAACAGGGTGTAGATTCTTCAAATCGGAATGTAGGTCATTTTCATACTAGGTTTGGTTATCTGTGTACTGACAGTCTTTCATCAAGCTGGTATGGGTATGCACAGCATGCCCAGAACATCGTCCTTCAATTCCCACGCAATACTACAACGGTATGCCGAAATTACCTGACATCGCAGTTCGTGTCCTGACTTGGCTTGACCAGCGATGACGAGCCCATGGTGATCTTGGACGCACAAGACGATTGGCGATTCGCTGGGAACGTAAGTCATCCCGTTGACCCTGTTGGCTGTTGTGTCTCGGTAGGCTGAACGTACGGCAGCCCCTCGTTGTCGGAGCTCCTCATATCCGCTTCTATGCCGGTTGCCCGTTACGAACGCAAGACGGATTCAACATCGGAGTGTAAGTTTAGGAGTAGTTAGTCGGTTGCCCCAAGTCTGAAGGTTTGTCTAGCTTGGCAATCCTTGATGATACACCGCGAAGGGAATTCAGCCCTCGTCAGCGGCATACGCTGAAAGAGTTTGCCCAGATCACCATGCGAGAGTTAGAGCTTTGGCGGGACAAGGTGTGTCCGCTTCTCAGGCTGTGCAGGAATGTCGATCTTCATGATTTGCGTTAGATTCAATTGCGAATTCGTGATCGAATACAGACCTCAGTGGGTTTCTGACCTCGGTACTTATGGTGGTCTTCTTACTGATAAGCTTCTGTCCAGATGGAGGAGTTCACAAGAGAATGTCTTGAGGTTGACAAAGACATCAACGGTGAACGTGCCGAGGGCCGGAGTCTGTTCGTGGGGACGTCAATGGAGCAGATCTACGAGCGGGCTGCGAAGCTCGTCAAGCGCACGCTGGACGTGGAGGGCGCCGTTGTCATGGACGTATCTCATGTAGACGTCCTTGAGACCGTTGTAGCTGAGAGCACTACTTCGATCAGCGTGCACAGCGACGACCCCCAAGTGGGGACAGTCAACCGTAGCCTCAACGCTGATGAGTACAGCAAGCTGCAAGACTTCTTTGCCAAGTCTCCCGACGGCAAGATCTGCGAAGGGATTCTCCCCGCCGGTCTCCGTCCCTTCATGCCGTCAAGAATACAGTATGCGCTAGGTAAGCTTATTTGACTTGGATGTCGTCTGTCAGGCTGCCGACCTCGGAACAAACAGCTGTCCCGATATTCAACATTGATAAGCGTCCGTTCGCTATACTATGTGCATACAGCACCGGCGAGAGAACCACGCCCTTTGTGAGTTGATATTGTCCTTCCTCATTGTGTGCATGGCAAATCTGACGGATATGTCAAAGTTGGAAGGTCACGAGTTGTCATACCTGAGGGCGATTGGTGGGTATACACGCATCCAATCGCCGGCATATGCTGACGGAACACCTGCAGGCGTCATTATCTTGTCGGCTGTCCTCAAGCGGCGAATGATACTCGCGGACAAGGCCAAGAGTCTCTTCATATCCAAGTAAGCTCTTGGGAGCATGTCTGTTGGATCTCGATCGCAACTGACCGATCGTCGCAGCATCTCTCATGAACTGCGCACCCCGCTGCACGGTGTATGTCTCCCGATCGACTTGTTCACTCATCTCACTGATTGTGCTTCCAGATCCTTGCATCGGCGGAGTTGCTATCTGAGACGCATCTAGATCACAGCCAGTCGTCGTTCCTGCAGACGGTGCAGGCGTGTGGCACTTCTCTTGTCGAGACGGTGAACCACGTTTTAGACTTCACCAAGCTGAGCGGCAACGCGAGGTCGGGCGGTACCGAAAACGTTATCCAACGGAGCAGGTACGTCGGTTCGAAACCCTCCCGAGTGTTCGGAGTACTGATCGACGACCTGCAGGGTGGATCTGATGCAACTAGTGGAGGAGGCCACTGAAGGCTGTTGGATCGGTCATCGTGCACGCATGTTCACCTCCGAGATCGGCAGTGTTTACTCTCCGCCCAAGCCAGATCGGACGCCCCATGTTACTCAACACTCAAAGTGGGTGGAGACGGTTATCGACATTGACCACAACGCTAGGGTGAGATACATCTATAGCTCATGGCTGCTGTCGTCTGACGTCCTTTCAGGGTTGGGTTTACAAGTCTGAGAAAGGTGGTATACGTCGCGTGTTAATGAACCTCTTCGGTAACAGCCTGAAGTTCACCACAGTGAGCAAGAGAGGTCTTAGCCATGGCTTGGGCTTAACATTGTTCGTAGGACGGATTCGTTCATGTGACGCTTCGTCAACAGCCACCTGTCCCCGGCCAGTCGTCCAAGCTGGTCAAACTTGAGCTGTCTGTTGTCGATACAGGCAAGGTAGGCGCCGTCTCGACAGGGTGTGCTGTAGATACTAACTATCCTATCATAGGGCATAAGTCAAAGTTTCTTGAAGGTTAGTTGATCGTCATGGCTGTAGTAGCGTGTTACTGACTTAGTGACAGAACCAACTCTTCCATCCATTCTCCCAAGAGAATCCGTTGCAGACTGGTACAGGTCTCGGTCTCGCCATCGTGAACAGCATTGTGCGATCTGCGAGCGTCGACGGCAAAGTGGATGTCTGGAGTGCGGAAGGTGTTGGCACCGAGATCAAGGTGACCTTTACCGCGGAGGTCACGGAAGACACCGAACACTCAGGCCACGACCTTGAGCTGCTGAAGTCTTACAATTCGCTCAGCCGGCCGACAGTCCAACTCATGGGTTTCGACGAGTCTCACCGTGGCATCGCACTGCTCAAGAATGTCATCAAGACGTACCTCGCCGATAGCTGGGAGATGGCCATCTCGGACGGTTCGGAGGAAGGCGACATTATCATCGTCAACGAGGATTACGGTCAAGTCAGCCGGGTCATTCAAGATGGCCGGCTCAGGCGACCGTTTATCATCCTATCTTCGGGTCGCGGAGATCCGAAGCTCATGAGCGTTGTCGGGGAATATGAGCGCTTGGGCGGTTTCTGTCGAATTGTTTACAAGCCTGTGGGCCCATGTCGCTTGGCGGCAGCTCTCAAGCTTTGTCTCCACGCGCTGAACATCACCATGTCCCGCAGCTCCGAAGACCTTGCCGCGGGCGCTGGGTACTACGAGTCTGCGCCGTCGGAAGCGGGCTCGGACCCAGGCGGGTTGAACATGACCTTACCACGACGCTACTCCGAGGAGCATACCAAAGGCAAACCAAAAATATCCCACATCCGTCCGTCCCTGGGTCCGCGAGCTGCCACTGCACATCCTCTGGCGACGTGGACCCATTTGACCTCAACGACGGAGCAGGAAGAGCCGCTAGTTCAGGAGCCGCGCCCCGTATCCCCTGTACTGGCGATGTCGCAAAGCCCATCCAGCCCGACCATCGCCATTGGGACGGGAGGAACGCTGCTCAAGACGTCAGCCGGCACGTTGCGTCCGCAGTCGGAAACTGTGCGCGTATTAGTGGTGGAGGACAATGCTATCCTGCGGAATCTTCTGTGAGATTTTATTAGCGTATGCGGGCGGTAGGCAGTACTGATCGTAGTAATTCTTTCAGGGTGAAGTGGTTACGAAACAAGGGCTTTGATTACCGCGAAGCAGTAGACGGCCAAGAGGGCGTCGAAGCCTTTGAAGATGACGGACACTTTGAGTGCGTGGTTTTACAACATTTGAAAGCCCACATCCTTAACTCAAATTCACCACAGCGTGGTCCTTGTCGATTTATCCATGCCAATCTTAGATGGTACGTGTAGAATATTAACATCTTACGGCTGCCGTCACTGATCTCCGGGCACAGGCGTAGGGGCAACGCATAAAATCCGCGATGTCGAAGCCGCAAGAAGAGCAGAGAAGCACTCTCCCAACCCTCTGTTAGGCGCAAAGATTCTTGCCCTCACTGGGATGTCGTCCCTAGATGACAAGCGGCGAGCGTTCGAAGCAGGTGTCGACGGCTAGTACGTCTTTTATGAGTGCTTGTATACGTGTATACTGACTTGCGCGCGTATAGCCTGGTGAAGCCCGTCGCTTTCAAGACCCTAGACCTTATGTTTCACAAGCTTGGCGTCTCATGACCCCGCGACACGTAGCGCTTTCCTTCCTTTCCCTGGGATGATCCTTCTGGGCACCATAGGCATAGGCCAAAACCCACATCCATAGTACAACAATACATCTCTTGCAATCGGACATACCCCACATTGATGCATAGCCAATTCTCTCTCATACACCTATACAGTCGATGTTCTCCACCACCTACTTGCTTCACAGTTCACACTTCTATTCTTCCTGCCTAGCTGAGCTTTCGTTCGCAAGGCTCCTTTTAGTGTCTGCTCCTTGTCTCACTGTTATCGAATACCTCGTTGTAGCATCCTAGCTAGTTTCTTCGCGTATCTGCCATACATAATGTATACTAATGGACGTTTCTATGATTTTTCTTCACACTCGGGCAAAGTTGTATCATACAAGGTTGTTGGGCTTCCAATCCCCCAACTTTTGGCTGGTGATAAATTACACAATGTTAAAAAAAAGTACGAACTTAACTCGAAAGCGTGGGGTGCGAGTCAGAATGTGACAGCAATATGTAGCTGAACTCGGTGGAAGCTAGAAATGGTGTACAGATGGTGATTGAGCCGTGACGGCCTTCCTATGACATGAACAGTGTGTGGAGTGCAGATGCTTTTATGCCCTGGTGGGCGACGCAGGCCTGCTAACCGAGCCCTCGCGGTGCCTGCGGAGCAGCCGGTCGAGGGCCTCCTTCTGCCCGACCTCAAGCTCGCCGGACTGGATGCCGGAGTGGTACACACGAAGAAGGGTGTCGACGTCGTCCATCGACTGTGTCCGGACGTCGGCGAGCTCCTTGATCTTGGCTGTGACGTCCTTGACCTGTAACCGCTTGTCAGGAACAAGGCGCACACGGAACGAGGGAAGAAACAAACCTCGTCGTCGGTGAGCTTGAGGCCCAGCTGCTCGACACGGCTCTTGACGGCGTTCCAGCCGGTCAGACGATGGCCGATCGAAACATAGCGGGTGAGACCGAAGTCCTCGGGCTTGAGGATTTCGTAGGTAGAGGGGTTGTTGAGGATGGCCTTGGCGTGGATACCGGCCTTGTGGGTGAATGCACAGTATCCACTAAGCAAGATGTGAGTAACATATCCTCAGCGGAAGAGGATAAACAGAAATGTACGTGATAGGGTTCATGAAGGGAACGTTAACCTCGACTGCCTCCGCAACCAAGTTCTCAATCTCGCGGAGCATGGGAAGGTTGTACTTGGACTTGACGTATTCGGGGTTCGCGGCGTACAAGCAGGCTACGAGACCACCGAGAGGAGTGATACCGACACGCTCGCCAATACCAAGCACAGACGTGTCGATGTGGGTCGCGCCGGCTTCGAGAGCGGTGTAGGCGTTGGCAATGGCTGTAAACGGGATTAGAGACGCGCATATAACCAGCTTTAGCATCAGAACTGACCCATTCCGGTGTCATTGTGCAAATGAATCTCAATGTCGCACTTTACAACGCCACGGAGTGTACGGACGAGGTCGTAGACTTGGCGTGGGTTGGCGCAACCAACGGTATCGGCAATGCCGACACGGTTCACGCCAATCTTGTCGACGGTCTGGTAGATGGAGAGCAAATCGACGAGGTCCGACCGGAAAGAGTCTTCCGAAGAGAATCGGACTTCAATTCCTGTAATTATTCATTCATGAGTCTCGGACAAGACTGAGGTAGACAATCGTGCAACGAACCCTTGGACTTGACGTACTCAATAACCTCGATGGCGGTCTTGGTGATGTAAGCCATGTCCTTGCCGTGCGAGAATTCGCGCAGGAAGGATGAGGTGCCAATAACGACGTCGACACCATCGACACCTATAGGAAGCGGATTCAGTTTACAAGGTAACCAGAACAGTAAGTGTCATACGCACCAGTCTCTACAGCAATGCGAGCATCGTCCATGTGACACCGGATGTGTGTTAGGATCTTGGCCTTCAACCCCAGCTTGCAGATGGCCTCGCAATCTACGCACATCTGGAGCATCAGAGATCCGTACGCAGAAGAGCCCGAAAGTTGCGCTCACCACTGCGAGACGCTTCTGAGGCCGCAGGGCTGGTGAGCTCGATGTACTCGACACCAAATGCATCGAGAGCCTTAGCGATGGCGATTTTGGTCTTGGTATCGAAGAATGCGTTCGCGAATTGCTCGCCCTCTGTTCAATCCCGTAACACACTTAGCGCTGTAGTCCATTCAAGACCACCGGACTTGACTCACCTCTCAGGGTACTCTCTATGATGCTGAAGTTTGAGATGTTGCTGAGGAAGTCAGATGCACGCGGAGCATATGGATTTCTTCTTTGCGCCTCCTGGGAGTTGGCGGACGAGGAACCGTTTTGTGAAGTAACATGTCCGTTGACTCCGTTGGTCTTAACGGACGTCTGATGGGTTGTTCCGTTCGTTAGATCAACGGGGACCATTTGGGACGGATCGTTGGGTGTTGAGTCGCCGTTGGTGTGCGGGCACATTTTGGTAGGAGGTAGCGGGTTGGAAGTATGATGTAGAAGGACGAGAGAGTCCTGAACCTTGTATACTGGACGAAAAATGAGTGGAGTCACAAAAGAGTCATTCCCAAGGGTAAGCAGGTCACGCGCCCATCGCCGCTTTCGGCAAATCCCCCGCACCGTCACTGGTGAGTATTTCGTCAGAATTACTCGCGTTTCTATTCTGCCAGATCTTGATTGGTTCCTCCGACCGGGGCAGCATAGTCTAGACAACAGTCCGTGGTCTCATAACCGTATGTACGCACACGGGAATCTCGGATTACACTACTCTTCGCTCGCATCTCGTCTCTTCATGCACGCCCTCGCAATTCTTGTCGCAGTATGCCATACCGCACTTCCTGCATCGATACTTGCCCCAGTACCCGCACACGGTACACCACATCCGAGGAGGCTCCTTTGGCGCAGGGGCTGTCGCGGTGAAGTACGAGGGTACCGATGGGGGAAGTGAAGCTATGCCCTGTCCACGACCATGAGCGCGACAGCATGCGATGATGGCCTCCGCGCACTTGCCGATTCCTCCAGCAAGACGGCGAAACTCTTCTTGTATAGTACAGCCGTCCTGACGTTCATCGTCGACTTCTTCTTCCTCCCCGCTTCTGCTGCTCGCTTGTCCGAAATCGCTTGCCGGGCACGACCTTTCCCTGTTCGCCCGCCGCTACCGTTCTGTTCATCTTCTTCGGCACCTCCTATGAGTGCAGTTGGCTCGGCATAATTTGACCTCTGGAACCATATGTTAAATCAAGCCGGGCACGGAGCAAGGCGCGTCAAGTACCTCAAGCTCGTCCAGATGCCTCTTCGTCCGTTTGGCAATCACATCCGGGTCGAGCTGCGAAGAGTTTGCATTCTGCGCCTTTCTGGCAGCTATATAATATTCAACTGCTCACAACAGGTTTCAGATATGTAGGCAAGTGACCATCGACGTACGCTGTCTGCGTGGGGGCATTTACCAAACCGCATGATTGCGTAAGCGCCCAAGTAAACTCTCGTGGCAACTTGCAAGCCGCTCACGAAACCTGTAAGTACATGAATGGCAGTGCAGAACTCCTCTGACTATCTATGCGTTTTAGAGGGTATTTAGTCGTCCATGTCGCCTTCTCTATCAGGCATCTAGGCGGACTGATTGCACCTCCATAAGCCGTCTGCTACTCGTCTGCTCATAATGAAATAAAGCGGCGTCTAGCAAATATTGTAAGACGGCCGCAGTGAGCTGTCCACCATCATTCACCTTGCTTCTGGTCCCTCTGCTACGTTGCCCGCTCAAGTCACCCTCAGCGCATGCAACGTATTCGCCGCATGGGTCGCGAGGCAGCTTACAGAAGAATGGCGAAGAATGTTCATCCCAGACGGCGGAACGCCCTCGACCGTCATGTCATCCCTACGTTGGATACTTTCGCCGCTTTTCTCAGGGAGAACCCCGCCATTGCGTCCGTTATCACTCTCCTTACTCCAGAACCTGACCAAGATGCCCTCGAAGCCGATGCTGGAAGAGAAATAAATGATGAGGTCAAACCTCGCACTCTCCTCGCCATCCTCCATAGCCTACCGAAATTACGCGCTCTCCAGTTCAGGAACTTCACCCTCAATACTCTGGGCAACAGTATTGCGAAAGAGGTGCTCAGCTTTGGAAAAGGCTATGTGTCCATCGACACCCTGCGGATATCCAGCATGTCAGGCATTATAGACGATGGCGAGCAACTGGAGACCGACTGCATTGCTAATATGTTAGGCCTCTTCGAAACTGTGCGGGAATTACGTATCGTGGATTGTGATGAGGTTGACCTGGAGTCCCCGTATCGTCTTCCGAAACGGTTATCAGTCAACTCTATCATCCTCGACGTCGGCTCTCCCGCGACGAAAACATTGAAAGCGTTGGTAGAACTCCCTTTGGTGAACACTATGACCTCGTTGGATGTACATGGAGACGCCTCACGCGAAGACGACATCCCAGAAGATGATGCCAGTATCGACATTGTCGCGGCTCTGCGGGACAGCTTGCCTACTTTTGGGCAACATTTGTGGCACCTTGGCTTCGCCTTGAGACCGTGGCTTGTTCCGGAGCTAAGTGCGTATTACGATTCACGTTCTAGTAGCGTAAAACTAATTCTCATATACACAGGAGACCCCCGCGCTTGCCTCAAGAGCGAGTTGAGCCGTTGCATCTTCGCCCATTGTTCCAGTCTTCGGTCCCTCACATATCATCTCTTATGGAGTTGCCCAGACAACCACGCCCAGCTGCTCGCAGAAACAGCTCAAGCAATTGCGCACATCAAGAACGCACCGTTTTACCGCATGCTCGAGACCTTCAGGCTTCACATCGAGTGCCGCTGGGCATCTGAGAAACCGCATACAATGTCGCCCACAAGCTTTAGCACGCAGTTCCATCTCATACACAAGGCTATGGAGAGTCTGGATACGGTGAAGCATGTGGCTATCAAGGTCGAAACTCGGACATATTACGTGACTGAGCATCCTCAATGGAGACAGGAGTTTGCGACGATGTTTCCTAAAAGTTCAAACACTAGGGTCTGTGCCCCAAGAACTATCCTGCATTTTTCTTATGCTGTTACTGCTGGTCACTCTGCTACAGTCGAACCAGCCCGACAAGCTGCTTTGGCCAACAAAGGACTTGAATTGGACGTACGTACTGCGAAAGGCCTCACGGTCATGCATGCTGAGCTGTTCTCTGCCGTAGACCAATTGTGTGCCAATACTACCACCGTTGCTATTCCATACAACCGCTACACACTTACTCGCATTTCGCTTTTTTTTTGCCTTGTAGGACACAGGCCCCGGGTTTTGACTCGAACATTCATACTCGTTTCACGATCACGCACCGTGAGAGCGATGAACTTGGGAGCCGCAAGTTGGCCGCACTGAGGCTCGCCTTGTGCTAAGGTGGTGCCGTGAGCTGAAACAGGAATTTGCATTTTGAACCTGCCAGCCATGAATGTTACAGCTCGCACGCCTCGGCGGACACAGGTCAATTGCATTTCTAACCGGGCTATCGCTACTGCTGGTGCACGGCGACCCACAACTTGCGCATCCTATGGCTTCTGCTACACACAGTGTACAGCCTATCCATGGAGGGAACTCTCTTTCCTTCGAAGTGTCTGGATTTACCAGCGCCGTGTACGCCCTGGCGAAATACGGGCGTCCGAACTTGTGCTGGTCCAAATGTTGAATGCTGGAACTGGCCTTCAAATACATGATTCGCGAAACTTAGCACCATTCCTGACACGAGTGTGCGTTCCTCGAGATATACCAGACAATCTCTCACCATCACGTCAGCGTGAAGCAAGTAATGAGTTGTAAAAAGTTATGCTTTGCAGGCATGGAACAAAAGCGACCAACCTGGGAGTCGAACCCAGAATCTTCAGCTAACTCCACCGGAAACTGACGCCTTAACCATTAGGCCAGCCGGCCGTTAAGGATTGAACCTTTGGCATTTATATAACGGCCTACAATTATAGCGCCGAAACACCCATTTCCCCAGAACCTTGGCGAGCGCACGGAGGTTGCCTCCTGCAGTCAACACCATGTCATTCTTTAGCACCGCGTCTTCCTCGACGACAGTCAACAGTGTGCCAGACAAGGACTTCGAGCTCGTGGACCCACCTGGGGATTCCATTTCCTCTCTTGCTTTTTCACCACAGGCTGATTACCTTGCAGTCGGTAGTTGGGATAACAATGTATGTCTCTTTCGCTTTTTCTTCCGCACCGGTTCTTACTGGCGCACGCTACACCGTCAGGTTAGGATATACGAAGTTGGGTCAAATGGTGCTTCGCAAGGTAAGGCTATGTATTCGCACCAAGGACCTGTCCTGAGTGTATGTTGGAACAAGGTGCGCCCCATTAGTCCTCTGCGACCGACGCCTACTTATGTGTTTTTGTCGTGTTTCATTCGATAGGATGGCTCGAAAATACTGTCAGGCGGTGCCGATAACGCGGGGCGTATGTTTGATGTCACGACGGGGCAGAGCCAACAAGTCGCGCAACATGACGCGCCAATCAAGGTCGTAAAGTGGATTGAGTCCCCACAGGGCGGTATCTTAGCCACGGGAAGCTGGGATAAGACTGTCAAGGTGCGCCTGTGTCCGACATTCGCTGTAAACGCGGTAATTGATGAACCAGTGAATGTGGCCAGTACTGGGATCTCCGGACGCCAAACCCCATTTCGACCGTCCAACTCCCGGAGCGCTGCTTCACTATGGACGTCATGTACCCGCTCATGGTCGTTGGTACCGCCGAACGCCACATCCAAATCTTCAACCTCACGAACCCTACTCAGGCATTCAAGGTAGGCTTCCACCCGCCGCTTCGTGCTCCAGCGAATCTCACCTGCACGCGCACCAGACGATGGTATCTCCTCTGAAGTGGCAAACACGCGTTGTCTCGTGCTTCCCAACTGCCAACGGCTTCGCGGTCGGCAGCGTCGAGGGCCGCGTCGCGATTCAGTACGTCGAAGACAAGGACGCGACGAGCAACTTCTCGTTCAAATGCCACCGCCGCGACCAAAATCCCAAGGACCAGTCCCTGGTCTACTCGGTGAACGACATCGCCTTCCACCCCGTGCACGGCACGTTCTCGACCTGCGGCTCGGACGGGACCATCAACTTCTGGGACAAGGACGCGCGGACGCGGCTCAAGACGTTTGAGCCCGCGGCAGGCCCGGTGCCCTGCACGACATTCAACCGGACCGGCACGATCTTCGCGTACGCGGTCAGTTACGACTGGAGCAAGGGCCACAGTGGCATGACGCCCAATCACCCCAACAAGGTGATGCTGCATGCATGCAAGGACGACGAGGTGAAGAGGAAGCCCCCAAAGCGGTGAGGCTGCAGGTGCGGAGTGTGCTATTCTCTACACGTCGTTATCAGGATTTGTGGATAGTTGTTTTGTTGTTGCAATCTCATATCTGTATCCTTGCCTAGAGTAGCCCTGCAGTGTGCCATATTGCAGGACAGTAAATTCCCGCTAGTTGAGAGGTGAGTTTTCCACTCTAGAATCACTAAACCAGTTATTTAGGATGCCATACTGGAGAATCCTGTTATATTCCGCCCAAGGTGAGTGACGTTGTTTTATGGCGGGGTGTCATGCTCATGCAAGTATTTGCAGTGGGCTGCCGATCTGCTCTGCTCCGGGCACCAATAAATAGGAAGAAAATTCAGCATTAACCTACAGTCATAACAAGCAAGATTTGATCTTCAAAGTAGTGAGAACTGGGGCACGACAACATACGTGGCAACGCGTCTCCACTCAAGGTCTGTGACTTGCTAACTGACTTAATGCACTCGCTCAAAACATCTCTCCGCAGTATATCTCCTTCTGCTGCTAGGTACTGCTCGCCGGCCCAGGCCCAAAGGCGGCGGTCACAGCGTGCGATATAAATCCCTGTGTTGCATGGCTTCCCATCTGCATGCGGTTCTCCTTCTCCTGGAACAGCAACGACAGCACGACAAGCTCCCGGATCTCCATCGCGCCGGGAAAGAGCACGAGCTTGCCCGGTCTGTCTGCCAATGGCCCATCCTTGTGCGCCTCCGCTTCCTCTGAGCTGGCTTGATCCGTAGGCCGCTTCAAGGAGCCAACGGTGTAGACCGCAATGGGCGAACCGTGTTTGTCGTGAGGCCTGTACATCTACAGCGACACGATTTAAAATGCACGTATCACACCTCAGCACTCAGCACTATAACGACAATTGCACTGAAGCGTACCTCCAGCGACCGCCCACGGCCGCCGATGACCTTCCACTTGTACTTCCGGTCCTGGTCGTCGTGGACATACAGCGACCTACACACGCACGTTCTCCGTCAATTCTGCACATGAGATCCCATACGATGCTGAGTGCTTACGCAGACAGAGGAACGTGGCTCTTCTTTATCCAGTCCGAGTACGGCAGCGGCTCGCGGTCGCGTATCTTGACCTTGTCCCCCGACTTGTGCCACTCGAGCGAGCCGACCTCCTCGCCCTGGGCGTCATACACCCAGGTGATCTTTTGTTCACTTGCTAGGTTTGTGGAGACGCGATACACGACATCGCCGTTCGCAGCGGTGATGGTGGTGTTCGCGACGTTGTCCGGCGTGAAGGTAAACGTCACTGCGGTCTCGGAGGGTGCGGCCATAGTGCGTTGCGGGTGGTAAGTGTGAACTGCGCATGTGGAGCTGGCGCGCAACCTGCTTATATGTGTCTGCAGAACGCAGGTATATAAGGTTCTCGCAGCACGTCATATCGCCCAGCCATCTCTCGATTACATTAATGTTACATTGAAGTTGAACAGCGCCCCGACATGAATACTATGCCGTATCGGAACTGTCCACCTGCCGAGCGGACCACACTACATAAAAGGCATGTGTTGCCCATCATTACATTTACCGGTGCAAAGCGGTTTCTCGAATTGCACTTGTCAATCTCCAGGCGAAAAGGCGGGCAATATGCTCCCAAGTACATAGCCTTTGTGGCGTTCTCATCAAGCGCCCGAATATATTGTTAACAGTGCATGTACAGCGCAAGTCTTCAGGAATAAAATCTCATGAGGACCAGTGGATGTACAGGATCTTCTCTGGTAGGTGAGCGAGGCCGGATAGAGATATTCAAGAGGTTCTAGCTGGACTGCTGTGTCTTAAGCTGCGACACGCAGGTCACTGCCTGATATTCACCTCTCACGCATGAGGCGACCCACCTTATTCAGAGATTTTTCAAAGAGGACTTTTGAATGTCAGAATAAACGAGAAGTAATTCCAAAAGGTAGTGTACAACATGTCATACAATGGGTAGCGCAGTATGCCTTTGTTTCTCACCACACCTCCATATTTCAGCGACCAGTAGCGCGACCAATCTCCACATCCTGCTCCGCGTCAGCGAGACCAGAGTCAATCATGGCCTGGTCAATCTCCCGCTCCTGCTTCAACGCATCGTTCTTGTTTCCACGAGTGTATCCTTTGACGTTCAGCGCATCGTCGGGCGCCGAGCTCAACAAGTCCGCGACCTCGCCTTGAGCGGAAGGTTAGCTATCGCGGGCACCAAGAGCTGCATGGTACACATACCCCTGGGGATTGCACCCGTATCATCAGACCTGGCTGTCTCATGGTCCTCCTGCGCGTAATTCCGGCCTGTGGGCTGGTTGCTCGCGCCGCGCGCACCGACGGGCTGGCGGGCGTCGGCGCCGTCGGGGTTGTACTCGGCGTTGTCTGGGCCGGCGTCGGCGGAGGGGTTGTACGTCAGGTTGTCGACGCCGCGCTCGGTGCTCTGGGGCAGGTTGTACGGGTTTCCGCTGACCATGTTGAAGGTATGCGAGTGGTAGACGTGGGTGGTGATAAAATGCGGGGAATTGGGCGGTGATCTGGGGGAAGGGACTGGCGAGACCGCGAGGTGTTATATAGGGGCGTCGGGAGGACGAAACGTCAGATCCGCTCCTGAAGGTGGCAACTCGCACTTCATCGAGAACGTCACCTGTGGCGAACGTACATACTTGCCCGATTTGGGCCCTCCCGCCGATGCCGCCGCTCATCAATCCCGCCCTTCGTCATTCTGCTTCCGACGTTGTCGCCGGCGAGCCTCTCGTCCTCGGCCACCGCATTCCACGCTGTGAAGCTGAATCTGTCGACTCTCAGATGCTGAGCTCTTGAGCATACAATGGCACAGAAATTTCAGCGACTCTTTTACCTCGTCAGGAAACGCCGAAACGGCCTAACCACTGACCGACCGTTACGGCACCAATGACAATTGAAGTCACAGCGTGTATGGAGCTGCTCCTATTGTTGATAGCCTGCAACGAGCAAGAGCCACTTGGCGTCCTCGCTCAATGGCATGCAAACCCAATCGGCCGATGGTCGACGCCTCGCCGTCATCCCTGTAGTCTGGGCAATCCAAATGCCTTCCTGCCGACAACTGTTGAGAGTCGCCGTCCGGTACTACGCAGACGAGGCCAGACTGTCCAAGTCGACTAGCGCGGAATATAGCATACCCAATATGTTGTACAGCTCTAAGATAAATACTGCACAGTCCAATGGTCCGTGGCCGATATGGTGTGCGGGTAATACAGATGTAATCGACGGCTAATCGGTCTTAAGACCGGTAGCGAGGCAGTGCCAGGCGAGGGCGCAAACCAGGCCTCTGCGTCCGTGACTGGGAGTCTGCTATGGACAGTCCCGGCTGGAGATCATGGTCCGAGTCCGTTGCCTCGATGTCAACAAACTCGTCTTCCGCGTCGGCGCCAGGGTAAGGGGCAGAGGTATTCGACGGCATTGTCGAGGTCTTATATGACGATGGCCGCCTGCGAAGCGAAGGGAGCGAAGGCTGGACTGAGCCGGCAGTTACACCAGATAAAGATGGGTGTCGTAGTGAGTGCGAGGGATGTGGCGTGGGGGATGGTACAGCCGTGGGACGGTATGAAGGCGGCGGAGACGGCAGAGGAGAGTAGTCTGGCGTTGGTAGCGCTCCAGGGAAGACGTTACGTCTGCTTGATGAACACGGCTGCCCGAACATATTCGGAGCCAGGACGGGAGATGGGAGCGGTGAAGACAGAGGGGAGCTCAAGCACGACGTAGACGATGTCAACTGAGACAAAGGCGATGAAAAGCCAGTAAAGCCCATGGTCGGTGTTGTCATCGGTGAGGTTAGGGGGAGGATAGCGGTGACGACGATTGCGAGTCGAACGGGGCAGAAACAGAAGGGATACCTGCATGCAAGTTACCTTGGGATGAGGGCGGTGTCAGAAGTTGATTTGTCGGTGGATGTGCTAGCGCTTGAGATACTTGGTTGGCAGAGAATTTTACGATGAGTTTCCGTGGTTTCGAGGGCTGGCCAGTCTGAGGTCGAGTGCGAGCAGCCGGAGTTACCTTCTGACGCTTTGGAGGCCTTGCGCCGTCGTTCTTGTGAGACAACTTCCGCTTGCCGAGTGTAGCCACAGAAGTTGAGCCCTTCAGTGCCTTCCCCTTCTTCCCATTCTCCTTCTTCCCTTTAGACTTAGACTTTGCAGCAACCCTCTGAGCCTCTTCCTCCTTCGCCGCTCTCAACGCCGCCTCCGCCTTCATCTCTTCCCTCCGCCTCTTCTTCTCTATCACAGCCTCCCTCGCCTTCTCCTCTCGCTCAATCTCCTCCTGCACGATCCTCGCGAATGATTGTGCATCTCCGCGTAACCACACATCAAACACACCATCCCACTCGCGTGTCGGCACCGGAAAATCCAGGTTCAGATATATCGTCTTAATGGGAGCGTCATCCTCCTCCGCTGAAGACCGGGACGACGACGTGGGAGCGGCCGAAGAGGACGACTCGTTCTGTGACCCACTACCTCCCGAAGAGCGTGAACGAATAGCTTTCGAAAATTCTCTCACCATCCGTTTTGTCCCCGGCACCCGCAAGCTCGTTCCCACCACAATCAAAAGGTCTGCGCCCGTGCGCCCCTTCCCTTTCGAGTTGCCGAGCAGGTCCCGCTGCACGACGTCACCGACCTCCTCGCCGTCCTTGTGCACCTCGTTGTACAGAACGACGCTCGGCCGGAGGACTCCCACCCCGCGCGACCGCTTCCCTATCGCGACCCGGGTTTCCTCCATTTGGCTGCACTCCGGACAAATGGGTAGCGCGCCCGCATTCAGTTCCTCCAGGTAGCTCTCAAGCGCGAATGAATGAAGGCAGATCTGGCAGTGCATATTCTGCAGGGTGCCGTGGAGGGGGATGCACCGAGGTGTTTTCCGCCGGTGGCGTCGGGAGGCGGGCAACGACGTCTGCCGACGACGAGGCGACGGGGCCCTCTGCGGCGTCAGGCGTGCCTTTGGAGGAGCGCGGCTTGTAGCGCCTGATGTCAGGCTCCGGCACCCCAAATGTTAGGCCCGCCTTCTGTTCGAGGGCATCGATGTTCTGCGAGTACACTCGCAGCAGCCTCCCACGGTCATCGAGGGTGCGGAGCAGCTGGTGAAAGGGCGTCGGTTGTGCGCGGGTCGAGTCTTCGGCGAGTCGCGCAATCATCTTGCAGAACAAACCCGTCGTTGCCTCGGACTGTGGTTCGTTGGTTAGCGCACGCATATATGGCATACATCGAGCTTGCTGGACATATGCTCCATGGCGGTTCCTCAGAATGTTCAATCCATGCAACCAGAGGTAGTGGTGCAGATAGCAAACGGGCGTGTTGACAGCCGAGGTCAGGCGAGTGACGACGGCGACGTGTGATGGTAAAGTGTGGAAAGGGTAATAGCCCCACGTTGGATACCGTGCGCCATATGCCAAGCACGCACGATACTCTAGAGAATGCTATAACTCACGTTGAAGACTGAGGCATCGAATAGATCTCGTCCAGAGCTCAAAGAGCTATTCTCTTTCTTTAATGTCTGAAACAGTCCCGTTTCAGATCGGAAGTCTGGGATACCAGCTTGGACGGATATCCCTGCACCTAGTGAAGGTATGGCTCAGTGTTAAAAAGCCAGCATTTCAAGAGGCTACTTACCACAGAGCACGGCGATGCGTTTCGCCTTTAGTATCGATTTCACCACCCGTTGGACATGAGGTACCGGGTCGGCTGAAGGTACAAGAAAGTGCGGTATCGTTGCAGGTGGCGACGAACCCTCCAGCGGGAGGTAGACCGTCATTGAGTGACCTAGATATATCTGCGGATCGTCTGCAGGGCTTGAGGGCAGACGATACCGCAACGTGGGTTAGGAGGTGACGTGTGGTGCAGAGTCAAGAGAGAGGAGGAGGGCGTAGAGAGGCGCCAGGTGAACGTACCGATCACGGCCAAATCTAATCTGTTACGTTGTATTAGGCGCTTGACACATATCTGTTTCGGGCCGCTTTATTCTCACAGACAGTCAGTGAGCCCGGCGCTTGCGCGCGCGACTGACGCGTCGGCCAGTTCAGCTCGCAATCACCACCACCACCCTCGGTCTCTTACCCACCATCGAGAATCTACTGTTTGGACCTCATCGAAATGTCTACCAACGCATCATCATCATCGAAAGTCGAGAGCCCGGCAAAAGTCGCTGAGCCGGTGCCCCATAAGGATGAGGACCACCCCGCTGCACTCGGTGTCCTTGAGGAGGACGATGAGTTCGAGGAGTTCCCTGTAGCGGGTGCGTTGCTCTTCAGAGCATCTCAAAGTCAAAGTGGAATTAGGAGTGCTTATATGCCGCTCAGACTGGGATGACTCTGAGACGGATCTTGCACACCTTGGCGGCGCTGCCCCCGGCGCTGCGAAGTCGGGCGGAGACAAGCTATGGGAGGATAACTGGGATGACGACGACATCGAGGACGATTTCAGCGTTCAGCTTAGGTGTGTCTGCATTCTGATCCCTGTGTATGCTCAATCTTACAACCACCACGTAGAAATGAGCTCACAAAGAAGGGAGACGCAATGCAACACTAGCAGTGGGCACGGAGCTATTGCGTCCAATCGTTCTGTATTCTTCGTTCCACTCAACAAAGTCTATCATTTCATTCAAAGATGTGCTACTTCGGAATATTGCCGCTGCAAGCTCTTTAGACTGTCTTGGCTGAATGGAGATCGTCGGTCATGCACGTTCATGCGGCATCCCGCCATGGGAGCAGTCTTTCTGTGCCCTCTGAGCCAAAGCACTTCCCAGATGGCATTCTAGTGAGTCTACATATAGGGGTGCTTGGATGCGCGTTACCTCGTGACAACCACAAGAATATCCAATGGGTTCGCGAATACCTCGAGGACGACTCTCTCAGTTCCAGTGAACCGTCTTGCGCACACGCACACGCCGTAGCGGCGTATCCCTCGGCTACGAAGGTTAAGGTTGACCCGCTGTTTCGCTGTCTACCTCGAGGAGACTACCTATACCTGGCTCCGTCTCCGATAGCCCACGGAATTCGCAAAATAGCGTACACGCCCGCACATTGAGCCTTTGCTAACAGTTCCGTGGACACACTCCACCTATTACCAAGAAAGAGAAGCAGCGATATCTTGACCTTGCAGTGCGCAGACATTCCATGCGAAGGGTTTTGTTAACTTTCATAACCATAGCTAAGTACATGCTCGCATGAAGAGAAAATCCCAGGTGCAGCAATTATGCGAAAACTACGACAACAAGGCGATCCGAATACATGACAACATCGTGCAATCATTACATTCATGAAGGGGTAAGGCCGCAAGCTCCAAGATAAGGGTATAAACTAGAATCCGAACAAAGCGACGGGTCTGAAGTTCCGGTGAATATTTTCTAGACAGCGGCCTTGACGTCTGTGACACTGTCATCTTTCTCGATCGCCTTCTCGTCGTAGCTCGAGGTTTGGCTGTCCATGCCGAGCTGAGTGGTGTCCCAGCCGTGCTGCTCGAGGTACTCGCGGAACTTGGCGTCCTCCTGCTCCATACCATCGTGCGAAAGCGGCCGGATGAGGACGAGGGTGATCAGTGCGCTGAGGACGGCCAAAGCACTGCCAACCCAGAAGGGCCCGGTGTTGCCCTTTGCCGTGTCCGCACCACCGAACGCCGCGATCATGGGAGGGAATGCTGGCGCAGTCGGTGAGTAATGCGACGGATCTAGAGATGCACGGGACGTACCCCAGGTGCCTACGAAGGCCCCGACCTTTCCGACAGCAGCGGCGAGGCCATAGAACTTGCCGCGCACGGCAGTGGGGCCAGTTTTTGCAGCAAGGAGGCCGAGGCAGTTGCCAGGGCCCAACTCGCCGAAGCTGAGGAAAATACCGTAGACGACAGCAAACGCTCCGACGTGGCGCGTGAGTTGAACGTAGAGGCCGCTCATGATAAAGCCGATGACAGCCTGTAGCAAAAGGCCGGTAATCTGACAGGTAGCAAGTCGAATGAGCACCAAGCTTGATATTAATATATGGCACTGAGAAGCTTACCATGGTATACTTCGGTCCTAGGATGTCCACAACAAACGCGCCAATCAAGGTTCCAGGCATGTAGAACAAGCTATGGGAGTGTCAGCTACTGTTATCGAACAGAACGGGTGAAGCGCATACTTGATGACGGTGTTCCAGCCGAAGACCACGCTGAGGCTCTGGTTGGAGCCAGTGATGCTATGTAACAGATTAATGATCATTCAATGACGTCCAGACGTGTGTAACTCACTTGTCCGTGATGGTGGATGCGTAGATGCCGAACTGTAGAACTCATGGTAAGTTTTATTTGCAGTATCATCAGAGTGCAGCTTACAGGGTACCTATGATCTTATCAGTAAATATGTCGGACTGAGCAATGCGCAAACTTACGTGATGAAGTCATAGATGAACCAGGTGAGGGCAATGCCGAGCCATTCCTTCCAGTAACGGCGGAAGACCAGGAAGTATGGCGTACGTGTGCGTGACATGGAGTTCTTCTTGAAATGGGCTGGCTCTGCCATCTTCAATCGCCAGAAGAAGACAGCGACGGCAGGAACAATACCCAAGCCAAGGGACAAACGCCATACCGCGCGCAAATGGTTGTTGCCAAAGCTGATAAGGGTTTATATCAGGATTCGCAAGGACGTAATAATGCTGAGGGCTACGCACATCCACCACAACACCAACGGCACGAACGCGGCGACGACGAAACCGAAGTCAATCATGCTGTTCGTCGCGAGAGCGAACCACCGATGTTGAGCGCGCTTGGAGACACCAGACTCTTCCGATTGTTCTGAAGCAGCGACCGAGCCACATGGGTATTCCGCACCCACGCCAATGCCAAGTAGGAACCGCATAGCAATGAGCATCGACAGCAGTCCGTGGGGGCTGTGGTGGGCACCAGAAGAGGCAGCGGAAAGCCCAGAGAACAATGCGACGATACCGGTTGCTACCATCTGGATGGCTTCAGGTCAGTTCGCTCTTCCCTTTATGTGGATCTCACCACGCACCATTCCGAACTTGCGGCCATACCTGTCGGAGAGATAGCCAAAAGACAACATTCCCAAGATTGTACCAGCGAACACTACGCTGTTGAGGACGGTTGTGTAGTGTGCTGTGACCACGTCGGCTCCATACGTGCGTTTGAGAACTGATGGGTATTTGAGTCTACACTGTTATGCTAGTAGTGTGAGGGCACCTACGCGTATTCACTACGACGACGGTCAGCTTTGATGCTCATGGTCTCAGCATGAGTACAACTCTACCACTTCCGATGACACCGTTGGCGTACCCATCACTGAAGAGGGCTGTACCACAGCTATCCGAAATCTGGTCAGCTTGAGTCGTGGAGGACGAACGGCAGACGTACGCAAAGATGAGCGAGATCTGAGAGAGACTGCCTCGTGTGGCCGACATTGTCCGCGACGACTACCCTGGTGAGCAGAGGGATGGAGTGTAGGGGACTGTGGGCATGGCCCCCAGCCTAGACGGCTACTTATCTTCTCCAAGCCGTCGAGGAAATGATTGATGGACTCCGTATGGATCAAATTGTTCGAGGCGCTTGGACAACTATCTGTGCCTATTTCGGACACACGTGCGTCAAATGATTCCATCAGATCCTATCGGGGTATGTTCCTGGACCGCCCTTCACATGTCCGTCCGAGCCATGCGCTCGTTTTACCCGCCCCTCCTTGAACGACCGCCGTGAATCGACCGTTTCACCGTATGTTTGTGCTGTGTTTTGAGCTCGTAGGCGTTGACTATGCACGGTCTTAGCAGAGCTCTCAATCTACCAGCGATTATAGGCACTAAACACAAACGTGCGTCACAGCATCCGCAGGTCTACATAACAACATCCCGAGCGCATCTCGGCGGTTTGTGCTCCGAAGTGACACAGAGCGGTGCTGCAGATTCGTAGTGCAGATTACTCCTGCTGTTCTTACTGCCTTAGAATCTGTAGAAAGTCTTTTCTCCCCCCGTGAGTGGTTCAGGGACGATGACTTCATCGTGCGTATTCATCCACAATCATGCTCAGGAGATCACAGGCAGGGAAGGGTGTCTAGTTGTCGGTTTGTCAGACCACCAAGGGTGTCGGTGACCTTTCCCTCGCCAGAGAAATCATGGTGCTTCTCCCCGTTTGATTTGAATCTGGAGACTCCCATGACGGCTTGACTCTGCATACAGAAGCGAGCGTAACCCCTTGAGGGTTTATGCAACTTGTCAGTGCTGTACTGAAGATCCTAGCTGCGCAAGCTGGTCAACACCTCGGCGATCTGTACATGACGTTGTACCTTGCCCCTCAAGTTAGAAAGCCGATAAAATCTCAACTGATATTCTGCCTGAGGCCTGAGGTATCGGGTTACTCCGAGTCCGAGTCTCGAATTTACGATACGCGGCTGCGCGTTCCCGCCGTCGGAATGGCTTCCACGATGTCGGTTGTCGGAAGCCCCGACGTTGAATGTGTATAGAAGAGCACGAACGTGCCGCTTGGTCAAGCGGTCTCTGGAAAGTGCAAGGTTAGCGTTCAGTCAAAGTATCTCGTATTGGCACTCACATCTGTGCTCTTCAGCTCGTGTGACACCGGCGCTTGCCATTGTATGTGGGATTCATGCATTCATGGGAAGACAATGCTAAACTTGTCCTTCTCAGCCCGGCAAGCACACCGACCGGCTTCCTTACCCTCAAAACGGCAGGTGCAATGCATCTGCTCGGACCGTGGAAAATATTGAGAATTATTTAAGCTGGTAAGCACAGCCTCCGAATGCGGAATTCACGCTCAGATGGCACTGCGCCCCAGACCGAGCCCTCTTAGCAGCGGGGCATAGCACGGTGTTGTGCTAGCCCTGCTGCTAAGCTGGTCTGTCAGTGGGTAAACGGCGTCTCTGCGGGGCGGATAACTATAGATCGCTTTATATCGTGTCCACCGAAGCTCACAGCCTTCGCGTGGAACCTGGAAATGCGTCGTCCGCCCTGATCGATGTCCCTGTTAGCCTTCTCCTCATTGCCCACTGGGAGCTAGCCGATGGCTGTGTACTAACCTTTTATATAGTCATCGGGCTAGCCCGTCGAAGTCGACCGGTGCTTCCTCAAGAATGACGACGATCTGGTCTAATGGCATGGGAGTTCTTCCAGTTCTGGCCCTAATACACCCATTCGGATGGCCGAACAACACGGCGTAGGAGCATCGGAGGTCGAATCGCATATTCATCGTCGGTGTTAATGTTCGAGTACGGTTGGTCCTTGTGACTACGCTTGATTTTCATTAATACTGACAGTGCATGACTGTGGTCAGAACACCCTTGCGGTCCCCTCCATCATACTTGCCGCGAAACGTACACTACCGCTTCGGCAATTGACAAGATCCCGCTCGCAGTGCAACCAGAAGGCTTGCGGGGCGGATGTGAAACCTAATATCCCAAGAACTCAGCAAGTTATCCCGCCGGCAACGCGAGATGCCGCGAAGTAGTGGGCCGAACCATACATCTCTTGTAAACTGTCACCGCACTCACCTGCCTTGCATTTGGTGTCCTCAGCGTCCTGGAGAAGATCACTCAATTGGGGTATTGTTGTCGAAAATGGCCCAGATTGTATACCAATGCCATGGTACGCCCAACAAAGTAATATAACCCCGGCGCTGACCACATTCCCTATGCTTAGGTATTGCATGCTTCAGGCTCCGCTACAGCGTTTGGCTGTATATTTGGCATACGCACCGAAGGGACTGGCCGGACGCCCAGGGGTTTCGTTCCCCGACTATTCCTGTTCGAACGACTGCCGGCAAGCATTACCGCTCAGAGATATATTACTACTTATGCCCCTTGAGGTGTCTTGCCCAGCAAAATTCTTTGTCTTCGTCCCATCCTTGCACGCCACCATTTTGTTTTCCACCTTCATATGCCGCATGCGCTCCCTAGTCGTTGACCTCCCCCGTTATCAGACCTCTACAGATGACTCACAACAACCGAACACCACGGACGACCGACGCACATGGAGGGATGTTACTGTCCAAGGTCGCTCACCGCAAATAACTTGTCCTCACGCACCAACCTCGACGTGCACTAGGATTATTACGGAGCATTATGTTTTTGAGCTTGTATCGCCGACTCTCAGTCTACGTGACCTTTCACGGACCCCGACACTGTTGGTCAGGGCCGACAACATTCCACTGGGTCACATTGCAATGTGCCTTGTACGACAAACGACCCTGCATCGACGGGCACGCAACCTCCGATTAGGATCTGCGCCTAGGACCAGGTCCGCTAGGCGGCGCATTAATCCAATTACTCTGGACCTCTTCGAGCGGGCGCAGCACAGGCGTCACCATGTTGATACTCGCTGCGGACGTCGTCCACTCCCTTGAGCCACCTGACCATCGCTTGTCACACACCTGAAGAACGGACCATCCAGACTGCTTTAAGCCTATGCACTCTCGGAGGCAGTTACTGCTGCGGCGTAGAATGAGGAACTTGCGCCAAAGGCGAGGTGGGCATTGCGCACAGCTGTTACTCCGAGGTATGGACGTCCGATCAGGTACATCTACGGCTTGGTAGCGTTCCGCACATGTTTATTAACGAGGTTGGCTGCACAGCACAAGCTATCACCTCCTGCTACCGTCGTCTTCGTGCAGAACTCACTGAACCATGATTGTGTCCGAAGAGGACCTTGTGCTTACCCTTACTCCGGACAATGTCTCAAACACAACACTTATATCACAGCATGGCGAGACGTTATACACTGTCAAGACGGAGCACACCAAGAAGTCCACATTCACTAACGTTCGCAATCCTGCGAATGACGTGATCGCTTCTTTGGAATGGCAGGACGTCTTACCCGACAAGGTCACTCGCGGCGCTGACAAGTCGGTATCCATGGCGGTATGGATGAAGAAGAGCATCATTCCGTTCAAAGAGTATGTCGGGCTACACATGAATTGGCTCAACACTGACGGGTACCATGTAGTGACATATCCTTCGTAGATGATGAAGGCAGGAAATACAAGTGGAAGGGCAACTCCGCAGGCCGCTCTTTCGAGGCAAGTGCTCGACGCGAGCTACACAATGCGAGATCTCATCGGATCTTCACCGCGTCCACAGCTGTACTGCGCCGACGACAACTATTCCTCCACAATTGCCCGCTTCCAGCGCAGCAGACGCATCTACACCCGCGATGTGCCCGAAACCTCTGACCCTAGTGCATCCACACTTTCACTCGCACCGACCCTGGTGAACCCAGAGCTTCGTTTGACTCGAACGCCAGCTACGCTCTCCCTGGCCCCACGGGCGTTGCAGATTCAGGACATCGTTCTCACGTCGTTCTTATTTCTGGAGAAGAGTCATCGGACGAATGAAACTGAGCATCAGAACCGAGCGGATGTGGAAGGTACACCCGTGTTGGGCGGGAAACAGGGACACGCGATCAAGGATGGCGGGGTGTGAGCTCTACCAATGCAACTAAAGTGTAGTCTGCACACTGTCTTTCGCAACAACAGACCAAGATTCAGCAGGAGTAATTATCACGATGTTGAATAGTGTAGCGTGAACTTCGCTCGTGTAAATGGTCGAAAGAGAGCGAATGCCTAGCGCTTACTACAATTGCTCTTCTCTGGTTACTCCCACCACCTGCTGTTGCCCTAACTTATCTCCAACATTATAAGCTTCAAAGGTCAACTTGAAATCTCTCGCTTGCGATCT
The DNA here is from genome assembly GCA_024811115.1 of Terana coerulea. Classification (NCBI taxonomy): domain Eukaryota; kingdom Fungi; phylum Basidiomycota; class Agaricomycetes; order Polyporales; family Phanerochaetaceae; genus Terana; species Terana coerulea. The sequence goes on from JAKOGH010000142.1 coordinate 200,102, forward strand.
GTTACCCTTCTCCACTTCAGCAAGGCATCTGCCTGCTTTGCTCTCTTGGCTGTGCGAAAATGACGGCTCCCACACGCATCGTCAGACGTCGGACAACAACCGGCAGCGGCTACCGTGCGGCGCGTACCCATGACTAGGTAATATAAGGAAGCCTGGGATGGCACAGGAGTCGCGGCGGAATCCATCGTACCCTTTCAATACAAGGCCTTCAGAACTGCAAACAAACCCCAAGCCGCAGTCCACCTCCCACATGTCTTCCTCCAACGACATTACGACGCTCACATTCACCCCCGACAATCCATGCAATACTACCATTACGTCCGCAGACGGCCACGTCCTCTACAGCGTCGTGACGGAGCATACCAAGAAGGCTACGTTCACCCAGGTTCGCGACGCAGACGACGAGATTCTCGGCTCTCTAGAGTGGAAGGAGGTACTGCCAGACAGAGTTACCATCCGGGATGAGCGACCGGTGTCGTTCTCTGATTGGATGAAGAAGAGCTATTTACCGTTCACAGAGTAAGTTCAGAGCCTATAGATTGTATGCTTTCCTCATCGTGTTCCTCGCCTTACAGTCAGGTCTCCTTCAGTGATGACCTAGGAAGGAGGTACAGATGGAAGGGGATTGGACCAGGCCGTTCTCTGGAGGTACGCAGCGAAACTGAACTGTATCCCAGGATCCCTATCTGAAGTGCCATCACTTCATAGCTTTACAGTGAAGACGACAAGTTCACCACGCCTATTGCACGATATCGTAGGTCGTATAGGACCCTGGCATCGACGAGCCCGACAGCCTCGGTACTGGGTAGTCCCGAGAAGCCAGGCATGGATCCTATACAGTCCAACTACTCTTTAAGTTTGAGCTCTACATTGGCCGAGACGCAATCTATCACATCGACGCTCACAGACGGTTCTACCACCATCACGGGCAGAAGCACTGTCACGCACACCCCTGGTGAACTAGGGCTTCTCGCTCGTGCACTAGAAGTACAAGATATCGTCGTTCTGTCTCTCTTATTTCAGGAGAAGCAATACCGTCTACGCCATCCTGGAGGTCAGGACAACGCAATATTGGGGACAACCACTGGGAAGTTGGCGTTTCCAGGTTCATGTTGAACACTGAACCATCGCAATGCGACGCTAGATTATTGCTTCATCACTCATATACTTCATCAATCGCTCGGAATCATATGCCCATTGTCCGCTCTTCCGCTGCCTTCTCAGACCACCCTGGCATGTATCAGATCGCTATCTCTTGCAAAAAATAAACAAAAGGGAATCATACGCAAGTTGGATGATGCTTGCTTTTTGTCGCTGTAACAAGAGCTAGCTCTATGTGTCAATCTGTTGACTTATCTGACTTCGGCTTACACGTGTACATGCACTGTCACGCAGAACCACTGGGGGTCCAGATCCTCGTAGCTTCGCGCGCTAATGCGGCAATTGCCGAACGCCACAAAGTCGTCGGTCCTGGTAATTCCACAATCGAACGCTTATGGAAAGCGTTTGAAGTGACTGGATGGGCGTAAATTGGCTTATTATTTTGAGAGCTCTCGCAGCTCCTTTTGGTGGACATGCTCAGCTGAGAGATACAAAGATCCCGTGTTTCGTAGTCACATCAAGATGTCTCATTCTAAAAGCTTGAGAGCATATCGAATTTCTGTGATGATAGACTTCTGCGTGAAGTAATTGAATACTTCACGGGTTAGATTTTCCAAAAGCACGAGTACTTTGTAGACTGCAGTTGTTTATGGTCACGGTCACAAAAGACACACGTGATGCGACCGTGACAGAACGCGAGTCGCGCATCACGGCGCTCAATTGGTCCGCTCAGTCCCTCTCGCGTTGACCTTTGCGGGCCCTCAGGGAAAATGCCTCTCATCCGCATTGAAGTATGCGACTTCAAGTCTTACAGGTATATGAGTGTTTCTGCGACGCTCTGTTTCTCCGCACTTAACTTGCATATCACAGGGGACATCAAACAATAGGGCCATTCCATAACTTCACTTCCGTTATAGGTCCCAATGGAGCGGGAAAGTCCAACCTCATGGATGCCATCTCATTTGTTCTTGGGGTGAAGAGCGCTCAGCTGAGAAGTAGTCAGTTAAAAGATCTTGTGTATCGTGGACGGAGGCTCGCAAGGTCTGAGCTAGGGTCGGAGGCCACCCAAGACGACGACGAGGAAGGAGAGGGAGAAGGGACCGCGAAGAAGGCCTGGGTTCTCGCCGTTATTCAGGACTCTGATGGAAAGGAGTATCAATTCCAGCGAACGTAGGTCCTGCATTCACCGGCAGTCTGCATACCTCTGACAGTTAGGGTGCTAGGATCTCTGTGAACGGAGCCTCTGAATATAAACTTAACAAGAAGGTCGTCACTTACAACGCCTACAACGCTCAGCTCATCTCGCTTAACATCCTCGTCAAAGCCAAGAACTTCCTGGTCTTCCAGGGAGATGTTGAAGCTGTAGCTTCGCAGTCCCCCAAGGAGCTCGCACGGCTCATAGACCAAATCAGTGGCTCGCTTGAGTTGGCAGGTGAATATGAGAAGGCCAAGGAGGCTCAGGAACGGGCTACGGAGAATGCCACTTTCAACTTCACCAAGCGACGAGGCATTGCTGGGGAGATCAAGCAGTACAAGGAGCAGAAGGGAGAAGCTGAGAGATTTGAGGCACTTTGCGATGAGCGGGTGCGTTATTGGTCTAAATATTTCTGAGTGCTACTAATATCTGGGTTTACAGGACGACCTCAACCTTCATCGCCTGTTGTTCAAGTTGTATCACATCCAGAAATCTCTGTCTTCGCATGCGGAGGATATCAAGAGGCAGAATGAGACGCTCAGCGAGCTACGTGAAGAACAGCGGGAGTACGAGGAGGAACTTGAAAAAGCTCGTCAAGAGCAGGCGAAGTCCAAAGGTGCTGCTATGCAGAAAGACAAACGAGTGAAGAAAGCTGAGAAGGCGCTCGAGAACAAAGTGAGTCTGTGTACACGCGCTCCTACGTCCGTCTGAAGTGTGATTAAACGTGCACGGTATAGCGACCAGAACTCGTGCAGGTGGAGGCACAGATTGCCCACTCAAGGCGTAAACACGACAATGCGCAGAAGATCGCTGACCAAGTGAGGAGGGATGTTGAGAAGCAGGAGGTGAAACTCCAAACCCTCAATAGGGATCTGGAGATTGTGCAGCAAGCTGCCGATGCTGCTCAAGGTTGGCGCATCCTCACAAAGCGTGCAGTTGCCATGCTGACCTCTATATTCACCCCTAGAGGCCCAAAGGCAGGCAAATCAAGGAAACCTCACTCTAAGCGAAGACAGGTTGGAGGAATACAGACGACTGTAAGCACTAACCTACCCTACAGCATTCCCACATCTAACCATGCGCATATATGCATCCTTACTCCGCAGGAAGGTTCAAGCCAGTGTACTCGCGGTCGCTGAACGTCAATCTCTTGAAACTTTATCCCGAGACGAGAAGACCTCTGCTAGAACACTCTCCCAGCTCAAAGATAAGATTGAGCAACTCACATCCAAGAAGGCGAAGCTAAGTGAGGATGAGGAGACTGCGAAGCAAAGGAGAATAGAGGTATGTGATGTTTACAGCTTACACGACGTCATAGGTGCTAATGCCGAATATGAAGCTCGAGGGGAAGGTCAAAGAGTTCAACGAGCAGCTTGCAAATGCCAGAAGCGAGTTGGACAATCAGCAAGCTGAGCGCACTCGTGTCGCGTATGTCGCACTGCAACACATTTCTGCACGCATACAACTGCTCACCATGGCGTGCGCCGTTGTGACAGGAAACTTGAGCAGGAACTCAACGAAAAGCTCGTAGACGTGCATCAGAAGCTGCTTCAGGCAGGCGTTGACCAGAAAGAATCCGAGCGAGAAGTTCGTCTGAAGGAGACTTTAGCTAATCTGCAGAGAATATTCCCCGGTATGAGTTTATGGTGTCGGATGATGCAGCAAAGCTTACTATGTCGCCCGATAGGTGTACGCGGCCGTGTTGTAGACTTGTGCAAGCCGACCCAGCGCAAATACGAGTTGGCTGTATCTACTGTTCTTGGACGAAACATCGACGCCGTCGTTGTAGACGAGGAGAAGACAGCTATAGACTGCATTGAGGTTCGCTCTCCAGCAGTCGGTCTCTCCACATGTCATTCATTAACATGTATCTACCACCACCTTAGTATATGCGCAATCAGCGTGCAGGTCAAGCGACCTTCATCCCTCTGGACACCATTCAAGCGAAGCCTATCAACGACAAGTTCCGCTCCTTCGCCAAAGGGGCGCGCCTGGCCGTTGATGTCATCCAATATGACTCTGCTGTCGAACGTGCGATTCACCATGCCTGCGGCAGCGCGCTGGTGTGCGACACGATGGACATAGCAAGGCACGTATGCTTCGAGAAGGGTCAGGAGGTGAAGGCTGTCACGCTCGATGGCACTATCATTCACAAGAGTGGGTTGATGACTGGTGGAAAGAGTACGCATGGTAGTGGAAAGAAGTGGGAGGAAAAGGATGTCCAAGGTCAGTGTATATTGCACCCCCAATATACCCTGAACCCTCACCTATTATCCTGAAGGTCTTCAACGTGCTCGTGACAAGCTTCTCTCAGATCTACGTGAACTCAACAAGACGAAGCCTCGTGGTAATGCGGACGACAACTTACTTGCTGAGATCACACGTCTGGAGCCCGCGCTGAACGTCGCCAGAGATGATCTGGTGCGTCCATCAGTTTACTGGACTCGATGAAGTGTACTCACAGACACATACAGAGCGCGTGCAAGCTCCGGCTCAACGGCATAAAGGACGAGATCAAGCATATCAATGGGGACCTCAGGCGTACACAACCTGAGCTTCAACGTGCACAGTCAGCGTACGACTCCCTGAAACAGCGCATCGATGCGCTTCAGAATGCCATCGACGAAGCCGAGCAGGAAGTTTTCGCCGCGTTCTGCGAAGACATTGGCGTTGAGAACGTCCGGGAGTTCGAAGAACGTCAGCTCAAGGCGGCGCAGCAAGAAAGTGCCGCACGTCTGCAGTACGACACTCAGATCGCCAGACTCACGCACCAAACAACGTTCGAGAGGGAGCAGCTTCAGACTACTCAGCAGCGGCTGGCGACACTCGAGGCTACCATCCAGACCGAAGAAGTGAATCTGGCGACCCATCAGGAGTCTAAGGAGAAGATCCAGGAGGAATTGCAAGAACTCGAAGACACTATCGCTACGTTGCAAGAGGAGCTCAAGGGCCTCAACGATGATTTGGAGGAGAAGACGAAGGTGGTCGAGCAAGTGAAGAAGAAAGCGTCCAAGTCTTCCAAGGCTCTGGACCAGGTTCTTAAAGAGATCGCTGGGAGCAACGACGAAATCGAGAAGTTGGGTCTTGAGCGGTCGACAATATACCGAAGATGCCGCCTTGAAGAGATCAAGTTGCCTCTCATCGAAGGAAACCTCAAGAATGTTCCTATGGAGGAGGTGTGCATGTTATCCTTTAGTCCTGGAGTAACTGAGGCTGATATGTACTGGGATAGAACCTTCGCGATGAAGTTGCGATGGACGTTGACGAGGATGAAGAGGGATCACAGACCGTGAAACGGGTCTCTGACTACGGCATTGAGGTCGATTTTTCCTCTCTGGACGAGGACGAGCAGGAAGATGGCTCTGCAGAGAGGTTGGCCGAGATTGAGGCTTCAATACACAAGTTGACAGCGGACATCGAGCGCATGGCGCCCAATCTCAAGGCTATGGATAAGTGAGTACCGCTCATCTTCGCAGCACAAGTGCTACATCTTACCGCTGTGCAGGCTTGATGATGTCGAAGCCAAGCTGCTGGAGACGGAGAAGGAAGCAGACAAAGCCAGGAAAGACTCCAAGAGTGCTCGCGATCAGTTCAACGACGTGAAGAAACGTCGATGCGATCTCTTCCACAAAGCATACAATCATATTTCCGAGCGAATCGACCAGGTGTACAAGGATCTTACTAAGGGAAAAGCCGCCCCTATGGGAGGTGTCGCATACCTGAGTTTGGAGGACAGCGAGGTGTGTTTTGCGAGGTTATCACCAGAGAACTACGCTCATACGTCCAGTAGGAACCTTACCTAGCTGGCATCAAGTACCATGCCATGCCGCCCATGAAGCGATTCCGTGACATGGAACAGTTGTCAGGTGGAGAGAAGACCATCGCCGCCTTGGCATTGCTCTTTGCCATCCACAGGTATGAATATGCGTGGCCCTGCTCCGGCGTGCGACCTGACGCCCTTTTCGTAGCTATCAACCTTCACCCTTCTTCGTGCTGGATGAGGTTGACGCGGCTCTGGACAATACCAATGTTGCCAAGATCGCGAACTACATCCGAGCTCATGCGTCGGACACCTTCCAATTCATCGTCATCAGTTTGAAGGGATCGCTATACGAACGGAGCAGCTCTTTGGTCGGCATCTATCGTGACCAAGACGTGAACAGTTCGAGAACTTTGACACTGGATGTAAGTTTACTTCACACGCATATCACATCCTCACACTGACGATTTACTCTCCGCAGTTGACCCAATATGACGAGTGATGTTATACCCACCGGGTACCCCAGGTTTTGCTTTGTATTCTGTGTCGATTCTGTGCCTATCAATCTCTGCCTTCATCTGCAGCAAGAGTTTTCGCTATCGAGTCCATGATTGCAAGAAGTATGTACTGTATGTAGCACTAATATAATAACAATAAATGCGAGATGCAAGGACCGCACGAAGCAAAACACGAGGGGATAGAATCCAGAGAGCGAACTAGGAGATGATGAAGGTAGTAATATACTTAAGGAATCGCTACAGCATAGAACAAAAACGACAACACGCGGATTACAATGCCTCACCAATCGTGCCTTCGTCGCTGTACTGTCTACCGAAGGTACTGTGACTGGGCTCGCGCTCCAGGCGGGGAGGCGGAAGCGATACGGGGAGATTACTGGAGGACATACTAGCGAGCGTAGGGGGTACGGGGAAGTCTGACAGACCCGACATGCGAGAGATGTCCGTATTAGAGGTCATGTAGCTCGAGCGGGCATTCGGGGAAAGGGGGTTAAGAGGGTAGAGCGCGTGGACATCGCGACGGCTGGAGATTCGAGGAACTCGCTGTCCCGCCTTGCAACAGGGGCCTCTTCAGGAACTCCGTGTCCATGAAGAGATAGGCCAGTAGAAAACCGGTGCGGGGCATTGATGATTGGTGGCGTCAACGCTCCTTTGACTTCACCCATCCGGAACACTCCTGGGTAAGATAATAAGTATGAAGTATGAAGAGGACAAACCACTTTTACGCACCATTCGATAGGCCTTCATTTAGTGGAGAGAACTCCAAAATGGAGGAGGCTCGCGATGACTCAACATCCTCGGGAATGTTTGTAGCGGGGGAGACAAAGGACGTGTCTATGGGCAGCCGAAGGGGCGAATCATAGCCGCTCCTAGGGCTAGAACTAGATGGCGAGTTAAAACGTGCAAGCACGACACTTGGAGGCGGGTCGTCTCGTATAGGACGAGGGCCCCTGAGCCCTCCCTGACGCCTACCCCACATGCTAGGTTCTTCGCCGAGGTCGGCTTGAGAGGTATAGCCTTGTCGTATATCCTCCAGGTCTTGGCTCAGTTGGCGAACAAGAGTCGACAATCCGCTCCTGGTACTGCGAGAGCTAACGTCGAACGGAATGCTACCACTGCTGCTCGGCTTCCGCGAGCGCGAGGGTTGGCTCGGAGCTTCAGAAGGAGCCTGCGCAACATCCTCCAAAATGGAGCTGCTATTGGGGGAAGGCCGGTAGAAGAGGTCGCGGAAGCGCTCCAGATCGTCGCTCACGTTGAAAGGGCGAGGCGACGCGGGCGGCGACGAGTCATGCGACGTAACACCAGGCGACGAGCCTGAGCCGGATGAGTTCCCGAAGTGTGTGCCCAATGCTCCCGAGATATCAGAAACCCTGAAATCAGGCGGGTTCACGTTCTCCATCGGCGACGACGCTACGGTGTGGTTAGACAGTACGCCCTCCGAGTTCTGGTGGTTGGCCATCGGGCGTGCGTTGAGGTAGTTGATCGAGTTAAGCCCACTGTTTGAGCGCATCACAGTGTGCATGCGCACGATGTCATCCACCGCGCTGTCCGGAGACGCCACATCTGCTATCCGAACCGCACCCTCAGCCACCTCATAGTCACTATCACCGTAGTCGCTCGTACCGAGACCGCTGTCCACGCTCCCCCCTCGCATCGTGCGCATGAGCGCGTCGCCGAACACCAGTTCGCTTGTCCGCTTCGAATCCGAGGCATAGGGATGTGCCGCCGTTTCCAAAGTCTTGCCCTTCTCTCTGTCGTTGAGGATCACGGTTGGCGTTCGAATGTCAGGAGAGTAACGAATGTCATTAACCGAGAACTCGCTGACGTGACCAGGCGTCAGCTCTGCATATATTCGGTTGGCCGCGGGCACATTGAGGACAACAGGCCTGTAGCTGCTTGTCATAGCCAGACGTTGTCGTCGCGTACGGGTGACCTGCTTGAGCGTAAGGATGAAGAACTGCTTGTCGGCGTTGGCTGACAAGCTGCTCCTCAGCGGCTCGACTTGTCGCTGAAGGCCCAGTCGCGTAAGATTCAGGGGACGTAGAGAGGCCGGTGGGCAACACGGGAACATAGCCACTGGCTGTCTGAGCATATGGATGCGCTGGGATGCGAATCGGCTCGCGCCCTTGGTGTTGCAGAGCATGGTCGTCGGACTGAGTGATCGCGATGCCAACACCTTCAGCAGAGCCAGACAAAGCCGATGGAGTAGGCGATACGCCGTTACGGTTGAATATGGCTGGTGACGAGGGTCCAATAACGAGGAGAGTGTCACCTTCGGCACGCGTAGCTTCTTCAGCACGGATCTGGTCCTGTAGCCGGATCACCTTCGTGCCCGGGCTCTGAATCGCATTCTCCATTACATCTCCCTGCTCATTCGGAAGGCGTGAGCGGCCCTTTCTCCCCATTCAACCCGCAGAAAGCAGCAGCGCTAGCAGCAGTCGACACAACCAGCTTGAACGCTGACTTGCCAATCGACTGATCCCTCTGATGCGTGTAAGGGCTTTCACCGGCTGTATTAGGACCTTGATCGTAGGTCGACTTGCTCGAGACGGTGTTGCCGACAGAATTGGAATGAGCATGAGAGCGGGTGCGTGACCCGCTGCCAGTCCGCGAGAAGGGTCGGGAGGACACCATCGACTGTAACGTCCCAAACGCCGTGCCCGATTGCGACTGGGAGCCCGAACGTGTATGGCCCGTGCCGTCCATCGAAGGGCTGTGCACATGGATGGTCGGCCGCCTCGTCTGCCTACCGACGAGAGCTCGGTCAGTCAGAGATTCCAGCGCCTTGCGTTCCGCAGATTTGCTCCGCATATGTGCCCTTGGGTGACCCGCTCCGGCTCCGATAGACTTCGACCTCGCCCTCGACACCGTATTCGCCCGTTTATCTAGGAATGAGCGTGATGCTCGACTTTGCCATTCTTTACGATCGGCGTCAAGCTGTCTTCCCTGCTCCAAGACCCTGCATATAGTCAGCTCAGCTGTCAGGAATCGACAATGCAAAGTATACTTACGCTGCTAGAGACGGTACGGGGCTAGGGAGGGCAAGGTCGTCCAAAGCGAAACTCTTGGGTCTTGGAGGCCTCAAACCAGCACTCGTGCCCGCCTCGGGCTGTGGCTCTGGTGCCTGGGCTCTCGTAACTTCGACCTTAGGTGCAACTTGCTCCTCCAAGTTCTGCATCGACCTCGCCTTCTTCAGAGCTGCGTGTTGAGCTCCCGGGCCAGGGCGTGCTTGCATACTGGTGTTGGGCTCGGGCTGATGACCCGCCAAGATGGGGCTGGGCGGCGGACTCACAATGCGCCCGCTACCGCCACCTTCGACAGAGTCGACGAGCTTCATCGCAAAGCGAGGGCGCGGAAGAAGGATGGCGTCACACCACGTCTCTGCAGAGAGCCATCGCTGCTTGCCCTTTGGAATAGGGCGCAAGTTGGGGGTCGACAGGCTCGATTTAAGGAGCGAGTTGCGCGGAGAAGGCTTGAGGTACGCGGGCACTTTCGGCCCTCTCGGGTCGAGGAAGTTTATGCGAGGAACGATGAGGCGACCCTTGCCCTTGTCTAGAGCGGCTGGAGCGCTTTGGGGTTCTGTAGCTTCAGAAGAGGAGAAAGCATAGGCATATGGATGAGAACGCATGGAGGTCTTGCTTCTCATTTTCAGGCGCGCCAGGATGCTCCTTGCCTGGAGCGACGAGTAGCGTAGAATAGTACGAATTATAATATTCTTCTTCGTTGGGGCGACCGAGGGGCCCACTAGTGTTTGCTCGAGGTCGCCCAGGGGTCGAGATCGCGGAAGGGATGGGCAGTGGTGGCTCGGCATCCGACTGCGAACGGTCTCGCACGAAGTTGTCTGCGGAAGCTGAGAGTCGTAGACTGCGTCGTCCGAAAGTGAAAATGCTGGCTAAGCTCGCGCGCTGTGATGTGGCAGTTTGTTCACGGCCCGAAGATGGTGAAGATAGAGTATGTGGTGCGGTACGCTCGACTGGCGTAGGTGCATGGCCTATCCCACCGCCCTGGTCGACCGTAGACATGGCGGGCGGGCGAACCTTGGGGACCTGACGAAGATGGGACTCCCGTGCGTTAGTGTTGCGCCTACTCTTGCCAATTGCTCCCGTCGAGTTGGTGAGCCTCGATGCATCTGAAACCGCTCGGCTGCGTGCTCTGTCCTCTGCTGGCGCACTGGCTGCATGCGACGTCCTCTCGCGTCCCGACATGTCCCGCCTCCCATCGTCGTCCTCTCTAGATATCAACTCGCTCAAGAGCTCGCCCCAGCTGTCACGGTCCTCCCCTTCGTAGAGTTTTGGCGGTGGTTCGTAGGGGCCATTATACGGTATGTACCATTCGTCGTCCGGCACTTCCGCTTCTCTGGAGAGTGGTGGGGAGGATCCTGGTTTAGAGGGTCCTGCTCGAGAGGTGAATATGCCGAGACGAGACATGCGAGATGGCGAACTTGTCTGCACGGCCATGCATGTGCCTGAGACGAAATGTTAAGGAGTGTGTGATTGATTATATCAGGAAAGTTTGAAATCTCTGACGTTCAAGTCAACATTAGCGCAGTAGGAGGAGGGCAGCCCGTGCATACTACATACATGACATTACGCCACAGTTTAGCGGGGTGGAAGGGGCAGGAAGGGGCGAGGAGCCGTTGGGAGGAACGCGACCGAGCGTCGCAGCTCGCTTGAGCAAAGTTCCAGATTTTGCCACGTGAAGGTCTCGAAGTCTGATTACCTTTTCTGGCAAGTCCCTTTGACCTACCGTTTCAAGTTGGTTTCAAAGCTTGTTCTCTCCCACCGCCTCATGCTTCGCTATGCATTCACTCTGGCCACGTATTCTATGCACACCACAGAAGCAATATTCAGCAAGGGCCGATGGGACTCTTCAGGTTCAAATTTAACAGGCGACACATGAGCGTGAAGAGCTCTGAGTCTGAGCAAGTGAAGAAGATGCCCCCGACGTCACATTGTCCCGATACGCTACCGCCGCCGTTCGTCACGATTGGGGCTGGCAACCGTATATAAAGGGTGATTGATGCCCTCCAGAGCTTGCATCCACCCTCGACCGCCTCACCAGCAACATGGCCATCACTCTCGACAGCCCGCTCGCCCTGTATTCCATTCCTGCGGTATGGGCAACCGCGTTTTACCCAGCATTTGCCAAGGTACGCATGATACGATATCATACTTATAAGTTTCTGACAGACCGGACATGTGTAGACCGCAAAATTGAGAAGCACACTTGATTTCAACAAGTCAGTGGTCGGTTTGGCTCTTTGCCTCAATTGCTAACTTGCTTTTGCTTAGCATCCAGCCCCGCTCAAACACGGAGCGGTTGAAGAGTGAGGACAAGCTGGAAAAAGCCACGAAGGCCCGTATCCTCCGGATGGAGGGTGCTCATCAAGTAAGAGCATGTTCGTAACCGGGTGTTCAGCGGACTCATGTACATTGGTCCCACTAGAACGGCATGGAAAACCTTCCCATTTGGTTCGCTGCAGTGGTCAGTCTGAGCGGACTAGTCCTCCAACCTAGCACTCATCCACATATATGCGGTTCAGCTCGCCGGTCACATCGCCGGGCTTCCCCAGCAAACTCTGAACATCTTCTCTGTTGCATAGTACGTACTAATTCTGCTACTGCAGTGCATCCATTCAAGAGTGCTCTTTAGCGTCGGCATCCGGATCCTGTACAACTACGTCTACTTCAACCAATCTACCGCCACTCAGAGCAATGTGCGGTTAGTCACACATCCAATTCATTTTGTCGTAGCATAGCTCTGACATACTATGCATAGCTCTGCTGTCTACTTCACTGGGTTGGGTGAGTAGAAGGTCATCAGCTGAGCTCACACATCTGACTCACCATGTTTATTCCCACTAGCGCTGCCTTTGACCCTCCTCATCAAATCGGCGAACAAGTTGCGCGAACCTGGATGGTAAAGATGCTCCAAATGTCTACTGTAACTACAGTGTTGCAGTTTCCCTGTCTATTGAACCAATCTCGATCCATTTTCGGCCATTGGCTATCTGATCCCCTTACAGCGACATTAAGTCCGGTCTTCTCACTGTGGGCGTGCCTCTCGAGTCTTGTCCCACGCGTTAGAAGTAACTTACCTCTCCTCCGGCAGTAAATCGCTGGCCAAGCCAGACTGGCTGGTTTGAATATTGCTCCGGGGACCTGTGTGAAACGGAAAGCGCTGTTCGGCAGTAGACCGTGATGAGATGCGCCGACTCGGGGGAATTTAGCAGAGGATGCTGTGGGACCAAGTACAAAAGGACTCTCGTGAACGGTGTCTCCCATTTAATCCGACGTCCACGTAACCATGGCCATCACACTCGATAGCCCGCTCTCGCTGTACTCCATCCCTGCGGTATGGGCCACCGCGTTCTACCCGTCCTTCGTCAGGGTACGTGTAGCACTGAGCTCCCCTTCTGTTCTCCCCTGCTCACGTTGGTTTATGTAGTTCATCAAAATGACGAATACGGTTGGCTATAACAAGTCAGTGACCTATGTTTTTTCTGGCATGGTTGTTGAACTCTTCATGTAGTGTCCAACCTCGTTCAAACATGGAGCGCTTGAAGACTGAGAAGAAGCTCGACTCAGCAGCAAGCAGCCGCCTTTTGCGCATGATGGGTGCTCATGATGTAAGCATCCGCCGGTTCTGTGTCGACCCCTTTCAACCTATAGTGTTCGATTAGAACGGCATGGAGAACCTTCCGATCTGGATTGCGGCGGTGGTAAGTCTGCGTGTCGTCAATTGGACAGTTGGGCTTGAGTCTTGACGCGCGTTCGCGACTTCAGCTCGCTGGACACATTGCCGGCCTTCCTCACAGTACTTTGAACCTGTTCTCCGCCGGATAGTAAGTATATTCCCCGGAGATATGATGTGCATACTCATGTAGAATCTACTTCAGCGTCGGCCTCCGACTTCTGTATAATTACGTCTATGTCAACCACACCACGGAATTCCAGAGCAACATTCGGTATGTCTGAATTATTTCGTACCACACTGATCTGCCTCTGATGGTAATTACTTGTAGTTCTACTATCTACTTTACGGGATTGTGTGAGTTTTCCTAAGCCGAACGTTAACATGTGTAAAACTATACTGAACTCGCTACCCAGCTCTACCTTTGACGCTTCTGATCAAGTCAGCCAATAAGCTTCGTGAGACGGGCTTCTGATCTAGTACATAAGTACCCTCAAGAATATATGTTTCGCGATTTCGAATGAGCTCGTGATCACTCGCGCATTTCAGCTTGAGGCCTGAGTTCCACCGGGAAGCCGGGCCGATGCACCGCTCAGCGTCAGGCGTCTAATAATGAGGTCATTCGTTCATGTCTGCGAGACACGAGAATATTTTGCAAGCTTTTCTCGTCTGGACGTCCCACGCTTCCTGAGTGCTTTCCACCGGGAATCGCGTGAGTTCCCGATGCACCGCCGGTCAGCGCACGAAGCGCCGTTCTAATAATGAGCGAGGAAACGAGTCATGAGTTTCACGTTCGTCTCGCTGAGCGTGAAATGAAAGGCATACGAGACACTATTTTGCTCGAAGCGTCCAGGACGTCCTCACTTTCTCTCCCAACATTCTCCTGAATAAATCGTCGTTATACTCCCGTTATCCTACTTCTATCTACTAGGCCTCGGCATGGATATCACTACGTCCTCCGCAAGTATATTCAAATGACGAACAAAATGGTCATGTATCATATGCCCTCGAGAGTCGACAGATCGATAGCATCCGCGGAGGAGCCGGACCGCCACCTCCTGCTACTGGTACAAAAGCCCAGGTGCACGTATCCCGCGGGGCTGGAAACTAACTGCAACGGCCCTGAACCACCTCGACGGCACTCAGCCAACCTTCAACAATGGTCGACCAGCCCAAGTTCAAGCTCAACAACGGCGTCGAGATCCCTGCTCTCGGTCTTGGTGAGTTTATATGCTGAAACTGGCAGATTTGAGCTGAGAATATCATATGACGTGGGTTAGGTACTTGGCAGTCGAAGCCCGAGGAAGTTACGGCGGCAGTGGAATCCGCATTGAAGGCGGGATACAGGCATATTGACTGCGCTTGGTGCGTGCCCATAGATTTATTACCTACGTCGTAGCTGAAACGTAAATCTACAGGGCGTACGGCAACGAGAAGGAAGTTGGTGAAGGAATCCGTCGCTCGGGTGTTCCGCGTTCGGAAATCTTCGTGCGCATACCAGGCGGATATGTCGTGTTCTTCAGGCTAATTTAGTCATCGCAGATCACCAGCAAGCTCTGGAGTACCCGCCACAACGAAGTCGAAGTAGCACTCGATGAATCTCTCGCAAACCTCGGGACCGACTACCTCGACCGTGCGTACGCGACTGCATCCCCGATCGTTTGAACCACACTTCTCACTATCGACGCATTATAGTGTACTTGGTACACTGGCCCATCCACCTGAACCCGAAGGGCAACCACCCTAACTTCCCCACGCTCCCTGACGGCAAGCGTGATATTATACATGACTGGCCGGTCTCCAAGACATGGGAACAGATGGAGGCCGTCTACAAGAAGGGTACGTTCGATCGCAGCTGCTGACATACAATCTGAACTGAAGTATCGACGGCAGGTAAGGTTCGCGCCATTGGTGTATCCAACTCTTCCGAGAAGATTCTCGAGCAACTCCTCACAACAGCGACTGTCGTCCCCGCTGTCGACCAACTCGAGATCCACTTGTACAACCCCCAGCACGAGCTCAATGACTACTTGAAGTCTAAGGGCATCCTCCCGCAAGCGTACTCGCCCCTGGGCTCGACAGGCTCGCCGCTGCTCCAGGATGAGACTGCGTCCTCGATCGCACAGAAGCACGGACTGCAGCCCGCGGACGTCCTGCTCGGATATATCGTGGCAAAGGGTTATGTCGTGCTACCCAAGTCCGTCACAGCCTCTCGCATTGAGGCTAACCTAAAGGGCACCATCGCTGCGGCGAAGACGTTGACAAAGGAGGACATCGAGGCGCTGGACGGGGTCGCAGCTGCAGGCAAGCAGAAGCGGTACGTTTTGCTGGCAAAGCGTCGTTACTCTCGCGTACTGACATACTTTCTTGTACTCAAGACTGATCACACCTCCATGGGGTACGTTCTTCTTCGGTATAGCTCGTTGGACAGTTGCTGACGGCGTAACACACAGGCGTCGATCTCGGCTTCAGGAACTGGCCCGGCCAAACCCCTTTGGTCTTGTGATTTGGCGTAGGTATTTGAGACGGTCACTGGAAATAAATGTATCATGTAGATCGCGGAATGTAACCGTTCGTGGAAAATCTTCGCAAGATCACAGTCACACAAGTCTTCCAAGTACTTCCATCCTTTCCTCACGGTGTCAGTGTAATAGCTTGGCCGTCACTAAAATCTTCCTCATTTGGGTGTGAGGCTGCCGCTTTTGGTGCAGCAAAGGCGCTTGGCTTTGTTTGGCCTATGTTTAGCGCGTTGATCCACGCCGGCAAGGGCTTTCGAAGCACTGACAGGGCAGCCTCAAACATATATAAGGCGTCGGTTGAGCATGGCGGTCACTTATATCAAGCGTCCCCCGCTCGTCCCCCGAACCTGCTGTACGAAACGCACGTGCTGCCCCGCAGTCGCAGCCATACACAAGCCCCGGGCTTGCAGACGGAGCAGACACATGCGCACAGACACTGGGTACATCGCAAGCTGCCACCACAACTTAGTCAATTCAGAATATGCGAACCAAATGCAGAACCAAGTTCAAGCGTCCGAAGCTTACAAAGGAGGCTGCGATGGTTAAACGTTAAGCAAGACCGTCGCTAGTAGAGATCACGTACTACAACGGCGTCCATGACAAGGCGCAACTTGCAAGAAATCATCCATAGTGGCTACGTCAGCTGCAGTCCCTGCCGTACACGGAGAGCTCAGGCATCACCCAGCTTGTTTATCCGCGCCACAAAACGTCGAATCAGGAGTGGGGCGAGCCGTGCCCACTCGGACCTTCATCCCAATCATGTGGCAGTCTTTGCAAGCGTCAACTCGGTGTTTGAATCATGTTTCTCGCCAGCCGATATCAGTCAGTCGGTTAGAGTGCAAGCGGCATGACCTCGGGCTGCAGAACCTAGCTACTTCACCTTACGCAGGATACCGTGACAATTTCATCATGTCTCATTCCGCATGACCAACTTTACGTTAGTTGCTGTCTCATAGAGCGAGCTATCACGGAGTCCAACACCCAGCAAGCGACCGGAGAAGAGTTCTCCGATGTCAGCGCCGCTCACAATCTTCAGGCCAGACGAACGGTGGCCGGCCATAGTTCTCCAAACTCGAAGCGAGTTCCAGTCGGGAGTCCAGCGTGTCCTGCTGACAGACGCAAAGCCCAGCTACAACAGGCGCACCGACTTTCGCAAGCAAAAGATACTTGAATGCAACTCTAGTGGTCAAGCTTTGGCGACTTACGTGGCGGCGCTTTGGAGACATCTTATGTTCAAGCATGTCATCGTCAATCAAGGTACACAGCCTGCGGCGGTCCAACGGTCATTGGGTGAGACCTTGACGCATGGCAAGCCCGCCAGTCCGCCGAGCTTGTAGAAGTTTAATCAGCAGTCACACTCAACTCGGAATACGACCAGACTAAGGCTCATCCTGTTTACCCATTGACAAAGCATCCAAGCAGATGAAGCACAGCCAACTTTCAGCGCTCCAGCCTAGACCTCGACTCATCATCGCGAGAAACGATGAGAGTAGAGTGACGTAGCTAGAGACTACTAGAAATTCCAGAAATTCCGTCTCATGACAGTGATTCAGCAACTACGTACCTAACAGGCAGTCTTCGTCATAAACGAAGGCTCGGTGACGCCTCGATAGAGCGCACAGCGCTGCTATACAGGAACTGTCGCATGATGCTCGCTGCTGCGTGCAGGACGCTAGAGTGCGATCTATAGTGCAGATGAGTTACTTCTTGCATTGAAAAAGTAGATGACGAACACGTTTTCTGAGCACAGCTGCATTGCAAGCATATGAAAGCACAGTGGATGGCGTGAAGCTGCAGCACGACTGCGACACAAGTACTTGGCTTGCTTGCGAGTACACCGCCGCGCAGCAGGAGTCTATCTGCGAGCGATGCGCTCGAGAGCAAGCGAAGACTGCCCCAAGGGCGACGAGCTCTGGCGGACAGTACGGGTCGGCCCGAGAAGCGTATCACTGCGGCCGACCCAAGAAGGATGATTCATGAAGTGGCCGGATGATATGAGCCGGTCCAGACGAGAGAATACGGTACAGCGTGCGACTAATGCTCCTTGTCTTGTCGCTGAAGCTCGATGACCCTATTCCCATCTTCTCCTCGGGAGATCAGCAGACGACCGTTTTGGTCGTCTGGGGAGCGGGTGTCCGGGCACGCTTTACGACATGAGACCCCCTCACCCAACCTGGCATTCATGAAGAGCGTTTCGCAGGGCGGCCGACGGACATTGATCATGCGAGCTGGGAGGCATGCGCGTTGCGGGTGGGGGAAATGAGCCTGTCCATGTAGCGCAGAGATTGTTGCCATGTCCTCGTTACACTCGTTACACGTTGGACGTCGGGACTTCGGCCACAGACCTAACCAAAAGCTTTACAAGTCTGTCGCCGAGAGGTCGAAATCGGCGACAGGCGGACGTAACATCACTTGCTAGTTAATTTGCGAGCCTATCGCAAGTCAGACCGGTGCAAAAGGTGCAATTTTCGGCGGGGACTGAATACATACAACTGAACTGGAGGACCCTGTCCTGAATGCTCTAGCTATATACCCAGCTACAGCTAGCTCTGCCGTGTCCGCGTCGACGCTGACTCTAGCCTAAGTACAGACAGTTGTGGTCATGGGACGCCTGGATTCTCCGAGCGAAGGCATCGTGGGAAGTTCGTCCACCAGGCGTTGGACAGAGAGCCATAAGCAGCAGTCATTTGGGGGAGTTGTGGGGCCCACAGGACCGGGGAATGTTTCCACAGCCATATTTGCGCAGTGTACGTTGTGGCAGAGGCCGGGATACCCAGATGGGGATCGGTTTGGCGAGCGGAGCTAACCGTCACGTGGGTAGGGATCAGTTCGTCTGATGCGCCACCAGTCGGCGAGGCAAACTAGCGACCAAATAATTATTGCAAACCTCCATGTGGGCTCTGTGGCGGTTTGCCAGAGGCCGCCATGTTTGAATCGCATTTTTCAAGGCATTCTCTGGCAAGTAACAGCTCAGTTACTGTAAATCGAATACTGTTAACCAAACGGATTCAGACGGAGCGCACACCGCGGCTCAACTCAGAACAATGGGATTCTGAGAGATGGCGTTTCTTGCCTCGCCGTGAACACGTTTCCTCGGTCCTAAATGAAGATTATCAGAGCCCTCGCTCCGAGGTCACGTCTATCGTTGTGATGTATTATCGCTTGACTTCTGTACTTCCAGATTGTGATGACCTCAGCAAAGGGTGCCATAGGTTTCCCCTGGTTGTCCCGTCCCATTAAGGACCGCCCAGTGATGGTCCTATAAAGCTTTAGGCCTGAGCTTCTCTACGTCCTCTCCCGTCTGGACTCGGTCGCTGCAGCCGCTCTACGCTCGCCCACCACCAGCAGCGAAGACGACCCTCCCTTCCATACCATCTGCCGCCACCGTTCGCCATGACGGAGTACACCACCTCTTCTGAAGCGATTCGGGAGTATCTCACATCTCGAGAACGGACTGCGCGATGGATTCACCAACACTACGGGCAAGACATTGAGTTGCAGTCACCCTCCTACCCACCTTCCGTCATTGACGACTCGGACGCACCGAGCTATGGTCCCAGCGACTCGGAGGAGAGCACCCATTCCACGCCACCACGTATGGTGCTTCGCTGGAACGACGGGCGACCTGACATCCCAATCTCCCGTAACTCCGTCCGCGGTCGCGCAAGGTCGCAATCGCATCCTCACCCGCCACCTCGACCACGGGACGACTCGCCAGACTCCTTTGAGCACGTCCCTCCTTCCCACCAACGCAGTTTTCACCGTGGCGCCGGCTCACAGCACCCTGGGGCGCCTCCCTCCGTCCGCTCGCGACAGGCCCAGACGCTTTCGTACGTTTCAGGCCCGCCTCTGGGTCTCCCTCCGCCAGCGGAAATTACCCCGCCCCCTCGCCCGAGCACATCGTGGTCCTTCCCTCACCGCAGGACGAGGACGCTCCGCACGTACCCGACGCTCGGGCGTCTCACCATTCACACCCCTCTCGTGCTCCCACAGCGCATTCCGTACAACATCCGCAACCCATCCCCGCAATTGCATACCCCGACCAGCTCTCTCAACACCATGTTGTCCATGGCCCCAGTCCACGCCACGCTTACAACCCCTCGCACGCGTCAAGAAATGCCACACAGTCGCCTGGGCTGGCATACTCGCAATCCCAGCCGCTGCCGGGCGCGCACGGCGGCTCGCGCTTTGCGGAGGATCAGCCACGCCCGGGCACAACGCTGGGCTACAACTACGCGCCGCCACAAATCATTTATGCACCTTCGTCACGCCACAACGGCTCGAATTACGCCCCGCCCCAGATTGTTTACTCTCCCCCTTCTCATACGCACCGCTCTGCTTCGCGAGGGCCCGCTCAGCCAGGCTCTATCACCTACAGCCACTCGGCACCATTGCCACCAACCCAGCACCATCCTGGCGGCGCTCATGGCCCTCACGTAGTCATTGATGCTGGCAGAGGACCGCGGGGACCACGCAGCTACGGCCACAGTCACAGCCACAGCACAAGCACAAGCCACCGCGAGGGGAGCCGCGGCAGGGCGCTGAGCGACATCCGTAGCCGCTCGACGTCTACGTCGCCGTCGCTTAGCCCCGCGGGGAGCCGGACGTCAGGGAGCACATACTACGTCCTTCCCACACCGGGGCAGAAGGTCCAGATTATCGTGAGTACCACGAGCCCTTTCGCAGCCTCATCTTGTTCCTGAGCTTGATTGATTCACAGCATCCGGGCGCGCCGTCGCTCGTTACCGCGACCTCCGCGACGAAGGCGTCTCAGCACTCGCCGCACTCTCCTCAGTCTGCGGACTCCCGGAAACCCTTCTTCCAGCGCATCTTCCACATCCCCAAGTTCGCGTCTTCCGTCGATTCGAGGGGCTCTTCGAGTTCGACCGGCCGGAAGCTCCGCCGGCGGCACACTCTACAGGTTGGCGCGGCCCAGCGGTCGTAGCGCACGGGTGCCCCCTCCGCCAAAAAGCCCGCAGTCAGATGGTCGAGTCAGCTGCGGTTGTTTGTTATGACCTCTGCTATGGCGGTCAGTCTCATTACGTTCTGGTAAAATCTTAGTTTGTTGGGAGTGCGGACAGTGACAACATCATCCTTGACAGCATTCATATCCCTTGTAATACGTACGCATCGTGTAAGATCCTTAGAGTTTCGGGCTTGTATCTCCTTGGTAGCAGCGGTTTTCTCTTCTTTCGCCTCTCGGTATCCTTCCCCTGTATCGCCATAGTCTCTGTAGCAATCTTCGCATACATCGTGCAGTGTGTAATAAATGAAATCTAATACAATATCTTCACA
Organism: Terana coerulea; assembly: GCA_024811115.1. Classification (NCBI taxonomy): domain Eukaryota; kingdom Fungi; phylum Basidiomycota; class Agaricomycetes; order Polyporales; family Phanerochaetaceae; genus Terana; species Terana coerulea. The sequence continues at coordinate 221,183 of JAKOGH010000142.1, forward strand.
TTTGTCGCGCGACGTGCCGGTCCCTATACGACGATTCGCAACATTTAACACGAGGATCTCATATAAGTTGAACGATGATATATGAACGCACCTCCAGACTCAGCTGTGTGAGACCGCAAACTCATCACGTGGAGGAACCGTCGCTGAGCTTCAGTCTTACTACCAGCGACAAATGGCCGGGTTCATAACCGTGGCAGGAGCCAATCAGGACCATGGGCCACGTTGTGAGGGGTCTTGACTAGACATAAGACGTGCGAGAAGGATTTGAAGTTGAGTTGAAGAAACTTCACAAGCTGGGTTGAGGGCGAAGTTCTAAGTCCGGAGTGCGAGATGAATGCGAGAAGTTTTGCATATTCCTCTGGTATCGTCCGACGGTAGCTTCTCGCAGCACGCAGATAAGTATGAGGGTCAGTTTGCGACTACTCGTCCATTCGCGTCGAGTTCGTGTCGCGAGAAGCAACGATCGCAAGCCCTCGTGGTGGGTGTATGCAGGGTGAGAACCGTCGCTGCCCTGGAGATAAGTCGTCAATGTGAATGGGCCGCTGCGGTGCACGTCACTTACAAGGAGCTATTCGTCCCAACGCATTGCGGAAGGAATCCAGTACGCAGGGCTTCCAGATTCGTCTTGTTCGTCAATCCAGCACAGCCCGTCGCGGAGAAGCATATTATCCAACGCTGCGCGGGCTCTGTCGGTCGCCCACCCCCTGCGGGCAATCAGCAGTTTCTCGGAGACCCTGCCACCCTCATCCTGAGCGATAGCAAGCACGACCGCCTGGTCTTCGTCCAACTCCTTCACCACGCTTCGCACCATCTTCCTACCGCCCCCGACGTCTATCACTTCGTACCCCGCTCCAAGAGGCTTCAACGTCTTGATGCTGTTTATGATGTCCTCCTCTGTGATCGTCCCTGCCTCGACTGCCCGCAGCTTGCTCACGAGCCGCACGAGCTCACCCATCTCGATCAGTCCGCCGTTCCTATCCCTCGTGCTGACGCAGACGTCGACGATCTGGACGCCCAGCTCGTACTGCCAGTCCCCCAGGTTCAGCACCTCGGCCCACCAGCCGCCCTTGCGGGGCCCCGCGAGCGGATCGACGCCTATCGAGGCGCACATCCGCTGGAAGGCGTGGCGGAAGGCGGGGTCCTTGCGGATGTGCTCGCGGTGGGTAGTGGCGAAGCGGACGAGGGCTGTTCGGAAGTGGTCCAGCTGCGCATGAAGATGTTGGATCTGGGCCTGCGAGAGCTCGTTGGAAAGCTGGTTGAATGACTGCTCCGATTGCTGGAGTCGGTTCAAGGCTGCTATCCCTGCGCCTCCCAATCGATGCATGGTGAAGCGACTAGCTGCGAAGACAGTGACAACTGAGGGGGTAGATAGGTATAATGACTCTGAGGTAGCAGTACTAACAATCTAGGACGAACTGCAACGAGTAAATGGTAGGTGGAAGTAGGGTCACTCACTTAGTCTCAGAAGACCCAGTGCCGCCCTGTGTCCGGCTATCGGTCCGATTATCCGACGAGGCTACTTTGTGTGACGGCGGGCCTCTGGAACGTCACGGTACTCGATCTTGCTTCCGCTCGGTCAGGTTGAACTCGTCCACTCAACCCAGAAGTATGTCGCGCTACTCTTTGGGCTGGGCACCGGATATTAGACTGTTCCTTCAGTCCGTCTTCTTTGACTCCTATACCGACCTCCCCATTTTGGGTTGAATTCACAGGGCAAGATAAAAACCAAAGGCTGGAGTGAACGGAGTACTAGACTATTGACAACACTGGTAAGTCTCTGTACGACTAAACCATGCTCATCACAGGTGTAGGTTATGCCACGTACATCTGGTATATTTAAAGACTTTGCGCGGCAAAAGTGAACGGTGGTAAACCGATAATTCCTACGGCCGTCAATTTATCTACGTCGCTGTTGTCTTGGTGAGCTGCAGGACCTCAAGATCCCCGTTTATTTTCACGACCGCGCAGCACAGCTGTCGAACAGGCAGGGCCAGATTCGGTATAGCTCCTGGGCTGTCGATGAACGCTGCCTGCAGCGTATCTGTCATGGTACGCCGCTATCTGCGAGCGTCCTAGGGCCTGTACATACAACGTACGTGTGTGATTTGCATGGAGACAGCTTCTGAAAGCAGCCCATACCTTTCGTGCGAGTCATCTTGATCATAAAGGATGTGCACACGAGGTGATATTCGTATCCTTGTTGAAGAACGTACGCATTGCCCAGACTTAGCGGTCAGTACAATCCGATCCAGCTTTTGCAGAGCATATTCGCAGAGCCATATCGCTGTGTGCTAGTGATGCCATGTCGAGTAGACAGAGTCGAAGCCGTAGCGACTCTTCGAGGAAAGTTGTGGCTAGGCGAATGATGATCATTCTCCGGTCAGCACCGCCACCGAGGCGAGGACCAATCCCACCGTGTTATTTTCTTATCGTGTCAGGCGTTGAAATGCGCCTGCGGCGGTCTGCGGTCGCGGATTGTGCGTCGAGGAGGGAACTTAAATGCCCATATATGGGAAGGGCCGTTTCCGCGCTGGTCAGATATATAGTGGTTCAATTAGATGGCTCCTCCCGCGAATGGATGTGACGGCGAGTAGGCCGTCTCTCCCCGCACTCTTCTAGCAACCCCCACCATTCCCGCCTGAATTCTACGCAGCCAGCATGCCGTCTACCCTGCGCCTGGGGAGCACCGTACCGGATTTCGAGGCAGATAGCACAGAGGGATCGATCCGGTTTCACGAATGGATCGGCGACTCTTGGGTATGGCGCACTTGACCCTAGGTCTTAGTCAGACAGCCTTCATGACGTCCTCATATAGGTCATGTTCTTCTCTCATCCCGGTGACTTCACACCAGTATGCACGACCGAGCTCGCAGACATCTCACACCGGTGCGCATGGTCAGTGGCTGTGTCACAATAGAGCCTGGTCTGACGAGCTTGCGCGGCGCTCAGACAGCCCCAGTTCCTCTCGCGCAACATCAAGGTCATTGGCATCTCAGCAGATGCGCTACAAGAACACTACGAGTGGATTGGGGATATCATTGAGATAGGAAACAAGACCGCTCCAACATGTGTGGAATATCCCATTGTGCGCTCTCCTCGTCCTGCACCGCGACGTAAGCTGACTTGCACACAGATCGCTGACCCCGAAAGGAAGGTCGCTGAACTGTACGAGATGCTGGACGACGAGGCCACAAGCAATGTCAGTGACGACATATACACCGTACGTTGTGAGTCTGATTACGACGGCCTCTCTGTCGAACCCTTCCACAGATTCGTACCGTCTTCATTATTGATCCCAAGAAGACCATTCGCGCGAAGCTGCTATACCCCGCGTCAGTCGGACGGGACTTTGACGAGATTCTACGGTACGTGCTCACATGTCACTCCCTCCGGGGTCTTTCTGACGATGACTCTAGGGTGTACGATTGTAAGCTATATGCGCTAGAAACAAACCTAAACGTCCATTGACTAGCATTCATAGCTCTGCAAGCGGTCGATAAGTACAACATATCGACTCCCGCAAACTGGAAGAAGGGCGACGACGTCATTATTCATCCGGCAACTTCGGACAGGGAAGCCCAAGAGCAGTTCCCTGGCTTCAAAACTCACAACGTGCGTTCCCCACTACCCATCCACATACCCGCGCTCATTTGCATCTGGTGAAATAGTCTTACCTACGAACGACACCACTGCCAGCGTAATGCCCTTGGTCTTCCTCGTTACTCCGGATCTCCCATACGCATGAATTGACAGGGTTTTCAGCACTTCTTAGATGCCTCGTGTAACTTATTTCAGCTGGTTTACTGCTTGTTTCTTGTTATTGTACCAGTATACTGTATGTTATTCAGGACTCTCAGAAGGCAGTCGATACCTCCTTGCAAAAAGCATGCTCCTCAGAACAGTGGCTTGACGTCACTTGTTGAATAATACACAGCGAACATTATGTGTAGGATAACTCGCCTATAGCAGCACGGTTCTGTTGACAGCCTTACCCTCGCTCGGCCACATCCTGCTTCTTCATCTGCCGATATGCTTTGATCACCCGCTCTCTCTCTTCCTCCAGCATAGCCTTCTGCGCCATGGACAAGATACTGTCGCGCAGGCTCTGGGAGCCTTGTGCGCCCGCTTCGGCTGCCTTTCGCGGTTTCGCTCCGCGCGGCAGCTTCTTCAGGTCCGGAGGTGCCTGCGCGATGTCGTTTAGTCGCTTGGGCGCAGAGGTCGACAGCTTCGCGAACTCTTTCACGGGACGGTCTCTGTCCTGGTTGCTGGGCTTCGAAGATTTCACGGGCGTGTCGGGGTCTGCATCGTCGAGTTCATCGTCCGCTGAGGCCTTCGCCTTGCCCTTGCTCGGCTTCGAAGACGTCGCGTCGTCGGTAGCGGACTTGGAGGTTTTGGAGTTCTGTGCTTTCTTGGCGGCCTTGGCCTCTTCCTCCTCTTTCCGGAACTTGCGCTCTGTCGCGGCGGAGGACTGCATCGCATCACGGAGGAGAGGACGTAAGGACTCTTCAACTCGTCTATTGTATTATTAGTAGATCGAACAGGAGTAAGAGAGCATATTACGCACCTGTTAAAGTGGGCAAGCGACTCTCCTGGCAGAATCTTGATGTTGGCCGCAGAGCTCTTCCCCTTCTTCCGCGTCACGTCCTCCGCATGCACCTTCTGTCGCTTCGGGCCCTTGACACCGATATCCTCTCCCCCGCCCTCCGCTCTGCGCTTCTTGTTCCACTCGCTCTGCACAGCGGCAGCGTTCAGGATGCGCGCAGCGCCCTTTGGAACTGCCTCATTGCTCAGGTTTTTCTGGGACTGCGCATTCGGCGCGGCGTCGTGGCCCCTAAGACGAAAATGTTGAGAAGGCGTCAGTAGGTAACGGCGGTCGACTAACGTTGAGGAGCGTTCCCGCTCACGTACAGAGCGTTTTGCCCGCTTGTGCGGCATTTTTCTCTCCGCAGCTTTGGTAGAGAGTGCGAGGTGAGAGTAGCGCGTCCAAGAAAGGAAGTGAGCGCTATTGTGGCGTATTTGTTTTTGACACTTCGGTCCGCAACGGGAAGGTGGTGTTAGTCCAGCCCACACTTCGCTTCTCGGCTGTGAATCACGTCTCCTCCCGTAGTGTACGGCACGGCGGCATGCCTTCAGTGAAATTGCATATTTTTGCTGGAGCAGATATATTTTTGTCATGCGCTCATCTCCTGCAGGTGAGGAGCTACCAAGCATGCCACTTGCGCGGCTTCGTCTCAATTGACATCCAAGCTTCAGCACTGACGGTATGGTAGCTCATGCTATGTTGCCACTACCGCAGCCATCTCCGACTCTCCACCATCCAGCCCGCACGAGATGCAGCAACGGCGGCCGAGAACAGGTGACGCACAACTACGTCGCCACCGCTGATCAGCGTGATTGTGGAGAGTGTGCACACACGGGTAGGCACAGTGACGAAATGTGTGAGAATAAACTGCTCTATGTATTGTACTGCTGGTGGTATCTGAATGCTGGTGCGAGTGTCATAAGAAATATATCTACTACTATGATCCCATCTGAATCGAGTCCATGTAAAGATCCGGTAAACACCGGTGAATCCCCAAGTCATGCAGTAGGAGATGCGAAACAGGACGTAAAGAGGAGATGCGCTCTAGCCAGCGAGCACAGGGTGCATGAGAATGTAAACGTAGTGATACATCATGGGCGAGGTCATCTAAAACGTGGCGGAGGTAACGTGTAAGGTAACGTGAAGGAACATGAGGATCAGGTGTGGCGTCGGGTCAGGTCGTGCCCAGCGCGGGTGTTCGGGAGTTCAGGGCGGCAGGGCGAACGGGCTGTACGTTTAGCAGCGCGGTGGCTGCGCTGGTCGGCGCCGTAGATACGAAGTTGTAGAACGGCGGCCGATGGTACCAAACAGCGCCTGAGCAAGCAGGAACCGGCGGTCAGTACGTCCGCGAGCGGTCTCTGCTTCTGCTGGTGCTCCTGCTCCCGTGGCGGCTGCTGCTCTTCGTTGGGCTTAGGCTCGTCAGCAACCTTTTGAACAAAGGCAAATCGCTCTTCGTGGGACTGCGAGCGGTACTCCTGCTGTCGCGGGAGCCCGTGTGTATCGTTATGTGACGAGGGTCTTGGTTCTGGCGATCACAGCGTAAATAGCAGCTCCACAGCCCAGGCGGAACTACTCACGATTATTTGAACGGGTCTGCCTTTAGGCGGTATGATAGTGCAGTGTTCGCCCTCTCTCAATGTTGGCACACGAATCTCCCTCCGCGAGCGGTCGTAGCTGTACTGCGAGTCCTCGTACCCCGCTTTGTGGTGTCCATAGTGCGCCGCATTGGTGACATGAGACGGACTATAGTAGACTTTTGCGTGGTAGGATGGACTCTGAGAGCTGTGCTGAGAGCGAGAGGGTCTATGAATGCCGTCTATGGGAGCTGTGAAGGAACGCGTTGGCTCAGGACGAGCCGGCCGCGTCTTCACGGGTGATGTGGCGGACGAACTGGGAGAATGATGCGACGTGTGTCTATGCCGTGAGCCAGAGGAGTGTTGAGATGGCGGTACGGAGGTCGAGCGGGGAACAAAGGGGCTGGAATACTGGTCGAGGCGTCCCGACTGGTCCGACACCCAGTTGGACACGCGATTCTGTGTCTGCATGTACTTCTCGTAGCCCTCGGGAGAGTAGTCGTACTCTGTCATGTCGAATAGGCGGCGAGTCGGCTGAGAGGACGAGTAGTGTGCAAGGGGTACTGAGAGAGACGGGCTGTGGGATGGCAAGGGTATATGTAGGCTCGGAAGAAGATGGTAGCCGCGGAACAGCAGATGGCCAGATGTCAAGCTATGAAGACAGGTGTAAGTCAGAAAAAGAGAATCCGGATATGAAATTAAGAGGCTATGCGGGCGAGGCAACTTATAGAGGGGGTATGAGTGTGGGTATGGGGAACAGAGTGCTCTGCACGCCTGCGTGGCGTTGTGCTGGCTGCAGTGCTCGCCGCGAGCTCAAGATAAACGTGCCGGAGCGTCCATATATGGAGCGACCGGGAGTTGCCGTAACCAACTGTCCCTTGAGGCCCCTTGTCACAAAGAACTCAGCTCAAAGCCGGTTTTTGTCCTCCCATCCGGTTAGCCCTGCGCTTCACCAGGACCCTGGCGATGTCCCACATGCCCACTCAATTGCGATAGCACGTCCAACAATTCCTTGTTGTTTAGCGTCGCTCTGTGTTTCCACCAAGGGTTCAGTATCCCAGAACTCGGTCGTTCGGACAACCGGGCACAACAATCCTCCAATTCATGGACAATATTGCAGAGGAACTTCTCCCTGGGCGACCCGGACATGCCCATGACTGTTCTGGATTGGTCGCTGAGGTGCCCTGGGTACGCCACAATCTCGGCAATATCACCGAAAGCACAGTCTGTGTTGCAGTCTCCACGGACAGCCTCATTCTCTGCGCAGGTTGTGGCGCTGCCCAATGACGGTCGCCTGCGAGCCTAGACTAGAGGCCGTCCCGGTAGGTGCCACATCCGTGGCGCTGCTGAACTACCCGGTGTGGATCCGGTGAGCAATGTCACTGCAATGTTGGTGACTGTGATTATAGGAAGGCAAGCAGCTACTCGTCTAGATCACCATACGTCAAGCCCCTACGGACTGGAGGGACTTCGATCTATGAGCTGGAGGGTTTGCAGTGCCTGCGTCCGAGCTTTCAAAGAGCACACTCCGCTGGGTACGTACTATGACGTCTTGATCGTCTTCACTACTGAAGTTGCTGGGCCCGATGTTTTAGCAAGCCATCCCGCTCCCACCAACGTTTTGATCAGACAACGTTCCCATGACGTTGGCAAGCTGGCCAGCTTTGCCGGAGGGTGGAGAGTGTTGACGTTTCACTGTGACCCACAACTCGGGATGTTGAGGGTAAGGGAGATACGTCAATCTTCGCCCACATCTCATATTCGACATTCATCTCGTGCTATGCGGCGACAATCCAGGGTGCCGCCAAGCCTATCCGCCGACGCTGAAGTTCAGCGCAAACGAGAGGACTTATTACGAGATAAACTGAGCGTTAACAAGTCCATCTCTGATGACAAGCTTCTATCATGCACATATCTCCTGCTTGGTCCCCTGCAAGTCCGCAAGTCCGTGGCCTTGTAAACTCGGTAATGAAGGCCGAGATCTAGATGGATATTTAATGTACTGTCACATTTGTGCTTGTCGATTTTCACGAGGATGGATCAGAATGACAGGGTAAGCTTCCGTTCCACTATTAGGGCAGACACCAGGATATGGTCGAAGTATTCGTGTCCGTCAGGGAACACCGTCAATGTTGCATCCGGAAGCGGCGGAGAAGCATCTATAGGTGGCGGTACGAAGGATGCCAGCTGTGACCTTCGGGCATCCTGGCACTGGTACAGGAAAATAGAGTTAATTAGAAGTGGCCCAGGGTATCGGCCGAGTATAATGACTGACGATGCACATCGGTGAGCCGTCGTCGAGTTTTGTCGCGCAATCCCAGAAGAGTTCGACGCCGTTTAGCTGCCACCTCCATTTGCGCTGCATAAACGTGAGACAAGAGTCAGTAGAGTGCTCATGCTTTTCCGAGGGACGGCGAGAACATATGAAGTACCTTAGACTGTGGCTGTTCTGTCAGGACGTCCGCGACTCGTTCCCAGCGATTCCCGAGTCGAACCGTCGCTCGGTTATGTGCAACCGCAATTCTTAACGCCTTGCTCAGCTACTCACGCACAGGCAGGTCAATAAATACTCATAACTCACTCACTCGAATTCGCCAATCAAGGCTCCCTCGCCCGTCCCGCCATGGCGTACGGTCGTGATGTACGCCAAGGGCGCGAACGGGTTTAGGTTCAGCGTCACGCTGATATTCGCGATCGGGGACCGGTCTCTGACGGACTGCGGCGGCATTAGGAGCATCAGGTTCGCATTCCATGACATGAAGGTGTATATCATGGGCCTGGGAGGTCGTGATGGAGGCGCATAACTGCAGGTTGCGAGTTGTGAAGAGTCAACATAAATCGGAGCTCTCAGACAGGCGAGCTCACCTCGGAGGGCGCGTTTCTGAGGATGTCCCAAACCTATCCCATGGGCCTGAGGCTTCAGTAACGTAGCTGCGTTCATGATCGACATTAGACACAGCGTCGGGGTCAATCTCATATTTACAATGAGAAATGAGTATGTCTCACTCGGGAAGGACAGTTGACTGCGGTGACGGGGGCGGGTCGTCGCTGAAAGGATCTATCATGGTGAAGTAGACCATAAGCTGTGTGTATGGCTAACGTCCAAATCTCACCGGCCACGCACATACCTTGGTCCAACGGCATGGTGATGGTATGAGAGAAGCCTTGCGAAGATGGCGGGCCGCGGCCGACGGTGTAGCCAGATTCGCGCGTGTAAGTTATAACGCGCGGTCTTATGCTGTCCAGATTGTACAAATAAGGAAATGCGCACGCGAGCGGGTATTTGCACGCGCGACTGAGCTTTAGCGCGCGCGAGCGAACTTTCGCGCACGCGACTGAGGCTGGCACGCGCGACTGAGCATGAGGCCGAAGTGTAACTGGGTAGAGTATGGGCACAAGGAAACAGTAGGAGAGTAGAAGTAGTTATGTAAAGTATGTAATATGAAGCAATAGATATTTACACTATGGCAATGTCTAGAAGGGCCAGGGGTACATCATCTCGCAACTTAGTTACCAAGCGAGCGACATAAACATCTTCAATATCAAACGCCCCTGACGCAACTACCTCCTGCACACAGAGCTCTCTGCATGATGCCGTCATTCCCTCAAACTTCAGCTTCTTCAATTCGTCCAACGCATCTCCGAAGGTGAGTGCCCAAAGGGGGTCGGGGTGCAGCATGGGCTCGGCGACGTGCTTCTTCCATTGTGTGGTCCAGACCCGTACGCAGTTGGCATGGGTCTTGCAGTCGTCGCCGCGGAGTTTATTCTGGCCTCCGGAGATGCCGCGGCCATCAATCTGAAGCGGTGACAGGGCTATCAACTTCCTCTCACACTCTAGGCCTTCTCTCGCACATGCAATAACCTCGTACTCGTCGAACGAAAGGTATTGCTTTAACTTGTGAAGGCTGCGGAGAGTGAAGGCTGGCATTAGGAGTGCCCGGACCGCTGGGCGTATCCACCCGATAACGTTGTACTGGCGCCCTAGTCGAAGTCGGATTGCAGGTGGGCAATCAAATGGCTTTGACTCGAGGTGAGTGATCGCCCACTGTCGTCCGCCTTCGTTTCCCCACATGGATGAGAGCTTCAGAACAGCGACCATGTATCCTAGAGAATATGGTGGTGGCTCAAAGCTTTGACGCTCTGGTAAGTTGAGAATTCATACTCGACATGTCAGATACGCACTCATCAAGCATATGCTTCAGCAGAAAGTCCCACTCCCATACCCGCACATTCTCCGGCAAAACAATAGGACTGTTGTCTGATGAACCTTTGAGTGGTGTGCCATCCGGGCTGTTCCCGGCAAGGGTGGTAGCATGCCAAAATGTCAAGACGCTTCTTCAACAGCCCACTGAAAAGCTTGTACAGCACATTCTCGCACTAGAGTCATGGTGAGATATTATAAGATCCGTATATATATGCTGACTCACTCGAATAATGCAGTTTCCCTCCTGGTAGTAGTACTTGTCGTGGTGCAGAATTCTTGTGATGCCATTTCCTTGAAACGTTCTCGATCCATGTACGCATTATTAGCTTGGGTGGCGGCAGTTTCTTCCATGATAGTGATGTAGGACTAGGTGAGTGTGTGCAGGAGGGCCAACCCCTATGTTATGTGGCTGACCATCCACCCTCCGTCCCATTTCTTTTCCAATTTAGGGCAGGCGCTGTAACTGACTTCATACGGTTTGTTATAGTTGAGCGTTTCCGACCAAGCGCTATCGCTTGTATTCCGTGAAATTATGAATCCTCAGCATGCCACACTCCTTCCTGCGTACTTTTTTAGACAAGCCGAACCCTCTCATAATCATGGCTGGTCGGCTGGTTTTCATCAAGCTCATGGCATTATATCCACCGCGGTATCAAAGTGCACTTAATGTGCTGCGGCAAGAAGACTCAGATCCTCTTCGACTTCGCTATCATATCGACCGCGTTCTCAATGAGATACTTCCAATTCTCATTGCTGCAGAGAACAAGGAGACGATGCACTTCCAAAGGAATGGTTAGCGCGGAAGCGGCAGAGTTGTTGGGATCCCTTGTTGGTCAGCTTCACTTTGCACTAGAGTGCCGACGGCCGGTACGCCCTTTGCTCATAATATATATATACATACATTGACTCCATCTTAGTGAGCAAACAAACGTGCAGCAAATGCATCCGGTATACACCAGAACAACAGGAAGCGAGGTCGCCCCACGCGAAGGACATAGACGAAGACTTCTTGCGTGAGGCGATGGCCTCTAACCGCCACATCTTCCAAACACGCCCTAGCTGCTGCACTTGTGTACACTGGCATAGTATACGCCGCAATCTGAATACCTACAACATCAAGCCGGAAGTTTTCCACCGCTGACGACCAATTGGACGCTATTGTGCGCGCATACAAGCAGGCCAAGCCCAACGCCGGCATACGATATATTATCGGCTTTCTACGCAAGTATGACCTTCGTATCCAGCACAGCCGTGTATATCAATCTATCCAGCGAGTCGATGGTCTTGGCAATATCCTGCGAAGCGGAGAGCTGTGCGCCGACGTGAATACGCTCATCCACGTTCTAATGCCCTTTGGCATTGCCGGCGGTCACCATAAGCTTATTTACTGGGGTGTAGTCATTCATGGATTTATTGATGGATTCTGCCGTACGGTAAGTGTTACTGGCTGCACTTATTTCATGAGCTTATTAGCGTTTTACTTTCGGTAGGTCGTGAGCCTTGCTGCAAGTGCCGATAACTCTGCAAAGACCGTTCTTGGAGTTTTCCTTGCGGCAATAGCACGCTATGGACTGCCGTCGAGTGCGTGGGGATCGAGGAGGAGAGAATGTGGAAGTCTCAGTATATATGATTGTACAACGTGGGCCAAATCGAGCATCGTTTATGTGGGGCAGGTGAGTTATCTGAGCGTCACAATGCTTACCCAGCCACTTATTACTTCTCTCTAGCTCTATGCAACACTCGCATTGAGCTGGCTATGGGTGGAAGTTGGCCGGCAGTTCTGCATGGCTCCTCGGGCATGTTGGCTGCAGAGGTGAGCAACGGGGGTTCAAAGGTCGAGATGAGGGCAGGAGAAATGGACTGCAGAGCGCAAAACCCTCCAGCTGCGGTGACAAAGCCTGTGGTGCGCCCCAAGTGTTTGCCAATATGCCAATATCGAGCGGAGTAACTATCCCTCTTGAAATTCAACACACAACAACACTCCGAGTGAATTATACATGTATTTCCGCATTTTATCACTGTACTGAACACTACTAAGTACCAATAATTGGCCCTGTAGGCGTACTATACGCCAGAGAGGCTGGAAGGAGTGGCCGACGAGGCGGTCGATTAGACGCCCAAACCTCGGGCCTAAGTCACAGGCGCTCGTCATCGCGTCAGCGCTAAACGTCAGTCGCGCGTGCATTCGTCGTCGCGCGTGCATTATTTTATTTGTACATTCTGGACAGCATAGCGGTCAATGACAAAGCGCGCTGTCTTAGCCGGGACGCGCACCACTGCATAATTGGTATTTCAAGTAAATTATTTGTACATGAACAGATGCCGACTACATGACACACTGCAAGACAGAAGTGCAGCGCATACAGCGGCGTACACTCCTACCGAGGCCTAGAGGAAGCTAGGATGGTTACTCACCTGTAGGTTGGTTGATACACACGTTAGTGGGTTGAGAGTTGTAAGAGTCTTGTTATGTATGGCGAGAGAGCTGCCTTATATACAATACTGGGTGGCTGTACTACAAACAGACACAAATAGGTACCAGGACAATAGACAATAGGCATCGTCATGGTGGAACCTGGTAGAACAATAGAGAAGATGTGAGCAGAGCGCTTACGGCGTCTATCTGACTCAACAAGACGATGAGCTACGTGTGAACCTCTCCTTCACAGACGAAACACAGCCGGTTATGGCCAGTAGATGCTACTGGCGCCCTTGGTCCATTCCTTCAGGGTGTATGCATACCCTGCGACTCCCAGCAGGTACGCGATGATTATGGCTGGAGCAGATAGCACAGTTCATGAGCGCATGGTTTTGAAAGGCCAAAGTGTGCTCACATGACCGCTTCTGGGGAAATTGTGCAAGGTCGGAACTAAATCCAGGGAGTCCCATGATATTGCAGAACATATGGGAAGCGATAGGGGGCAACAGGGATCCTGTACGCAAGAACAGGAAAGCACAGTGAAACCCAAACAAAGTAGTATATGCCGTTTGGAAAACTAATTCAGAATGAATAAGGACGCTGCCTCGGCGGACTGGAAGACTGGACTCACTGACTGCTAAAATGGCATTTTGAGCAGCAAATCTAGTACGCCCTAATCGCGAGTACACTTCCATGCCATGGTGAACATGCGCTGTTGGCTCATGTGAGCGGCGTATATATAATATTGTGAGGATGGGGCCTGACCTACACCGAACCACAGTGGACTCAAGAATATCTTCTTCTTCGTCGACGAACGCGCCATTGCATAGACTGCAAGTACACAAGCTCTGAAAGCGATTTCCTCGGTAATCGGTGCCTAGACATGATTTAGTTCGGGCTGCCGAGACGGATCATGGATGGGCGAGAACGAACCACGATGTAGTTCCGCAGCCCTATCCAGGACGTGAACAGAGGCTTGACACTCAGCTGGTAACTCCAGTATCTCTGAAGCGGCAGGCTTTCGCTGACATACAGCACGTATAGCGGCCCCAAGAATAGAACTGGCGCGGTGAGGGACGCGAGCAAATCTGAGCTGGAGTATTTCAGTCCTAGCTGTCGGGCTGCGGATGATGTGGGCACAATCTAGAAGTAGAGTGAGGACCGACAATAAGAGGTTGTTGGCGAACATACATCCGGAGACCCATCCAATGCCACCACACCGAGTACAACAAGACAGCTCAGCGTCGTGCTGATCGAGACTGCAACCAACCGGGCCCGGATTACGTCGGGGTCATCTCGTCGGCGTACACGCTCCTTCGCTTGTTCGGTCGCGTTGTCTGTCGAGTACGTGAGTCGTGCGCTTTGGGAGACGTAGAGCGAGCCGACGTAGGACGCTGCGAAGAAGAGCGCGAGACCGTGGGCTTGCAAAGTCGACAACAAAGGGGATTCTGGCAGCAGAGCCATGGCTTCGACCTCGTCTATTACAGCCAGCCTCTTGAGGTACGAGATAGCCGCGACTGCGAGAGGCAAAGGGGAAAGGTGTTGAGTCGCGCTGGACATGGTCGCGGTAAGTAGACACAACAAGTCGCGGATCTGAGATCCGATCACAGGCTAATTGACCCTGCTTTGATCGCGTCCTTCAGGTCTCTCTGCTTAGCCTACCATACTCGATATTCTACCCCACCAGAATGGCGAAGAAGAAAGCAGCGGACTCTTCCAAAGCGGCTGCTAAAGTAGCTAAGAAAGTGAAGGCTGAAAAGAAAGTTGATAAGAAGGAGAAGAAAAAGGCTGGAAAATCCAAGGAGACTCAGGAAGATGTAGACGACTTGGAAGCCATCTTGGACAAGGTAAGTGTACCCCATACTTGTAATATCATGTGAGGGCTGACTGGGAACATAGTAGATGCAGAAGGATTGGGAAGAAAAACACAATGTGACCGAAGAGCTTGTGGAAGGACCCCCAGCCGAAGAGTGAATGCAACACTAACTCCTTGTCCCACCGGAAACTATCTCTGGTGCATCGGCGGAGAATTCTTTAGTGAAGATGGAAAGGCTGTAAGCTACGTCCTCCGATCTGTGTGGTGATTTTTATGAAAGGGCTACGCGCTGTAGCATTTCTATAACGACGTATTCCGGTATTCACCCGACAAGGTGAGTCGAATTCTTGGATGGGATGGCGTATTCTGAACAAATGCGTAGGATGAATGGAGGAAATTCGTTTCACCCACCTGTCCTGGACCTCGCTCCGCTCATGCAGCGGTCGCCTCGCCTGCAAGTGGCGGGAAAATATTTATCTTCGGTGAGAACACTGTTCTTGCGTAACAGCTCAGGAAGATGACAAGCCACTACAATCAGGAGGAGAGTTTTCTAGCATGAACCAAACCACATTCCATCACTATCGCGACTTCTGGTGCTTCGACATCTCGACACATTCGTGGGATAGGATTGAAACGAAGCTTCTTCCTTCTGCGCGGTCAGGACATCGGTAGGTCTATATATGCGCTCCGAAATGGCGCGAAGCTGACAAGGGGCATAGTCTGACTATGTGGAAACATTATATAGTACTGTTCGGTGGTTTCTACGACCCCGGTCTTAGGAGTGAGTATCCATGAATCAACATCACTATCTGTGATATAACGGCGGCGAATGCAGCGAATTACTTGAACGACTTGTGGCTGTTTGACACTCAAGAATACATGTGGAAGCAAGCCGAGCTCAAGGTGAATGAAAAGAAGCCTTCGTAAGTAAATCATGTTTCCAACTCGAGCGGATCAGAACCTGATCAGCAGTACAGTCCTCGGAGCGGCTTCTCCTTTCTACCATCTCCAGATGGAATTGTTTTGCATGGTAAGTCTTTGGCAGCTACCCTGAGGCTTTTGCTCACCAGTGACCCGAAGGCGGTTACTGTAAAGAGTACAGCAAAGGCAAACGGCCTGTAGGGGTCATGCTAGAAGACACTTGGTTCTTGAAGTATGTGTCATTTACGCCCTAGCCGTAATGATGTGCTTACTGGAGCTTGGGTAGTCTGAGTCTACCTACGGAGCCCGCAGAACAAGGGGCCTCGTCCAAGGCCTCCTCGTCTAAAGCGTCTGCAAAGTCCTTCAATATGCCTACCTTCAAATGGGAGAAACGCAAGAAGATTGGATATGCGCCATCCTTACGGTCGGGATGTACTATGGCATTGTGGCAAGCGAAAAACCTGGGCGTTTTATTCGGTGGCGTGACCGATGAAGACACGAGCGAGGAGACTCTCGACAGTGTTTTCCACAACGACTTGTAGGTGGTCAGTGCCATCGCGTTTTCGTCGAGCTTATCGAGTGCAGGTTTGGGTATCAGACAGCTGGTAGCGGACGGTGGGTGTCAATGCAGCTGAAGAAGCCTAAGAAAGCCAAAGGTGATGTAAGCAAGCGGCGGCAGAAAGAGACGGCCAAGAAAGAGAGTAAAGCTGCAGTCCCCGTGAAGGAAGGCCAGTCCTCTGAGCAAGAGCAAGAGAAAAGTTCCGAGGAAGAAAAGGAGGAGGAGTCATCCGAAGACGAGGTAAGTAAGTCTACAGTGGAAAGTATCGCATTGTTGATCTGCGAAAATCAGGAAAGGCCGTGGATGAAGGCACGGCGGATTGCGCGGCAAGCGCTGGCGCAGTCAAAGGCGGCGAGGGCGGAAGCCAAACGTCGAGCGGCTTCTCCTACTTCGATCGCCGTTACAGATGCTACTACCTCGACCGCCGTTACAGATGCTACTACCTCGACCACCGTTACAGATGCTCCTACTTCGACCACCGTTCCGAAAGCAGAGGACTACCACTTGTACGATCCTGATCGTACCATTCCGTTAGCGCGCTACAATGCCATGCTCGCAGTCGTCCGCAACACCTTGTATATGTCGGTGATCTTCTTCTGTCTCAAAGACTATGGGACTGAGAGTGATTCAACAGCTATGGCGGCATATTTGAACGTGGATCAAAGGAATATACTCTTGACGACTTCTACTCTCTCGCGCTCGATAAGCTGGACAGATACGTCTGCTTGAAGCCCAGCAACATCGTCATCCCGACAGAGGGCCCTGAAAGCAGCAGCGACGAAGATGACGAAGAATCCGGCAGCGGAGGCGACGAATCAGGTACTGGGAGCGATGAAGAGGACTTCACTGACAGCGAAACGTTGGTGGGCAGGTCAGCCGCTGGGTCGCCGACAAAAGGGCTTGACTTCGATGATATCGACCTCGATGACAAGCTCGCGATCGTCAAGGAAGATCCTTCGGATGACGAGAAGGTGGGTGTTCACCTTAAAGAGGGTACAGGGGAGTTCAACATGCTTCCTTTAGGATTCACCGCAGGATGCAGCTCTAGCCTTCATGAGTGTCACGAAGGATGCCAGTGCACTCTCCGAAGAGGAGCGGATCAACACTCCGATGCCTGGCGACACCCTTGCCATCTTTTATGCTCGCTCACGTACGTCCCACTACTGGTGTAGAGCGCCTTATCACGTTTATATTAATTATCATTATGTACAGGCGAGTACTGGGCGCAAAAGGCATACAAACCCGGCGGCGAGAACAAGGCCAAACAGCTGAAGACGGAGGGTTCGCTCTCGCCAAAGAGAGATACAGTAAGCAACTCAATTCAAGATAGTTCTCCAAAACTGACGAGTCAATTATATAGCTGCTTATAAGCCGGTCTTGTCAGAAGTGGAGAAGATTCTGACAGAGGCGGGTCTTGACAAGGAAGAGATGAAGAATGTCGCGAAGACGGCCGCTAAGGACAAGTCGACGGAAAGTCGTAATCGGAGATAGATATGACTTGTCCATGAGCCGGAGGCAAGACAAGTTCCCTAGAACACCGTTTCTAACAAATGTCAAACCCGAGCTCGCAGTCTTTCGCACTCATCGCACAGAATCTTTAAACAGTCCAACCCTTCACCTCCCGGAGGCTCTCAACCGTTAGAAGGCTCTCAGTCACAGAGTACATCGGTGAAGCTCGGTACCTATGTTGCTTTTTGCCGTTTCCACGCCGCGGTCATCCTTTGCCTTGGTGTCGGACGGAATGTCATCTACATCTGGGACATTCCGACCGACATCTTGAGCAGCCGACGCGAAGACGAGCGCGCTCTCATAGCCGTGCACTCTACGCGACATCTCGGCAGCAGTGTTACCGAGACATAGTACCACCTCTTCCTCATTCCCTGCACCGCCGCGTTCAGTGTCCCTCAGACACCTTGTTGAAGTTCGGTCATCTCTACAGCTAGCTCCGTTATCTGGCGGTACTGCGCTCGACAGTTCGTTACAGCATGGAATCAGGTAAGGCTTCTGATATATTCGCTGTACTCACAACGATGAATGTAGATATTCTCGATGGCCTCCTCAGAAGACTCTAGGCCGTGCCGATAGCTCTTCGCGCGAGACAGCGACCTCCCATCACAGATACACGCCAGGAAGATTGATATGGACACGACGTCAACTTACTGCCTGGTTATCGCAAATGTCTGGTCCTCGAGCTTCCGCCACGCATGTACGAGCTTGTGCGCACATGACGGCCTAGTGGTTACGGCCACAAGGGCAAAATGGAAGCAGCGCCATCCTGCATCGACTTTCGTCTTTTGTTGCCTACCGAGAGGTATCCTCAACCTAGGGATAGCGAGCAACGGAACGTGGAGAAGATGGATAGCATTCTCGGAGCTAGTGTCGGTCAGCCAGATTGCGCGGCGCATGCTGAATGCACATATGCTACTCGCCGCGTTCGCATTCAGGATACCAAGCGTGATTTTATGGTAATGCAAGGTCAAGAAGCAGAATGAGGATCATAGGACTCGGTTTCAACATGCCGGGTGTATGGGCAGTGGTAACTTGGTAAGGACGAAAGCGAGAATAAAGGACACGCAGCGATCATTGGCCATGTAACGTCGCGTTGTTGCAATGTATTTGACACATGCCACATCGTACAAGAATGATTTATTTTTCTGAAGTTGCAACCCTAGGTCTAGGTTGGTCCTGTTGCAATCCCAAGATACAGCAGCAGTTTTGACGTAGTGCCCTTACTTCTGCGAAGCTTTTAACTAACAAGGCAAAAACAATAACTAGATGTCGCAAACGATATGGAAAGACAAGACTCACATTACTTCTGGCCGTCTCAACGCGACGGTCATTCTTCGCCTTTGTGTCCGCCGGGATGTCTTCCGTTCCGGGTGCGTTGCGCCCGACGTCCTGCGCCGCCAGTGCAAAGATGAGCGCGCCCTTGTAGTCCCTTCATGCGGTACGACATCTCAGCCGCATTGCCAAGACACAGAACCGCCTCCTTCCGCATCCCCTTCACGGCCGCCGCCCATTGTCCGTCCGCCGCGGCGTCAAAGTTGACCAGCGCCGTCGCGAGCTCCGCCGCCTGCCGATACTTGGCGCGCGCGAACGACATATCACCGACAGTGCCCTTCTGTACGTCCCGGCGGCAGCTCTCGCGCTGAGCAGCGACGCGCTTCGCCGCGAGTGGGAGCAGCTTCTTCACGACCGGCGCGCTCGTAATCTGTTTGACCTGCCCCAGGTCGGTGCGTGGTGCGCAATCGGGCGGAAGCGCTGTCCAAGACGGGACCTTCGCAAGCAAGCCGCACTGTGCGAGCAGTGTGAGCATTCTGAGAAGACCCGTCGGGCCTGACACACCCGCTTGAGGAACCTGCGAGGGGCGTCGATGTCATTGTTCCGTCCTGCCTCAGCAATGCTCATCGGCACACGGTGGATGTATCCTGTTCGCTCCGACCAGTCATGGACGTCCTGTATGGTACTCGAAGGACTGGGGTTAAATTCGTCGACAGAAAGCGGGGTCGACTGCTTGGTGGCCAGGTACGAAATGCGCAGTAGGGAAAGTAGGTCGCTGTCCTTGACGCTGGGCGAATATGTAGCAGAGACAATAAGCCGCAGGAGGCAAACTCGCACGTTCGCTGCGAGAGGTATTCATATCTAAGTTCTCCACAACTGCAAGGTGAATAAACTCACAACGGAACTCATAGATAGTGGAGATGATATCGGGACCAGGCTCTGTTGCATGCCAGTCCTTCTTCACGCGAGATATCATGCTTCAGATTGGGGTGAGTAGCTGAATAGTTGAAAATAAGCAGCGAGGGATACCATACCGATTGATGTCCTGGTATTTCTCATCATCAAGCCTTTGCCATGCTAGCACAATTTTGCGCGCCCAATCGGATCTGGAGGTGAAGATTTCGATGGCGGATATCGTAGCCTGCCACTCAGCATCAAACTCCTCCTTCACTTCTCCATCTAGAGGAATTTCCAGACCCGGGACAGCAAGCACTGGCGGTTGGACGAATTGCGATAGCATTTCACAAGCTGGACGGCTTATTGAGACGAGAGACTGCGCATGAGAGAAGAGTACATACCCAGCTGGTCTACTTCTGATTCGGGACACCAGGGCGCTCTCGGCGTCGTGACGCAGTCGAGCAGGTAGTCGATCGTAGCAGGATTTGCTTTCAGGATGTCCAAGAAGTATTGGCGCGACGGCGCCGGGTACCGAAGCAGAAGAGCAGCGCAGGACCAGAAACAGTTCTCTTGCGTGAGGCAAAACCACCTTTTACCGTATTTGACAGCATGCTCAGGAGTCGCCTTGCGAAGAGTGTTGTTAGAGCCTCGTTTTTCCCCGGTCATAAGAAAACTATCTCTCACCCGTATGCTGTTTGTCATCAGGCCCATTTGCCAGCACTTGTCCGGATCACGAAGCTCTTCCGAGTAGCTATCCACATCCTCCACTACATGGCGAGAGAGCTTCTCCATGACTGCCCCGGTATTCTGTGCACTCAGGGTACTGCCTATGTCGAGCTCCGCGCAGATCACTCGCAGGAACCGAGAAGCACCGTATTTGTGGAGACTGAGTCCATCGCCTACTATGATCTGCCCAAAACGGGACCATGTTAGCACACTAATAATATCAAGTAAATATGACGGGGAACACACATTCAATGTGAGGTCCAGGGCTTTTTGCGCGACCGCTTGCTGCAAGTACACCCGTCGTTGGGCGGGAGTGGCCGTATGCGACAGGTAACAAAGTGACTCCCACGCTCTGTAGACCGCGGTATCGATGTCGTCGCGTGGATGCTGCACAAGAGACAGGAATGCATGCAGGATGCCGGTTTCTACACATGCTGTTTGGAAGGCATCCCAGCCCCGTGCGGGTGCGATTCGTGCCGCCGCGAGAACTTCGCTTGGATTTGACCCTGAAATACTCGTCAGTACGTTTACTGATATGGAACAGCACATAGCGCGGGCGAATATGCTCAGAGAGGGAAACTCACCACATACGTTTCTACCACGAGGCCATCGCCTTCCGCTGGTACGGCCACCCGCTTGAAAATTTGTGGGAGATAGCTGCGTAGCTCGGTGATAGGAAGCGCATAGATCTTGAAGGCATTTCCTGGTGTTATTTCTATTCTGCTCATCTTTGAGAGGAGAAACAGATGGTGGACGTGGACAGAGAGGAATGTGGTTAGTGATAAAGAACTAATTAACGAATGAGACGCGCAATGGCCACACGCGTTGTTGTGATGTGTTTGGCACGCTCCGAGAAAATCGACAATTAATTGTGAACGCGTAACCCCCTTGTTGCAGAAAAAAAGCATAATTGAATATAGCAATGCATAGTAACTTGAAGGCTATCGAAAGCAGGCTCGCGGCGGGTGCGGCGAGACTCTTGCATCTAGCTAGTATAGGACACATCGCATCACTAGCAGGGGGCTGCTGACCAAAGAAGCGTAGTGCTCGGTCCGCACGCAAAGTCTGGCGAACATACAGACTGTCACTTGCCAGAGAGCAAGAGCTAGAGAGACGCGTGAGGGTAACCATATCCCCCTTGCAAGCGTATGCATGTTGCTACTACTGGAAAAATACCGAGCGAAGGCAGTGGCGATGTGCGTTGGATCAAGACTTGTCAAGGTGTACATGCGTCTATAGCTAGACCCTTGTGTCGTCGTCATATACAGCTTAAAGCTGAATTATTTGTCAGTAATCTGTCGCGCTAAAATGACTATGTAACATACTGAGAGATTGGCATCCGCAGTTTCTATGAGCTTAGCCTTTGCGTTCTCTATTCATTGCTTATTTTTTCCAGGGTGCTTGCGTCAATATCGTCGTCGTTTCCCACCTCACGACCTGCAGCATCTGGAACCGCCTCGTGGCTACATAGCCGCGCGCCTGCTACGATAGCAGTGTCGGCGCTATATAGTCGCTCGTAGCACTCTTCCGCTACCGTAGCACCCGCTTTCCTACCGTACTAGCTACCGTAGCAGATCTGCTGCTACCAGCAAGGTATGGCATCAGTGGGACTGCTACGCTCGGTTCCTCTGTTATATAGTGCCCGCAGTGCTCTCTGGGCCCTGCCTGTCTCGTGGCCTGCCACTGCGAGATCGACTTCACCGTTTTAGCACTACGGTACGTTACTCAAACCACCCAACTCTTGCATGCCCTGACTCTCGTGATCAGTAGCCTTTCCGCAATGGCAAGTCACCAGCTCGATGAAGATGAAGACTACGACCCTTCACAGCCCAACTAGTCAACCTCACTCTAAAGACATTCCCCTACACGGGAGCTGCGGTCACCGACGTCTCCTAACATTCGAGTCAGCGCGTAAGCTCCTATCTCTTAGCCCGGCTTGAATACACATAACACATACTGACTTGTATGCTGCATCTAGGCTGTACGAAGATGGTGGTTTATTGGATTCTCAGCCCATGGAGAGCCAGTTCTTAGCTGGACTGTGTGGATTTGAGGGTGATTGGAGGTCGGGCACCCATTAAACGAATGCGTACAGGTGTGTAATATGGTTGACTCTCTTATACTTGGCCTAATGAAACCTGTAGATGAGGTCATTCCCTCCTCCCGCAGCCCATCACCGCTCCTACTTGTCTCGCTTGAGGAGACGCACAAGAATTCTGCACATCTACCACCTTTGTTTCCAGAGTCACCACCTGGTTCTCCTTTTGCTCACAGGAATTCTGTCATGGCTGAAGCATCAACACCTCCCCCGACTGCTGGGACCATGTGCCAGCGCCACAGCTCGACACTAGGTGCAACCTGTGCAATGAGCATGCTGCCACTTGAGTACTCTAGTCAAATATGATGTAATATTTACTTTTCATTGAATACATTCATTTTTGTCATTATTTCCCTCTGTCCCATGTGTGAAATGGCGCACTGTGACCGGTGGTAGCCCTACCAGGCAGCACCGGGCGCTTGAGATCCGTCCGATGCCCGAGGCCCGAGCACGAGCCTAATCTGGATGCAGTCGGCAGGCCAGATCAGACATTGATGTGTGGCGCTCATAGCGGCCGTAGCAGCCGTAGCAGTCCCGCTACGGGTGTGCTACGTAGCAACATGCTTGCTATATAGCGAGAGGGGGTAGGTACAGCTGCTACGGCCGCTATACCTGCTATATAGCACTGTTTCGGTTTCCAGATGAGCATCTGCGGCAAGAGCAAAGCTGAGGGCTGGCTCCGGGTCGGTGATCCTTATTGACAACTTCGCCGCATTTCCCAGGCAGAGGACAAGTTCTTTCCTAACGCCTTTGAGGTGGCTTGGCCACTCTCCTTTCGTTGCCACACTGAAAGCGAGTAGACATCCTGCCAGCTCCACAGCTAGCAGGTACCTGATATGTGCCCATATAGAATTGGCACCCACAAACTCTCGTGCCTTTTCACGGACTATGGTTACCCGCTTGACCACCAGCAAGAGAAGCTTCTGCAGGATGGCATGGCTGGTAATTTGCTGGACCTGGCGATAGTGGGAGCGACACCAGCAGGAAACAATGTCCAGCTCTGGATCTTGTCAAGCACATTCCATTCGGCAAGAACAGTGAGAATACGCTTAAAAGTGCCATGGGCCCTGTCACAGTGGCTTCAGGGACGATGCAAATCATGTCAACCCCGGGAGAAGTTGGTCACGTTGGCCCAGATTGTTTTCCGGTAGACATCCGTCGTTTGTTCTATTTTCTCATAGAACTCTCAATGATTTCGTAGTGCGTGTTTATCTGCAGCAGTCTTTAGGGCACTCTGTATTGCAAGGTAGACAGCATGGAGGTGGGAAA
Organism: Terana coerulea; assembly: GCA_024811115.1. Taxonomy (NCBI): domain Eukaryota; kingdom Fungi; phylum Basidiomycota; class Agaricomycetes; order Polyporales; family Phanerochaetaceae; genus Terana; species Terana coerulea. The sequence goes on from JAKOGH010000142.1 coordinate 245,029, forward strand.
TGAGTTCGGCATCCGAGACACTGTCGACATAGGTCGCCAATGCCGCCAGGTGTAGCATGCTGATAAGGGACTGGCCTGTTGAAGGTTGAAATAAAAGCGAGTAGCCAAGTGCTAGATGTGTACCACGAGTCGTACATCATCCTCGTGGTGTTATTGTCCAGCCGGAATGCCATAGTAGTTTGAGACCACTCTTGATATCTTCCCGCACCCAGCCGCAATATCAGCACATAGCGGTAGTTTGCACATCAGCAGGCAAGATATACACACTTCTCCACATCGGGAATGTTTCACTGTCGAGCCTTTGGATGACCGTAAGTGTTTTTGACATCCAACTGGGATTCGAAGTCAGAAGCTGGAGGGTATCTGTTGTTGCCTTCAGCTTTGCTTCTCGCTTCTTTCAGCATATTCCCAGTCATTGGTCTCATGATCCCTGAGACCACGTGTCGTGGGAACTAGAAGATGAGCGCAAGAATCTCCGATGCTATAAAGCTAGTGTTGCCAAAGACTAAAGTTCAGTTTGGTTCAGTGGTTCAGAACCAGAACTAATGAACCAAACCATGTGGTTTAGTTCAGTTCAGTTCTGGTTCGGCCTCTAGGTAACTTGGTTCGGTTCTTGGTTTGGGGCATGGCTGTCACACTCTGAACCAAGTTTGAATCAGTTTGAACCATGAACCATGTACATGTTATGTAATGTATTTGTACTGGGATTCATAGAGAAAATTACATGAACTTACTTACTGTAGCATGTCTAAACTATTTTTTCATTATTGTGCTTGTAAACTGAGCACCAAATGTTGCTTTGCTTATGTTTTGGTGTATACATGATGCCATCAATAGCTGCCAAAAATGGCAACTGGCAGCCTCTATCAGACACTGAGCTTCAAAATGTCATAATATAAGGCTTTTGCACTATACAAACCCTTCTAGATGTCAATATATAACTCTATTATGATCAACCATTGCAATTATACTGATTTGACAGAGTAAAGCAGATATAAACATGGTTCAATGGTTTGAACCAGTTTGAACCCTGAACTGAACTAACTAAACCAGTTCATGCTGGTTCAGTTCAGTTTGGTTCTGGTTCAGCTACTAAACACTTGGTTCTGGTTCTGGTTCTGACAAAAATGGGCCTGAACTGAACTGAACTGAACTTTGGCAACACTATATAAAGCTGTAAGTTTGCAAGATGAGAATGAGAATATGCTAACCCACCCAATTGTAGTGATTGGCAAGGGTAAACCCTCCATGCTCAAAGGGCAACCCTTACCCTTACCCTCCAATACCCTTACCCTCATGAAGGGTAAGGGTTGAGGGTTACCCTTCAAACTCTTGCCAAAATAGGCTGAAAATGGTGCTTTAAGTGCCTTTTCCCACTTACTTATAATGTCAGTCTTCTATTCGAGTGGCTTGCATTGGTATAGAAAGCACTTACAATACTTGCAGCCCTCTCTAGCAATATGCCTAGCGCTTAAATACAAACCTCTGCCAGACGAGAGTTAACTTTCCTCAATCTTTACCTTTACCCTCCATACCCTTACTAGTGATGTGCTGGCCCGGCCCAGCCTGAAAGCCGCAGCTTGGGCCCGGCTTGTAGGGCTGACGGCCCAACCCAGACGCGAGCCGGGCTTTGAGCCGTAAAGGCCCGGCTCGGCTTTGCACGGCCCAAGCCGCGGCTTTGTACCTGCAAGATAGCAAACATTCAACACTACTGAGAAGTTCTCGTAGGCATAGTAAGTAATATAGTCATCATATCGAGTGATTAAACACTCACTGAACGTAGAGATGCACGCTAATTGCCCGTCCTGAGACAGCCCTACATGCATCAGTCGCATTAGCGCCCAACACGTTGACCATAGTGGCATGCCCATTGGCACCAACATACTGTGCAAATGTGAGTTTGTACTCCCTTGTGACAAACTATAGCTTACCTGGTCGCAGACACAGCCGTAGTATTGTGACACAATACCTCTGTGCACCCACTGCGAGGCTGCAGCCTCGACGGCCCTGGTAAGGCCCGGCTTCCGCTTCAAGCTGGGCTTTGAGCCCTATTGAGCCATTGCTCAAAGCCCAGCTTGGCCCAGCCTGAGACGGCTCGGCTTTGACGGCTTGACGGCCTGAGGCCAGGCCGGCACATCACTAACCCTTACCCTTAACTCTTGGAGGCTTGCAAACCCCTGCCTATCACTACCCAATTGATCTATCTGGACTTTGGAGTATGCCAAAGGCCGGGGCAAGGCAGCAACATCGAACAGGAGGTCAACAATGATCAGGCGAGACCAGACGGTTTCCAGGAAGTATTGCCAAGAAGGTGGTGGATAGTATCACAAAACTCTAATACTCACCTGCTAGGAATGCTTTGAGGGGTTGGGGAGAGCAGGGGACTTTGAGTAAAGCGAGTAGAGGAGATATGAATCAACAATGTTGTTGAGTCTGGGGTATTAGCCCTCAGACCAGCCTCCTTATATACATGTGTAGAGGGACCCCAGACACTATCTAAGACCTCCAATACCATGTGCTGACTGATACAGTCAGGTGATCCATGACTAAGGCTTCAGAGCATACCGCCGCTCTAACTCCCTTATCAGATCTGACTTAGCTATCATGCTAACATCAACACTATCTAGATGTCCTAATCTAGCTACTGTACACTACCAGTACACGATGTCATAGTGACCTCGTAGTGAGGTCATAGTCTGAAACGAATCCAGAACTGAGTCCATGATCCTGTGTCCGTATGAGGCATATCCCTGATAACCATGCGTCCGTTGCATGGCCAACTGATCAGCATCTTGTAACGCTGTTGTGACGACTGGGTAACATGTCCCGTGACTTAATGTTACACTCTAAGCGCTGTAGACTAGCGCTGAGGGAAATTTGTGACAGATAGCCTGCCAAAATACTGTACGACGCGCATCAGGAAAGGAGTGTCAGTTACATATTTGACGTTGTCTATGGTACATACCTGGAGGTACTCATTGAAAGCAAAGCATATTCTAGGCTAGTGTAGCCTATGGTCCTCTTGCATGTATGGTCTGCTCTACTATGGTCTCTGAGAGCTGTGAGTGGATGCTTTCTTCTTGGATAGCTTCCGGTTGGCTGACTAATCATATCAGAAATTCCCTGAGCCTATGCGAGACCATTCACTATGGCATCCTATCTCCGAAGCGGGCCGGGCACGCGCAAGGTGAGACTCTGCGCATGCATCATACATACTTCGGTCCTTTTCTATTGTCCCTTCCCTCACGGGCGTGACACCAGTGCCCTGACAGGCTGATTCCGAGTCTTCAGGTGTGACGTATATAAAACACGTAGTCTGTTACCTCTAAAGTCTGCATCTCACACTTATACATCATGGTAAGTCCCAGATTTCGCATGTATGGCTACACTCACTTACCACAATAAAGCAGCTTTTCATGGACAGCAATGTCCAGTGTACAATGCCGCCAATACCCCAAAAATAGTGGCATTCTGGATTGCTAGTGAGTCTGTGTGCTACTACGGACAAGGACCACCACTGGTACTCACTCTTCACTATAGGCTCGGGACTTCAAAATTCTGTATAAGCAGCTGGGTACGCATGTCAAAATTGACTGCTTCACAAGGATTTGAACTAACCTCTGAAGCCCGAGTCCTTGGCCTCGAGTAAGTTACTACTTGTGTAACAGACCACAGTAGATACTCATCCCTGTTCTGTACTGCAAGTCACGATTCTTTGCAATATACCAGAATTATGGAATCAATAAGTTGCTCTCCCAATCCAGCATTTTCATCCACGCGCCGTGTAGCTGTTCATAGTAAGGTGAGTCATAGCTCAGTATAGCAAAGGTATGATAGCCCTTTATTGCAGCCCATAGCCAAAACTCAGTTATGTGGCACAATATATGTCGAGGAAGTCAATGGTGCTATAATTGCTATACGTACTATCTGACGCAATGTAGGCTAGAACCTCTTTCATGATGCGAACATGGTGAACTCCTGGGTCATACCAAACCATCTTCTTCCATATGCTTTGGGCATGTCGGGGGCATCTAAAAGGCGTTGCTCTGTCAGATAACTCGTGATTCATAGTTGCAGGGGTCAGCCCACCGATAAGCGGTTTGTCATTATCAATATTTGCCATGACTGCCCGGGCTTGCTCAACTGCTTCATCCAGTTATCTTCCTCCTCCAAGGTCCATCGACAGAGAAACTCGATAAGTTCAGCTGATGTTTCAGGTGTCAAGATTTTGCCCAGGAACATGTCGGACGTGAGGGTACGTAGAATGCGCATTGCGATGTATTTGTGCAAATTATGCTCATAATCCCGTATAATCTACAAATAGTCATGAGCAACGTACAAATGCGTGAGTGAATGACCCAGAAGACCCACCTTGATAAGGGTGTCCAACGTGTTGCATTTGACCGCCCGGGTTGAAGATAATACGTCAGCTCCTCGAAGGTAGACACACTGACAAGGGAAGCACATTGCATCCATAAAATTGAATATAGCAATCCGCACGGCTTCATTTATGGGCTGGACCGCCAAAGCCATACAGGTCTCCCATAAGTCTGCCTCTATGCGCACCTTCACAAAGTCGTCCCAACCGATCACTGTGCCCATTGCCGCGATATACCTTTGCAGAAACATCTGCCGCAGCCAGGCCTTATTCCGCACAATGCCAGTGAGCATTCAAATATTCAACGACCACATCAGCAAAACCGCGGAGGCTGACGAGCCCTGATAAAGCTTTATCAGGGCTCGTCAGGCCATCAGGGCGTCAGTCTCAGCCGGCTCGTCGAGCACTCTCAGACCTGTTCAGCACCTCTCGCAAGTTTGGGCTTCCTCAAGCAATCCACAAGCATTAGGGATGTCAGAATCATGGTGCATACTTTAGTTTCGGCACTGAGACAACGTGAGAATAATGGTAAATAAAAAAATACTAAAGGAACATGGCTCCTATGGGGCTCGAACCCAGGCGTCTAATCCTTTATCAGTACTCGTCAGACGGTGTCAGGGCTGTCAGGGCGTCAGTGCTCCACTCTTTTACTGATGCAGAATATGCCGCTTTTCTCGACGTACCACATACTCCTGGACCCAGCGCGGCTCATGCTAGCGCTGTTCTGGATGTCGGATCCTGCGGAATATCTCCGGCAAGTACGTCTTCACCTGGTGCATCGGGAGGTAGTAGATTTCCGGAGCATTCTCTGGAGTGAGCTCCATGACGAGTAGGTGATGGTGGGAGATACGAAGAACGAGGCAACTTACACGCGTCGCAATTAGTGTTTGCTTCGGAGGTCGCTGCGTAATGTGCTTACGTCACGCCGCCAGGCGCATCAGGCGCATCACAGCGAGGCTGCTACAATCGCGGCCGGCAAATATGCACTAATAATTGCATAATTACGGACGTGCAACCTCCTGGGCCTGTTACTTACTCATAAGAAGAATTAAAAAGGTATCAAATAAAGCATTCATTAGAGGCAACATAAGGCGGGTGCGAGACCGTGACTTCGAATTGGGTGTAGAATATACCGCATTCCTATGCCGCGAGCTTGGCCTTTGCGTGGTCTATCCGTCGCTGATTCTTCTTCAAGGTGCTTGCCTCGATACCGTCGTCCTCCTCCGCCTTCTGACCTACAAGATCAGCGGCCAGGGCAAATCCAAGCGCGGGATCTGGCTCATTGTTCCTTATTGACATCTCTGCTGCATTCCCCAGGCAAAGGACGAGCTCCTTCCTGACCCCTTTGATGTGGCTCGCCCACTCTCCCTTCGTCGCGGCGCCGAAAGCAAGCAGACATCCAGCCAGCTCCGCGGCCGACAGGTACCTGATACGTGCTCGTAAGGAATCCGCGCCAACAAGGTGTCGGGCCTTTTCGCGAACTGCAGTCACTCGCTTGACAACTAGCGGGAGGAGCTTCTTCAGGACGGCTGGGCTGGTGATCTGCTTGACCTGACGGAGGTCTGTCTTGGGAGCGACACCATCGGGCAGTTCTGTCCAGCTCTGTATCTCGTCGATTACGCCCCTTTCCGCGAGGACAGTAAGAACACGAAGTAACGCCGTCGGCCCTGTAACAGCGGTCTCCGGGACGACGCAAGTCATATCGACACCGGGGTGATTGGTCGCAATCGCCCAGATGATCTTCCGGTCAATGTCTATGGTCCGTTCCGCGTGCTCGCAGAGCTCTCGGTGGCTGCGTGGTGTGAACGTATCCACAGAGGTCTTGAGTGCGCTCTGAGTGGCGAGGTACAGGGCGCGCAGGAAGGATAACAGCTCAGCATTCGAGACGCTGTCAACGTAAGTTGCCAGAGCTACTAGACGCAGCATACTTATTCTGGCTTGACCTGTAAAATGTTGAGTCATAGAACAAGCAGCCGTAGGAGATGCATACCCCGACAGTCGTACATCATCCTTGACCTGTTGTCGTCCGGCGGGATGCCATAGTAATTTGACGCTACCCGGGATAGTTTCCTACACACAGTCTGGATTAAGCGTATGGTAATATATAGAGGAAATAGTAAGCAAGGTATCACATACTGCTCAACATCCGGGAATGTTTCATCATCTAGTTTGTGGATAACCGCAAGGACCTGTGATACCCAAGTAGGCCTCGATACCAGCAGCTTGATGGTGTCTATGGTTGCCTTCAACTCCGTTTCTCGCTCCGCCTGCGCAGTTCTGGTTAACGGACTTGTGATACCCGGCACCGTGCGTCGCGGGAACTGGAATATGAGGGCAAGACTCTCGGATGCTGTGAGGCTAAAAGTCAAAGACTAGTGGGTAGAATTCTAATTGACACACACCTAGTTGATGCATCTGGCCTTCGGGATACGAAACTGATCGGGGTTGAGTGGCCACTCCGAAGAGAAGGTCAATGATGATCGGATGAGACTGGACGGTTTCAAGGAAATATGACCTCGAAGGCGGCGGATAGCCACCTAGGATACCGTACGACGCGAACATGGCAAACTCCTGGGTTAAGCCAAACCACCTCTTGCCATACGCTTTAGGCATGTCAGGGGGCATCTGGGAATCGCGGTCCTATGAGGATACAGAGACTACATAGTGCAGGTCTACTCACCGACTGGCGGTTTGTCATGGTCAAAATTTGCCAAGACTGCCCGGGTTTGCTTAGCTGCTTCATCCAGTTATCTTCCTCCTCCAAGGTCCAACGACACAAGAATTCGATAAGTTCTGCTGATTTTTGGGGGTCAAAACCTCGCCTAGAAACAGGTCGGACACGAGGGTGCGCAAGATACGCATCGCGATGTACTTGTGCAAATTGTGTTCATGGCCATTTATCATCTATGATTATTCATCAGCAACGCATATATGCGTAAACAGTGTATATATAAGCCTCACTTTGACGGCGACATCCAACGTATTGCACTTCACCGCCCGCTTGAAAATTATGCGTCGCTCCTCGTAGGTAGACACGCTGACGAGGTAGCACATTGCGTCCATGAAACGGAAGATGGCCAAGTGCACGGCTTCATTCACTGGCTGGACGGCCAAAGCCATGCAAGTCTCCCATACATTTGCCTCTATGCACACCTTTGCGAAGTCGTCCCACCCGATAATTGTGCCCATTGACGCAATATATCTTTGCAAAAACATCTGTCGCAGCCAATGCTGCTCTCGCAAAACATCAATGAGTATGTGATAAGCTCAAGGTACCACTCGTGCGCGTACCACATATTCTTGGACCCAACGCGGCTCACACTGCCCAGGATTCCGTAGTCTGCGGAAGATTTCTGGCAGGTATGTTTTCACTTGGTACGCTGGGAGGTGAAGAATTTCGGGGGCATTCTCTGGGGTGAGTTCCATAGCGAGCAAGTGATGGGAGGAGACAAGTACGGATAACGGGGGCAATTTGCACGCGTCGCAATTAGGGTCCGCCTCGGCGTCGCGTGGGGCGCTTACGTAACGCGACGAGGCGCATCAAGCGCATCATGCATCGCTTTCGGACACCGGCGACGGTCGACGCAGCCAGGCGAACACTGCTCGTGGCAAAGTTGTCAGAGGTAAGTAAGCCAGGAAAGCGATGAGGTGTTATTTCTCAGATCTTCTGCAGCCGACGTACATACTAGGTCAAACGCTCAGAAATTCAGCCTCACCCGCTACCCCAAGATCGCGCAGCTCCGCATTGAAGATTGGTATGAACGCCGCCTTCACCTCTGCGTGCAGATAAAAAGTGATCTCTGCATCTCCAGAATGCGTCTTCCATGTGCCGTCCGGAAGACGAGTCGGGTTGGGTTGGAACATCTTCACGTAGCGGGGCTCATCGAGAAGGGTGTGGAAGAAACGAGTCTGACCGGGATACCCGAAGTGTGCGGAGGTCCAATCAAAGCTGAACAGCTCATAGTGAGAATACGCATTATGCAGTAAGACGGTAGACTCACCGCCAAGTTGAGTTAAGAGACATACATCCGGGCGGCGGTATAAAATCCTGGCCGAGCTCGGCATTGGCGACTTCGAGCCCCAGCTTTGCATGAACAGCATCGTAGGCCGCGGCATATCCGGGATTTCGAACTCTCAGGAGTGACTTGCGTATCCGGAGGGCAATTGTGTACAGAGTTTCCTTCCCATAGTCTTGTACAGCTTCCGCTACCGCCCAGATGAGACCATTACACATTGCAGTTGCTGGTCTAGGTACTATCCCTCTACTCTATATCCGGACTGAATGTCAACTCTCACACCGTCAGAGAGCCACAGTATGCATACCATCACAATAGTGTTAATTTGTTGAACTGGAGGAGCTTCGGGTTCGGCTTTAGACACACAATACGCGAGAAGAGCCAGCAGAGCATCCTGGCGGGAGAGGTGTATTTCTTCTGAAGCAGCTTCGTTGAGGGAAAGAACGCCCTTGTGGATCTGAGCGGTCTGTGAGACAGACAAGCGAATGTCAACGCGAACAGGCTTTTTGCGGCCAGGTTCAAGATGAGGGGGTATGCCGCGGAATGGGTACGTGCTCGTGAATTCGGGTATGGGGATATTACCGTGGTCTTCGGGGTTGAAGGCATATGAAGGAATGATATCATACGACGGGGAGGATCCAACGAGTCCAGACCTTGATAGTTTTGCGAGAGCAGTCGGGCGAAGTTGAGTATGACGAAGCCATCGCCTGACGTAGATATTTTAGTGTTAGTACGATGCTATAGGTGGCCGATGTGCTGAAAGACTTGGACATACCGGCTAGATGAGAAGCAGACAGGCCCACAGACGTGCTCCCAGTCACGGTAAATTGTGTAATTGTGACGCGCATGAGCGGCTCTTCCGAGTCGTAGTCCAGGTACTTCACCATGTTCACCCCTTGCGTAAGGACCCAAGGCTTCTGAATGATCGCGTCGACGGGAACCTCTGTCTTTGCGTCGCTTTGAACGACAGTGACGGGAATCCCGTCATTGGTCAGCCGTACCTAGAGTTCATGATTGTTAGTACTCATACACCTGGTAGAGAGCTAGCGACGCACCCTCCAGGGTGCATCCTGCTTCGTGGTACGCGAAACACACCCGGCATAAATAGGATACACCGACAGTGTACGTGCCAGTGCATCGATGAATCGTTCAATATCAACGGGTCCCGGGATTATGTGAGCAGTGTCAACCTAGATTCCAAAGTCAGTCGGAGTGACGGCCGCCTGTCCGTCCCCACACTGGTACTACCTGTGGGTGACTTCATTGCTCACCTGGAAACTTAGCATTAGGTCTGTTCCCACTAGATCGTAGTGAGCCTGTCCACACAGAACAGTGGGCTCAGTGGCCTTCACAGTGTATCTTGCCATTATCAGTTGGCGGTCGATATGTGGGTTCCCAGAAACACCTTCTCAATGTTTCGTGTAATAAGTATACCACGTAGCGACGGCTATGAGTCACGCACTTGGCGCTGAAGTCGTCCATCACGATCCCCGTGTGGTAGATAGAGCTTTTGATTCCTGCTGTAGCGACAATAACGTGTGTTAGTTCTGGCTCTGAAGCTCGAACTGCGGAAGCGATGGTTCGGACCAACGAGCGTCGGACGCAGTCTCAAGTCGGGAGTTGTGCATTTGCAAGACTTTATCCTGCAGGTGGTAGCAGAGCTGCGTACTGCATAACGAGGACAGACTACGGGTACAAACACAAGCGACAACTGAAATACACAAGTGAGAGCTACAGATGTCCACATAAAATAAGAGACGTACAGTTCCGTGGGTTCATGAATAAGGTAGAGCTGCTGTTATAGTCAACGGTCAAGGCTAATCGGGAGAAAGTCGTCTCCGTTCCAAGATGAGACATGATATAATGATGTGGTCAAATACAGGTTGGCCCTTAGGATAGATCTTGAGAGTCGCAGCCGGTGCTACACGCCCATCTGCCCGAGGTGTAAGCGGCGATGGCGTGAAGGCTGCTAGGAGGTTCGACGAACCGCCGCTGGATTTGGTGCCCAAATAACACTTCCGCGTTCTCAGTATCATACTGACATAGCACCAGGAAGGGACGAGCTCACGTATTTGATGGGATCGTCGAACGTCCAGGAAAGACGCTTTGCATTATTATTATCGAAATTCCACTGCCAAGTACGCTAGACGACCAATCTGAGCTAGTGGCTCTCGTCAAGGACCGGAGAACTCACTGCAATCCTACTCCCTCCCTTCGTTAAGACAGTGTCGATGATTTTCTCCCGAGCATTCATGACCACGGTAGTCTTCTTCAGAGACAGGCCCATCCTGGTGCAGCACGATGAGGTGGAACAGAGAGTTACATGTATCATGTTGCTCACTCGAAGTGCCCAACCTCCTCGCCATGCACAGAGTCGCCTCGCGTAACGGTCGTGATGAATGAGGAAGGTATGAAGCAGTTCATCCGAACGGAGACGTAGTAAACGGGAATCATCGCAGTTTGACTTTGCAGAACCATAGCATTCGGCAGATGTTGAATAGGAGTGAACGTATAGGATACAGGCTCTGTGACCCTTGAGTTCGCGGAGTCCCGGTAACTGGAGTATGTGCCGTGAGCTGCGCGGGTGCTGCGTAATATGAACGGGGAACTTACGAAGGCAGTTCTTCTGGGGCTTCAGCAAGAGCAGCTGCTTGTACAACAGATGCTTGCACGACTACATTGTTATCCGAACCTAATGACGTCCCAGAAGTAGCGGTACGAGCGATAGATGACTGGCTTGCATGACGGCGTAATACTTCGGCTGATTGTACGTAGCTGTTGTGGGCTCTCAAGGTTATTACTCCGCAACGAGGAACTATGCAGTACACCACGCACCTTGGAGGTACATCTCCGATGGAGGACGCCTCACTGTTACGTTCATTCGCCTGAGCCTCCTCGACTACACCCGCCGCCTCGTCCCATTGTGACTCGAGGATAATCATCTTGCAAGCACCGTGAGACCGTCCTACGCAAATCGCTGAGGATGTGGAGGAAACCGAGCCAATGGATACATTCGACGAATGTAGACTGTAGAGGGTAAGAGCATGCGCGTCGAGCAAGAGATGATGGCGGTGAAAGGCAAGAGCCTGATTCGCCCAGTGAATCGCTCTTTCGACTGACTTGGAAAAATATTGTGGTGGCAGACATCCTATACCGGATTCATTGTTTCTCGCTTGGCCGATGTCGGGCGTGCGGCGGGATGCGCCATTGTCCTGCTGTCCGCGCGCCGCCGTCGCCGCCGAAGACCGGCGCGCCTGCCCCGACAATGGCGGCAGAGGGTCGGGCGGCAAGCGCCAGTTTGCCCCGTGCCCCGACGCTCTGAGGCGGCGCGGTCGGCTTCCCAGGGAATGTCAGTGCTGGCCGCTGGAAATCAGCATCCGATAACGAAGAAGTCGCCCAAATCGAGTATCGTCGGGGAGCCGACCGTCGTGAGGCGGGAGCCATCAATGATGCGAGAGGCGCGAGCGGCCTAATTTCCTCTTCGGGAAGACGGCGGCCCAGGATCCTAGGGCGCCCATACCAAACGGGGGCAGAGTCGGCGCCCGCGCCCCCATATCACCGCCATTTCGGCGTCAAAAGCCGAGTATCGGTGCGGCCCATCACGTTCTCTGTTGACTCGGGCCCTTTACGCGCGTCGGTCATCGCCCCGCCCCCCGTAGTCGCGGTACAAACAAATGCCCTATAAAACGGGGTAGAGTCATTCCCGACTCTCAACATTCTGCCCCCGCCCCGTCTCCCGCCCGCGTCCAGTGACTCCCGCTACCCAGCCCCTATTGTCTGCCGCCGACTTGCTTACCAGTATGAACTACTACGGCACTCCCTCATCACACTCTGGCCGAGGTGCACCGCGCACGCCGCCGTCACAGACCGGAAATGGTCAACTTCCGACTCCGACCAATGCGCCGTACATGTATGCCAGGGGACTACCGCAGATGCCTGGTACACCCACGCCTGCAGGACGCGGGCTGCTGCCGGCGACGCCTATGATGACTTCGGTTCCTCTCCCAGGGCAACCCGTCAACCATTGTGGGTACTACTGCGCTTGTGCTATAACGCAAGCTAACCTGCACAACAGATGGTCTCATGACTCCTCCCGCTAGTCCTGCGCGGCTTCCAGGACAAAGTCTGGTACACCCGAACGCATTGACCCCACAGGCTGCGCTTGGCTACTCCTTCGACATGCGGTTCGACATCAATAACATCCGCGGTCTAAATCCCGCCATTTTCCAGGAGCTTGCTACGGAGCCCCCTGTCCCTTCTCTGCGGATCACTGCTCTATTTGACGCCATTCACATTGAGGTTGTGAACCCGCGAGGCGTTACCGTTGGTGACGTCTTGCACAGGCTCCATAGGGAGCTGGCCAAACGTACGTTACAAATATTTGCGCCGACTATGAGAATTATACTTATAGCTCTCCTGTAGCGCACGGCTCTTCTGCAAAGATCAACTCTCTTCGACCCAATTTCACCTTCGCTGGCCTCGAGCCCGCCGGTCACGGATGGGCCCTAAGGATCAGGCAGTGAACACATCGGTATCACCTCACATCAAGTGCTGTTACATTTACATTCACCCAGCTCTCTTCACGGATGAAAATGATCAAGGACATCATGGCCTCTAATGGACCGCTGGTCGGACGGTATGCTGTCAATGTCTGTAGCTGCTATACATCGCACCTCGTCTCGCAGGCCCTCACTCAATCCCACTCCTGTTCCCACGGCCCTCATTTTCTAACCTCTGTATCATTAGTATCTGTGCGCTTTGTTTCATAATTCGTAGCTGTAGCCTTTATTCTCCTCTCCGCTCATCGCTGTCACCACTCTGGACACTGTTACGCTCTCGTGTTTATCGCTATTCTACTTTGACATCTTAGCATCCTGTCATATATCTCTGTAGCCATGTAGTAGATTAGTATTGTCAATTGAGGACGCTTGACTCGTATGTTGTGCTAAGCAACTAATACCAATAATACGTATGCCCTGCTCGCCGCGACCAAGTGGCCCAGCGTTTTCTATCAGCGCTTGGAGGACACTGTAAGAAGGAAGGCGAGGCCTCCTGAACCTAACAAGGCCAAACTCATTCTCCGCTAGTAATTTGCCACTCCTATAGGCACACAACCAAGGTATGTTATCTTCTGTTATGCCGAAATTCGAATTCCATAGCAACATTCAAACAGGGCTGCCCTCAGGTAGATGAGACCAAGAAAAATAGTTCCCGCTAGCCGATTTGAACGACTGACCTCGTCATACCGATGGTACTAGTGACGCGCTCTACCAACTGAGCTAAGAGGGATATATGTTAGCTGGCTGTATTACAAATATGTCTATCTCACAACATGGGAGAGGTGAACAGAGCGTCGCGAAGTCTCTTTGCTCTCCAGTATCGTCCACGTCCTCCCTGGTGGCTGTAACGACTTCTGTCCCTTGCTTTCCCGCTCATACTCCGGTATCTAGGACTAGATGGCTTGGAAGCTGATGCCCTGTCTTCTGCGCTATGCAATCGTTGTCTATCTCGGTGTCCAGGCGACTACTGCAAATGAACAAGAAGGCAGCAACCATGTCAAGAATCCCGCTCTCGACTTCTGCAAGCAGGAACTAGCCGAGAACTATAGCGGTCTTTTCGACTGGGCGACTGTTCATCCATCTCTTCTCGTCTCTCTGGCTTTGAATTTCAACAGAACTGGCTCTTGCGGCTTTGACGACTCGCTGGCAGGTTCGCCTTATCCCGATGCCCCTCTGATAGTGCAAAAGCGCGAAGACCAGCTGGAGGGCACGAGGACTCTCATTGCCAGACAGGACGCCTCGCCGACCGACCTTAGGCCCACGCCCGCTCCCACCGGGGATCCCAGCCCAAGCACCACGGTTCATATCAAGGACGAACACGACTTCGCCCTGATACTTCCTGGTACGGCCGGAGGTACGCTTTCATGACGCCTCGCAAGACTTTTTCACTCTTCTGACACGCGTCATAGAGCTCGTATCGGACGCGGAGGCGGACGGTCTCGCCTTCTGCACTCCTGGCAGCGGCGACTCAGCTTGTACCGGCTTGCGCATGCAGGACGGCTTCATCGCCGCTGCTGCGTTTGCGCATGCGGATGATGGTTCTTGGATTCAGGTAAGCCCGTGCGCGCATCGATGCTGTGCGTCGTTCTATCTAGCTCTAGCTCACGCCATCACTTCCGCGTAGGTAACTGGCTGCCTCGATGTCAGCAAGTCCACTCTCGACCCTTCGGATACAGGCGGCCAGATGGATGTGCGTTACCCAAACGGTGCACAATGCACGTTCGGTGGATATGGCGCAAGTTTCATTCAGTTGTACGTGTTGCCCACCTTGCTCGTTTACGTTGAGCCTCACGATGTTATCGCGTCCGCTCCTCAGAGTTGAGCCCGCCCTCAACAGATTCTGTCTCAGATGTTGCGCGTCCCCCAGCGATCAAGTACACTGCAACTCGCACCAAGATCGCGCTGGCTGCGAGGCTGCTGTCCCAGGAACCTACGACTTTCCCGACATTGGCGTCAGTTGTTCATGAACGCGCACGGTGGTTTCACTCAGCAACGCTCCGACACCGGACGTGTCTCTGTCATCCGCGAAGATCCTCTACTTTCAACCCTCAATAACGCACGACCCTTACTTCTCATCTTCCTTTTTCTCAGTGATTCCCATGTCCGTCACGTCAACAAATTCTGGCTCTTGCATCATCGTTGATAAGATACAACGTGGTAGTTACAGATGACGAGGCAACGTGATACCGACTCTTCCTCGATCCTAGATGCCCATCGAAGCCAGCGGTATGCCTAAAATACATATGGCATTAACAGCTAAAAGGGATGTACATGGAATTCGCAGTATGTACATGTGATGTCATCCAAAAGCCCGAGAAAAGTGATAATCTACATGAGTGACTGGTCCATGAGTGCTGCAATATCTGAGGTGTATGGTACAAGATTCGTGAGTCGTGAGGCCGTGATTCATAAAATGTGAGCACGAAACCAAGCAAAGCGAGAGCGAATACCCAGAGAAGCCATGTTTTGAAACTCTGATGTCAAACCAGAGTAGAACGAGTGCATACCACGCCGTAAGCCTCAGGACTCCGCGGAGCCTCAGGCCTTGGCAAAGACCAACTTGCCCACACCCCCGCCGCCGACACTCTTGTCGACCTCGACCCCGATAAGGCGCGTCTTCTCTCCGAGCCAGTCTATCCGACGGACGCCGCCGTTCCTGTCCATGCCCATGCGCTCGCAGCGCGCCTCAAAGCGCTTTGCGACCTTCTTCTGGGCGCTGCCGAGGGCCTCCCACTCCTCCATCGTGATGGGCGTCCACAGCGTCGTGTGCACGGCGTGGAGGACGTCGAGGATGGTGATGGCGTTCGCGCTGGAGCCGCGCCCCGACTTCGGCGGGCCGATGGTAAAGCGGGGACCCGAGCCCGCGACGATCACCGGCCAGGGGAACTTGTGCGAGCGGAGGATGAGGCGGGAGGAAGAGGGGGTCGGCGGATCGGTCGCAGGCTGTGCGAGCGTGTGTGCCGGGATCGGGGAGTGCGTCGCGCGGTCGAGCACGGTGCGTGCGGACGGCGAGTACGAGACGTCGTACGTAATCGGCGCGCGGTGCAGCCGTGTGTAGGCGAGGAGCGGGTGCATGTGCAGAGACGATTGGCGTGGCTGCACGTACGCCGATGGTTGTGAGTGCGCGCGGGATCGCGTGTATGAACCATCTGCAGGACGGTCAGCTGTGGTCGCGGCACGGGCAGAGTCGATTACTTACATGAAGACGAGCTTCCCACGCTGCCGGCTGTTTGCCAACTGTTATTTGACGTGAGAGGGGGGCGGCTCTCGGAGTAATGAACATGGTGGTGCCCAGCATCAGACCGTGAGGACCCGTAAGGGTGGCTGCTCATGCTCGTAAACATCGACGAGTTGGAGTTGGAACGCGAGCTGGCGGGAGTGAATCCCCCTGCTGATAGTGCTGGGGTGTATATGGGACCTGCAAAAACTGATTAGCCTGTATCACTGAACTTAGGATGTGGGGCAACTTACTCGACGATTTGGGCTTAGTGCTCGCCCGTCTGAGCACCTGTGGGCGCAAATCAGAGGTGTGCGAGCTGGAGCTCCCTCTCCGGCCGTAGCCGTAAGTGGTCCGTGTATCAGCGGTGCCAGTAGCATAGCGCAGCGGCGAAGGGTGAGTCGACTGGGTGGAATGTGTTGTCGAGTAGCTGTGTCCCCGATGAGCTTCGGGGCGGATGGGCGGTACACCTGTCGTGGCACCGGGCGCTGCGTATATATTCGAGGGAGTGGATTTCGAACGAGTGTGCGTTTTACTTGAAGAATTGGAACTTGAACCCCCAAACCAATTACGGAAGACGGAAGGCATCACGGGTAGTCGTTAGTAGCGGAAGAGAATCGAGATGGTGCGGAGCGAAGCGGTGGGAGAGTCTCGAGTTGTCGTAAGCGGGGTCAGGAAAACGGAGGAACTGAGCCCACGAAAGCTTTGCAGCGGGGTGGTTAGAACTGAGGGAGAGGATGAGAATCAAAGCAGAGCTTTATACGAGTACAACGAACTGGATCGAGCGGTTCTAGACTCCGACTCCTGTGGACGCGACTCCGGAGGGCTCCAGAAATCTGGACTCTCTTGATCAGACGAAGCCCCAAAAGATGCCTGGAGGAGTACAGCATCAATCCCTGTCGTGTAGTAATAGCTGGATTTCATCTGCCACAACGGTCGCCTAGACATGCCAGGTAATACAATTTCCCACCGGCGACGACGAGGCGGGAGCGAGGAACCGTCCAATTGGAGAAGTACAACAAAGCAGGCAGAGAATTGGAACGATTTTAGGTAAACACACAGTGATAGGCGAACGTTATGGCCGCCGTAGCAATCGCTCTTTGATTTCCAGAACCGACAGCCATCGCCGCGTGTTTGAGGCGTGGCCGCCCATTTTGGGGACGTCTTTAGGGCGCTGTATCGGTAGCACCCGCCTGCGACCGAGGGTGTCTGCTGTGCACTCGGGCAGGCTGCAAGCCACCGCGAGGATGCGCACGCAAGGGATTCTCTTTGTCTACCGGTAATTGAGCCTTATCGCATACGATGGGAGATACCCAGGGCAGCAACCCAGGCGTGAGGGCGTAATGATCTGCAGAGTACAATGTATGGGTAGTAGAGATACACACCCGCGAGGCAGCTGCGCTTACCAGGCGACGCAGGAACAGGGACGCACGCATCGGCAGGTTGTCAGCCCGGCTCCTTCCTCTCGGCATTCAAGGTGTTGTCTGAGTTCTGGAACGATGCGATCATCATGGTGTAATAGCATCCATCGGGGGAGTCGGAAATGAGATACAGATCCCTGATCTGCGGTGCGTATGTGAGGCTACCACATACACACACACCAGGTTCTGCCGCCGGCGATACGTACGGACTCGGGATACCTACCTGTAATCCAGCTACAGCGACAGGTGCTGCGACTGGAGTTGCGGGGGAGGGGAGATGCTCGGAGCCTCTGTGAGGGAATGCCACGTTGATCAGAACGTGGTAAAGTGGAACAAAACAGCGGGGTACACACTTCGATTTCATAGACGCTCGGCCATCGGTGTTAGGAGAACGAAGAGATGCAGTTTGGAGGAATCCAACGCCTCGCTGCAGAAACTGCCAAACGCTACTGATGCTGCAGCGTACAGATACGTCAACTGATGATACCGCCACATCCGCCATTCACTAGGTAAAAGCTTGCTGGTTCTTCGACGAGCTCCGCCGGGAGCTACCAGCTGGCAACATGGACCAGCCCGCATCGCAGTTCAGCTACGCGAAACAGAAGTGGAGTAACGGGAGACGGTGTTAGCGATAGTCTGGACCCGTGGCAACTGGAAAGAGGGTCTCGAACGGTGTGGAGACATGCCGGCACTGCAAGCGTAGGGGAGGCGGACAACTTGGGCACGATGTGAAAAAGCTGGTCTAGACTTGCCAATGCGAAGCTCCAACGCGCGATGGCAAACAGTTGTGAGGTTCAATTTTGATGTTCTGTGGTCCGTAGCACCCCAAAAACGTGCTTTGAGTGGTATCTGGACGTCCGCTTCAGCGCTGTGACGAAAAGCGACGATCGTAAGTCATGCGACGCTGTGGGCGGCGAACTTGCGGCGAACTACGACAAGGAAGCTAAAGTTCCATAGTCGTACCAGCTGGGCAATCCCTGGAGCACTTTGTGCTTCACCGAGGTCACCTGCGGCACATATACACCTCGTATCCTCCCGGGCCGCTAAGGCCAAACGAATACACAATCAACAATCGACAGGCCATGTCGAAAGGTATGGTACAGACTTACCTTCCGTTGCCCGGCAAGAATATCGGGCCATGGAGCACTCCGAGATGCATTCAGAGGCTGCTCTCAGAGAACCCGTACGCTGATAGAAATCCTTCAGTTGCGCCTTTCATGTGACATGAACGTCTTCCGTCTCCTCGCAGGCTAGGCCCTGTTTCAGATCATGCGGAAAGCCCTTCATCGCGAGATGCACCTCACGAGCAAAGTCACGTTCCATACCTTCTGGCTTGAGTAGCGTACGACACCGGGGTAAAGTTGTCTCCCGAGACCACAATGTATGCATCTGGCTTTCCTTCGAGATGGAGTATGCACGCGGTAGGTGCAAAATGGCGAGGCCCCAAGATTGGTGTCAGCTCTTGCTAAAGGCTTGAGCTAGCTTTGGAACGGCACGAGGAGCGAACACCGCATGGGTGAAATAATTGACGGCCCTGATTTTGCGCATTCCTCATGTTCGTGCAGCGCGTTCCCGTAGACCTGACAAGTTGCACTATAAAAGAATATGCAGCGGATGAAACCGGTAACTGACGAACCCACGAAAAGTATCCCTTGTTCACTTGCTTGTGCCATAAAAACGACATAATAAAGATCAATGTCGAGCAGGACTTGTACTAAAAACGGCGGATGTTAGCCGCATGCATAGCCGTAGACATTGTTGGCACTCGCCTAGATGCATAGGAGACCCATATCCACCATGAGGGAGCAGGTGTGCATTCTTCTGTATTCGGCATGAGTAGAAAGGCAGGCAAAACGGGTCGGGCAGGTGGTTCAGGTGTCCGAGACGACGAGGACAGGTAATGGTGCAGAAAATTTGATGAAAAGGCATCACGATCGAAGCGAGCGAAAGCAGGCGGAGAACATGCGCATCAGTGTTTGTTGTGAAGCACGCTCCTCATGCATGGGTGCGTAAAGAGCAGTAGTCGAAAGACCATCGTAGCTCGCGGCGAACAGGCGGTACACCATTTGTGTCCCGGCAGGAGTTTTCGCCAACAGGGATGGGTTTTAAAGCTTCAGCGCGAGGAATAGACGTGCACGTAGACGTGCAGTATGGGTGCCAGACATGCGATACGAGCGAGAGGTCTGTTATGAATTGTGAAGCAGACGAGTGTTGTAGTGGTTGCGACGGTCGCTTTGTTTGACGGCGGCGAGATACATTTTTGGGTTTTTCCCACGCCGTGTTGCCGCTCGTACGCAATCGAGAAGCGCCCACCTTCGGGCCTTACTTCGACCTCGACCACCTCAGTCCTGGGTTACAGACGCCTCTTCGCTCTCCCACCCATCCTACACTTATGCGTACGTGTGTCTCAGCAGTCGCCAGGAGGTATTTCCCCGAAGCTGTGAAGTCTGTTTGTTTGTACTTGTAGATATGGTGAGTGTGCATCCCTATGTCTTGCGACGCAATCCGTACTGAATGGGACCAACCCACAAGGTCATTTTTGTACATTTATCCCATATATGCGGCCAAACCTTTCCGAAATACACCAATGCATTAGAAAATTCGTGTGGACAGAGTTTGGATGGCAGCTACAAACACGGTCTTGGCTCACTCGTCGACGTCATCCTTCTGAATATCATGCCGCAGAGCACCAATCCCAGCTGCGAAGAACTTGACTCCTGTCTACCATCATGCACAAGCTGGCCAACACTTTGAAGAGCCATCTATCCTCCCGTACTCACAACCCCGACGACGGCAAAGCAGTCGCAGTACCGAGCGTTGTGGATTTTCCTTCGGCTCAGGACCTCTTCCGCTATCGCAAACACCGTGGTGTCAACCTTGGTGAGTGTTACTGCATCTTGTCTACCTCTTGCTCGACCTGATGAACGAATAGGATCTTGGTTCGTGCTTGAGCGATGGATCACCGATGCGCCTTTCCGTTCTGCGGCTCCGCCGGCGCAGAGCGACCTCGACGTCGCAAGGGGCTCGCAAGCCAGAGAAGTGCTTGAACACCACTGGGATACGTGGATCACGGAAGAAGACTGGGCTTGGATTGCCGCGAAGGGTCTGAACTCTGTTCGGCTGCCGGTGAGTTGCTCGCAAGAGGATAGGGTGCTCGAGATCGTCGCTGAGCTTACCCTCCAGATCGGATATTATCACCTATCTGGCGCAGAAGCCTCCGTGTGCCAGGGTACCGACTTCGCGAACGTCGATCATGTCTACCACGGAGCATGGCAGAGAATAACAAGCGCAATCGCGGTCGCAAACAAGCACGGACTGGGTGTACTCATCGGTGAGGGTCTAAGTCATGTATCTGGTCCCTGTGACTGACCAGCATCACAAGACCTACATGCGGCGCCGGGCAAGCAGAATGGTGACGCTCACGCTGGGACGTCGGGGAGCCGCGGTTCTTCAACAAGGATAATATGGCTCACACGATACACGTTCTCACTGTCCTCGTCAATCACTTGAGCAACTTCTGCAGGTCATTTGATCCCCCGCTTGCCAACGTCTTGGGAATAGAGCTGCTGAACGAACCGCAACACAATCCTTCCCTGGAAAAGTGGTATCTAGATGCGATTCGCGCAGTCCGATCAGTCGACCCCGCGATCCCAGTCTACATCGGAGATTCCTGGCAGACAGACCAATACGCAGGCTTCATCGAGTCCCATGCAACCACAATCCCCTTCACTGTGCTCGATCACCATCTCTACCGTTGCTTCACGCAAGAGGACGGTCGGACGCCTGCGACGCAGCATGTCCACAATCTCCGGGACCCCAACGCGGGGACGCCTCAGATGTTCTCTCGGGTATCACAGAAAGTACAAGGGGCCGGTGGTGCATTGATTGTTGGCGAGTGGTCAGGTGCTCTCAACCCCGGCTCGCTACACGGCATAGGCAACGAGATCGACGTGCGCCGAGATTATATTTCGGCTCAGCTGGCGCTCTACGAGGAACACTGCGCGGGGTACTTCTTCTGGACCTACAAGAAGGAGCATGGAGGGGACAAGGGGTGGTCCCTGAGAGATGCTGTTGCCGCCGGAGTGTTCCCTTCTCGTGTCCAGTTTACCGAGAGGGGTCTCGTCTTCCGCGACGACCCTCAGCGGGAGGTGCGCAAAACCCATGCGCGAGATCTAGCGCTACGTACGTCGCCAAGCTCATCTCTCGTCGGACATAATACTCACTATCCCCTAGGTCAACATACCGAGTACTGGTCCCAATATCCTGGGAGTTATGAACATTGGCGACTGGACGCCGGTTTCCTTCAGGGTTGGGACGACGCATGGCTGTTCTTCAAGAGCGTCTCGGCGATGCCACCTGACGCACCCATCCCGGAGCTCGGATTCAAGGGTCCCTGGATGAAAATCAGGACGCGACAACACGCGGCGGCGAAAGGGGGCAGCAACTTATGGGAATTTGGTCTGTACCGGGCTGTTCTACTCGCGTGACCGCGAGACTTACGTAAAATTCGCAGAGCATGGCTTCAGTCAGGGCGTCGCTGCCGCGAAGCATGACCTTACCAACGTCCACTGATGTCGGGCCATACGTACGGGGCGAGCATTCGCACCGATGGACATCAACGGCCCTTGCCCCGTAGGAGTGGGGCACACAATAGTTGGATATGCCGGGGCTGTTGATGGCTATGCGCTGGCTGTGGGTCCGATTGGACCTAGCGTAACCCTATGAAGTTCGAGCTGTCTTGTTCGCAATAAACTGGCGTGGTTCTCGCATCCGGTGGATCGTATTTCCCGAAATTCCTAGGACAGTAGAACGCGCGGGGCAGTGTTGCAATTTTTGTAGCCTGTCCACGCTCACCGCATCTCTCAGCCTGGAATTCGTCTTCGAACAAGATTTCAGTCCGGATGGACTTCCTAGGCTGCGGCCTTTGCTGCTACAAGGCACTGCTGGCCTGTTGTGTGGGGCTAACGTGAGGACAGTGCGGTGTCATCATAGCTGCGACTTGTCAAGCCCAGTGACAATCGACAATGCTCAGGGCTGCCGAGCAATGCTCCAGTCTGCCAGGCAGATTCTCATCTGCTCCAGGATGCTCGGCTCTGGCCAAATTGGTCTGCCGAGTCCTGCCGACGCTTATGTAAGTGCCTTCTCCAGCGCTAGTGTGCGTTGCGCCGCGCGCGCGCAGCGACGCGTCGACACAATGCGCAACATCGTGTTGCGTCGTCGCGTCCAACACCACACACACACACACTTGTCACTCTCCCTAACGTGCTGCATGCTGCACGATCTGCGCGCAAGGTGCTATGACGTCAAAGGGTTTCTCGGCCCTTTCCGACGCTTTCGCGCCATATATAAACCACCCCGCCCTCCGTTCCCCAAGTCCCCGCCCCTTATCTTTTCCCCCATCTTCCCGCCGCTCTATCCTCCCGCGTCCCGCGTCCGTGCCCTCCCCCTTCCCTTCGAGGCTTGTAATGCCATCGATCTCTGCCTGGTATGTGCGAACTTGGTCAGCTACAAATCACAGAAGTGGTACTAACTTGTTGATCTGTGCTAAATAGGGCCACCTTGTCGCGCATATACCCACTCAAATCGGTAAGTCCGTACACTCTCTTCATAATTCAAGCTGCTTATGCAATGTCCTGCTGTAGTGTTGCGTTTCGCGAGGCACCCGTCGTGCTAAGTCTGTTTGGAGGCGGCCCGTAGGATTTTGTGTAGATTTATGTAGTCATGTACCGGATTTGGCAGCAATAAATCAATTGAATTACAAAATACCAATATCAATCTGGAACGGGCACTGGAGTGGGCCAGAAATAGATGCGGGCGGGACGCAAGCATTTCTGCGCATGCGCCGGCAGACGAGGTCAGGTCAGGTCAGACCGAGATCAGACGAGGGCATAGGCGAGCAGTTCCTCTGGGCGTCTACCATCTGCTTTTTCTCAGTTTATCTGCTTCCAGCGTGCCTCATCTGCACCGGCAGTTTTGGTTAGTTCTCGGCAGCCCCGGGCATTGTTGATTCCCACTGGGTGTCAAGTACAGCGAGGAAGTTCTGACACTTTCACTGGAGTGGACTATCGGAAGTAGTCTAGTAGGAACGTGGTGCACGCGTGCCCGCAATCTCACGACAGGTCGCATTCCGCCGAGGACTCTCTGGTCAGGTGGTATGCAAAGGCTGGCATCTACTTGGAGAGCTGCCTGCGCAGTTACTTGTGTCTGCCCTCTTATGGTGCTCGCAGAGTAAACGGGAGAGACTCAGAGGAGTGCTTCGGCGCCTTTCCTCTAGTGTAGCATCGTCGGCGAAAATAGTAGACGCTCGGCGTTGTGGCGTTGCTTTTTTGCTTTGCGACTTCGACAAAGCCATTCACTTGTGCCCCTGATTGTCCCAGCGCTCAAACCAGCTATCCCTCTCATTTTGGCTGATAATACTCCAATCTTACAAGAGTCAAGCAGGAGTTGAGTTGCAGAGAGCGCCGAGTCTACATACTTATTTCGGTGGTGGTCAGGCTGGGATGGAGACGACATGAACAGTCTCTGAAGGTAATGCCTTCAGATTTAGCTGTACGGAAATAGATGGCCTTACTGCAGAGCTCTACAAGAATAGACCATGGATTTGCGGTCAAAAATCAATCTCGCGCAGGGTCTCGAAAGGCGCGAGCTCGGGACGCCCTCCGCCGTTCCCACAGGTGCTGCATCGGCTGCTGTTCTAACGGCCGCAATTCTGCCGCGCACGGTGCGAGTCGGACACCGCACATGCCGATGATGCAATTTGCTTGGATCTGGTGAGTATGGTCTGGTCTCTCTTCCACAGAAGCTTGCTCATCCTTGCGTCCGAGCCATGCTCTTCCTTGCCGCTACGAGTCACCTCCTGTGGCGATACTTGACCTAACGCATGAATCTATCGTATGATGGCCTCGGAGCAGACCTCTCCTTGGCAGAACCTTCTCTCGCTCGCCCCACAAGCACCACGACCGCTAAACCTGTGGCAGCACAAGCGCATCGACTGATCGTGTCGCCCCCGACGCATCACGGCAGCCTGGACACATAAATACACTCCGGGACCAGTTCATGCTCCACACCGTCTCTCACTCTTGATCTCGACCATGGACGACGAATCTACCCCCTCGCCGAACTGCGTTCCGGGTTCTCGCGACCGCGACAAGGCCCTCATCGTCGGGATCAAGTACAGCAGCGCTGCCAGCCTTGTCCTTCCTCTTTCTACGACACACAAGGATGCTCATGAACTCCGCGACTACCTAATGGAGCAAGGATACCGTGCAGAGAACATCACACTCATGCTCGACGACACTGAGCACCCGAGCATGCGACCAACGAGAGACAACGTTGTACGTCGAGCTGGTCGGTTGTGTGTCGCCCATGTCGCTGACCGTCTGGCTGGTGCTGCAGCTTCGGGAGATTGTTAGGTTCATGGATGGGGTTCAAGCGGGGGATCGTCGGCTCTTCTTTTGTGAGTCTAAAGCCAAAATGAACGGGCACACCACTGACGTTCAGGCTATAGTCGGGGGCCATGGTTCTCAGATTATATGCGGAACAGGGTCAGAAGACGATGGCAAAAATGAAGGTGAACATTCAATGCTACTCAGTTCATTTGGTCCCCAACTCAGACACGTGTTCGGCAGTCATTCTCCTGGAGGATAATCACGGTGAACCTTGTGATAAAGACGGAAATCCGCTCGACCCTGACAACCTTGCTCCCGACGATCCGAACAGGGAGAAGCTGGACGGTATACTGATAGACAACGTACGTTCTTCTCGATGCAGAGAGTCGACGCATGAGCCTCATGTTTGTCCAGGAGCTTCGAGTGCTGCTGGTGGATTCCCTACATCCTGAAGCACACCTGATAGTGAGTACCCGGGATATATTTTACGAGGAACGTCATATAACCCATGTATAGGCCATCTTTGATACCTGTCACTCCGGCACGATGCTAGGTTCGCACATAACATATCTTCATTCTATGACGATCGCTGATACTGACTGCTGCGGGTTAGACTTGGTCTGCAATTGGACGTATCACCCATCGAAGTCTATGTCAAGATCCATTTCCTTACCACTCTATCTTGCGGGTAAGCTGCTGTAGAACTATTTGCGATCGTATGACTCAAATGATTTCCGTGATCATTATAGGCTACTCTGGCGCGCGATCAAGGGACTCCTCGGGCATGCACCCCTTGGCTGCTGCGCGGCAGGACTCTAGCGGCTGCGTGGCAACAACTGAGACCGCGTGGCTTTTGGACAACCCTGCTCGCTGTGCCTCGCCAGAATCTGATCGGCCGTTCGGGGAATGTGGTGAGTGCAGCATTCGCCTCTTCGGGACATGTGTGTGGACAGACCGAACCGCTGCTGTAGATCTCGATATCATCCTCCGGAGACGCTCAAACAACCTGGGGGAAAGAGAATAGCATGACATCCGTACGTGGCCCTTCATTTGCTAGGAGCGCAGCACGCGTCTGACCTTTTCTCGATCGTAGCTGCTCATTGGCATATTGCGTGACTTGAAAAGGGCAATCCTCGTCAAGGAACTTATGCAGCGACTTCAGTAAGCCCATCTGCAAGACTACTTGCGTATTGGCTGATGGTCGCAGCAAACGGATGCTTTCTCTACGTACGAAGGCTGTCCTTAAGGCTGTCAAGAAACGTGGAAAGACGTGCATTGGAGTGGTTCGCGCGAAGACGAAGAGGCTGCAACTTCCACAAGTACGTGCACTGTGTGTATTAGCAAGTACATTCACTAAGATGAGTGAATATTTTAGTTCGGCTCCATGCACAAAACGGTGGGTTCTGTGTATTAGTGACGATGGCTTACACTGACTATTTCTTAGGCTGCGGATCAGCACTTTGTTGTGTGAATGCATCGAACCATTCGTGACTATTTCCTGTTTCCACCGCCACGACCACCCACCACGATGGACATCATATCTCATCAGTATACCCTACATCTACCGATACCCATGGACTATGACTGCCGCACTTTTTGTCGTTTGCAAACAGTTAATAATGACCTTGTTAACCAATTGCACTCGTACCTCAAATCTTCGACGCCGCCAAGCTAGCAGTGCTCTTAAGAATGCACGCGACTAATGCTCGTACATTATTCTACTAGTATCTGGCGTGACGTACGTCGCCGCCATTTTATTTTTATGCCCGCATCAAGCTTACCTCGAACGTAGTGAATATGCCTGATATTTGTCGCTCTAAACAGACATTGCGGGCATGATTTGCTAAGACAACATCCTACATGGCTGCACAGCAGCTCTATCACACTGCCTGCTGTATTTATCCAGGGACTTGTGGCGACGATTTGGGCTCATGCCAAGCATGCAGAGCTATTTGGCTACTGAAAGAGAGAGTACCGACTTGCTCTGGTGAGAGCATCGTCGGTCTTACGTTGGTTTGCAGTGCATATTTGGGTACGCTCAAGGTAAACAATGAACAGCGTTCCGCTGCTACCTCTCAGTATTCAATGCTAGTACCTTCCCTAGCCGAACCTCCGCGCATATTTCCATGATAAGCACTTGTTCTACCACTTGGCTGTGATCGATTAATATTTTAATACTGATCACTGCGGCAAAATTTTTGAGGTGTATAGGCTACTGTCATGGGCTTCCTTGGATATTTGCACAGCTCGAGCTTGACCTTTTGAGCATCTGAATCGGCTTCGCTGACTGGCCAACCATGCAAAGAAAAAAGCGGACTCTGGCTTCTCTGCTGCGTGAACCGGTCCTTAAGTGGGGCATTATCGTTCATCCGGGATGCTATGTACTACTACTAGGACTTTGTGGCCGTGGGTGAGGCTGGTTTGACGAGGACAGCTGAAGGGGGCAGGTTGGAGGATCCGGATCCGGACTCGTCTCATGCATTTAAAACAGGCATCTGTTGCGCTTGAAGCCTATCGGCGTCACCTTAACCTTGACAACGGCCGCAGGTCCAACAACACTCCTCCAGTATGCTATTCTTGCCAGGAATTATTTTGCAAATTGCAACGCGCGGTTTGGGATAAGACTTCGCGTGAGTCGAGTCTTAATGCCCTATAGTGCTTCAAAGCTACACAGCCAGTGCTGGTTGGGTGTTCAATATAGGCTTTCATTGTCTAGGTGTACTAGCCGGCCGCAGTGAACCACCGAGCGCTCCATTCGAAGAGGTCCTACTGAGTCACCTACTCGCGAATTCTTTTGACTATGATTATTTAACTGTCCTGCACCATCAGTATACAATACACACAGTGAGTGAACGCGTCTCCGCGTATAGATAAGAGTTTATCACTTCACATTTTGCATGTTAAGTATTGTTAGTTGCACCGTGCATGCTCGAACGCGTACCTAGACCCAGACGCGTTCTGCTTGGCTGTTCTCGCAAAGATCTCGTGATCGCGTTGATACAGTGATTGTACCAATGGCGAAATGCGCTCAGGGGAGCACTCAGCGCTTGGACTAAAGCGGCGTACGCCGGCGGATGTTCCACCCCTTGTCCCAATACGATCTGACTGCCCCTCAGCCCGATGCGCCTGTTTCCTTCCAAGCACTATGCGCTGCAGCATACTGCCTTATAGCTATACGATCTGTCGGACGTCCGCCATCTACCGACTACCGGTGTGGCGCGAGACCGAGACCCGAGCCGCAAGGATAACATTGTGCCACCTAGAGGACATTACACTGGATGCGTTCGCTCCCCATAGCATCCCGCAGCCAACAACATGCGATAAATAATGTGCAAGGTCAGGCTGAGTCTTTCGCTACGTTCATCCCCCCGCCCTCCCCAACTCGGGCATGTATTTCAGCCGACGCAGTTCCCTGGATCGCTGCCGCCAACGAGACAAGGCCCTACTCCTTGGTCTCGCGTACAGGGACCCGGAATGGACTGCAGCACCGGCCGTACGCCCGTTGAGCAAGCCACACAGGGATGTGTCTCTGTTGAAGAAGTACTTGGAGACACAAGAGGGTTATCTCCCGGAGAACGTCGTCGTCATGACCGATAGCCAGGAGACAGCCGCCCATTTGCGCCCTACTCAGAGCAACATCGTGAGTTTACCCAGCGTAGTATCCTGTATGTTTCTAGTTCACTCATAGCTGGCTCAACCGTGCTCCGTAGAAGCAGCAGATTGAAATATTCATGCACGACGTCCGTGACGGAGATCGCCGCGTCTTCTTTTGTGAGGGATTTGCGTTCGCGGAGGATCGGTGGACTGATTGGTACCACGCAGTTGCAGGGCACGCCTATCAGATTGTCAGCAAGACGGGCACAGAAGATGATGACCTCGACGAGGGTAAGTAGCCTATGTGGACTGGTAAGTTGAAGAGTCCTTCACTCTCAGATCCTGCGCTTTAGTCATCCTTACGGAGGGGCATTTTGGGCCGCCATGCACGATAGACGACAAGCCCATGGACTTCACATTGCCCAACCTGGACCCCTCGGTCAAGAAGAAGCTCGATGGTATTATCAGGGACAATGTAGGACTATCAATCACACTCTTACTCCTTTCAAAACTGAATATCTTGCATCGTCGTTACTCCAATAGGACCTCCGCAAGATGCTTGTCGATGTCTTGCCTGCTGGTGCTAGCCTTGTCGTGAGCCTTCCTCAGCTATTTGTATACCTCGCTCTAACGGTCGGTTTAGGCCATCTTCGACACGTGTCACTCGGGAACTTTGCTTGGTACGCTCTGTCTTCCACGATAGTTCGATGACTGAGCTCACAAGCTCTCTATACACGGGCAGACCTGAACCACCACTGGAAATACGAGAAGTCGCAATACGTCACTGTTCATCCTTTCCTTGCGAGTAAGTGCAATCCAATTGGG
Organism: Terana coerulea; assembly: GCA_024811115.1. Lineage (NCBI taxonomy): Eukaryota > Fungi > Basidiomycota > Agaricomycetes > Polyporales > Phanerochaetaceae > Terana > Terana coerulea. The sequence goes on from JAKOGH010000142.1 coordinate 274,427, forward strand.
ATGCATGCGCCTTCAATGACCCTTGGCGTATCCTGGGAAAGAGCGTGCAACTTGTATCACCAACATCGCAGAGGGTAGCAAGCAATTGTCACTCGCCGCGCAGAAGAAACAAAATTCCGTGAAAAGCTGCCTCCAAGACGCGCGGCGGGATGACAATTCGGTGTCCTATCCTCGCTATTCCTCTCCGGAACCTGAGGCTGAAGGAGCTGAGGTTGTGAGTTACTGAGTCGTTTGACATGTGCATAAGTCTAAATAAATGCCGCAGGTCTCCATCTCATCGTCTCAAGACTCAGAGATAACGGTGTCAAACCATAACACTATGACCTCGGTATGTGCAATTCGACAATATCTTCATTCTGACACCCCTACATTTTACGTCATATTATCCCCAGATCCTTGTGGGGATCCTTACCGCTCTCAGAAACTCAAGACTGGCACCCACTGTTGAGTATCTGATGCAACGCGTGCAGTAAGTCCACTCTTAGCTAGGATCTACCCATGTCTTAACGCTGTTGAGCCTCGTGCAGCAGAAGAATGCGCGACTCACGTTTCAAGGCTATCGCCTCTAATGATAAGTTGTCGCCGAATCAGAAATTTCGTCTCCGGAAGAGAGCGAAACATATGCAACATTCACAGGTACGTTATTCTACCGTGACCGCACTCATGCGAGCTTGGAGCTTACGCCGTCTCGAACAGTTCGGGTCGCTGACATCTGACGTGAGCTACCGCACTTCTTACCTTGGTATAGCGGCGTGGCTTACTTCCACACAGGGACGCCGAAAGGCTTTCTGTCTTTGACGGCGTGAATTCTTCCGCGCGGTTCATTGGCGCACTCTGCTCTGGCACCGCAAGCTATCGGCTTCCATTTCTGTCTTACTCCGACTTGCATGGACATTCCATCTACAGACTATGGGACCTTGGGACTTTCCTCACATCACATTACCTTGTTCAGCTTCATTTTTCCGTGCATCGTGCTTCACATCAAGGACCTGTTTGTGCTTTCGGCTTTTCTTGTATTCAGATGGACCGCTTCCTCACATAACGACATGATACCAGCAGCGTAGTATGATACCCATGCGATGTACCCATGAACTCTGCTGCACAGTCTACGCCATGTTATCTGCAGAACGCTTGCCCACAGCCTCTTTGCTAGTGAGGCAACTGCCTCGCTTTGGACGGAGTCCTCGGGCGGATGTCAGGCTTCTGCTATAGACCATTCTACTGACAAGGAGGACTGCAGATCGGGATTATGGTTAGACGAAAAGTGGCCGAAAATTGTTCAAGAATTTTGCCTGTTCTCAGCACGTGACTGAACATTCCCATTTATGGAAGGTTTGTGGCAACTTCTGAAGACTTTCCGGGTACTTTTCATGCACCCAAAAACGGGCTTTGCCTGCGGTGGCAGTATGCCATGATGCACCGAGTGTTCTATACATGTGTATGAGAAGCATTACCAAGTGCTCCCGAGTCAAGCCAGTACTGAGTACTGAGTACTGCAGACTCACAGTTCGGCAGGCCCGTCCGACACGAGGTACAAGCGCCCTCTCGCTGCTTTTCCATTGACTGTCACTGCACGCGCGTCGGCCCTCGGTTATTCTTCCAATTACATATCTGCCCACTGCCCAGGCCATCTACTAGTCCTGCGACCATTTTGCGCCTTGGATCACAGTATATTGCTCAACACCGGTGTAATACCTGAGCATGCACACTGCACCGTCGCCTTTAGGCGGTACTGGTGCCTCGCGTCCCTTGGACGTAGAATCCAAGTCTGCAAGACGAGAATTCACCCAATGCCAAAATTGTACGTATGCGGGAGCGATCCTCAGATCTCGCAGCTTTGATGTTGACTTGAGCAATGCTACACAGGCGGTAAGGACAAGGACCGCTTTAAAATCAAGCTCTCCGTCTGCACAGGATGCCGTACAACTCAATACTGTGTAAGCTACGTTCATGGCAGAAATATCTCATTTATCCTGTTATTGAATACACATTTACCCTTGCTACAGAGTGCAGCATGCCAGAAGGCGCATTGGCCAACACACAAGCCCTCGTGTTTGGAGCGCAGGAAAATGCGCCAGCGCACGGCGGAATTGGATCAAAAAGTCATCACGGACTCAGGAACCTCTGCCCTGAAAATCACACCAAGTGAATGTCTTGAGGAGCTGCGAGCTTTCACTCGTCATTTCAACGCCGCACTCTTCCAGGCGGGATTCAACTGCCTCCGTCTTGACCAGCTCGCCAACTCATGGCGGTCCCTTGTCTGTTACGTGCAGCTCAAGCGACTGGATACCGTCGACCCGGACTCGAAGCCGTGGTCGCGCTACGTCGTGCACTTCATCGCACCGCTGCCGGTGGAGTTCGTGTCAGAGAAGATGGGCCAGGCCCAGGACCAGCAGAGCTTTGTCCAGCAGAAAGCAAGACAAGAGCAGGAACAACTTGATCGAGGCCATTTGGGTGTCATCACCGTTGTCATCAGCGGCGAGTGCCCCGCGGTGAACCTCCTCATGCACAACGTTACGTGCATTGGTTTTGGGGCGCACTCGCAGGGCGCGCTGCAAATCGAAGGGAGGGTCAAGTGGCAGGAGACGTTCATGGATACTGTGGATAAAATGTGCGGACGCACGCCTGACCCCTCTGCTAGAATCATTACATGATGATCCATTTCAACTCTGGCTCTATCCACATACACTCGGATGTCTTGCAAAGTTATTGCACCTTTTGGCCTATGTATAATACATACTTTCTCTGCTCCTTCAGGACGAAGTGCTTTAGAATCTCCTTGGCACTGATCGTAAGTAATATCGCTTGGGCTTCTGGTCCACACGAGTCTCGAACATCGAAAGGGATTCTCGACTCTGGAGGTGCTCCAATGAGATACACCCGTGACGTCACCTGTTCATGAGCGATCCACCGTCCACCGTCAGCGAGAGCATACGGAGCGAATGTTGAGGTTTGGAGCTACATTACAGCATAGTAAGGAAAATAGGGTCATGTATTTATTAGGGACCTCTGAGAGTATAAGACACGTATCATCATGCTCCTCCGCCCACTCTTCCGTACACACGCAGTACCACCAGCCATAACTGCGACCCGACGTTTATTCACCACTCATTCTCACCGGTTTTCCACCACCGCATCTGCAAAAATGTCCGCGCCTCATGAAGGAGACAGCTTGAAGCAGAACGTCCCTAAACAAAAACAGGTGCTCCCTGGTCTTCAGAGGGACATCGACCCTCAGCCATTCGACACCGCTCTCGAGACAGGCGAGGGACCCCAGGCATACAAGGGTATCGGGAAGCTGAAAGGAAAGAAGGCTTTGATTACCGGGGAGAGTATGTCGGCGAAGATCTGAAACCGGAATTTGTGCTAAACAATGCCTGTTAGCTCCGGAATTGGTCGCGCGACGGCCATTCTGTTCGCGCGGGAAGGTGCCGATGTGACGATCGTTCACCTTCCGGAAGAGCAGCCAGACGCAGATGACACCGTTGCCCGCATCAAAGGGGGAGGGTCGCGAGGGGCTGTCCATCGCGTTCGACCTAACAAACTTCAAGCAGGCAGATCAAGTGATCAAGCAGCATATGGACAAGTTCGGCCAGCTTGACATCCTGGTGAACAACGCGAGCAAGCAGACGGTGGAGAAGGACTTCGCCAATATCAACCTAGACATCGTTGAGAACACGTTCAAGAGCAACATCCTCCAGATGTTTGCAATTACGAAGTTCGCGTTGCCGCACTTGAAGAAGGGCGCAAGTATTATCAATACGACATCGGTGACGACCTTCAAGGGCAGCCCGGCTATGGTTGACTACACGTCGACCAAGGGTGCCATCGTTGGCTTCACACGCGCTCTCGCAAAGCAGCTTGTTTCGAAAGGAATCGTGAGTCGCGTGCTGACGTGTCTGATGCTCGTTTACTCACCAGGGCGTGCATTTCCAGAGGGTCAACGCGGTCGCCCCTGGTCCAGTTCACACACCTCTTCAACCCGCTTCACGGCCAGCTGAGGAGATGGAGGGCTTCGGCGAACAGTCACAGCTTGGTCGGCCAGGCCAGCCCTCTGAGATCGCTCCCACGTATGTCTTCCTTGCGAGCGCGGAAGCGGCGTTGTACTACGGCCAGATCCTGCACCCGTATCCCCTGGGAGACTAGAGGGCCGGAGCATCACGAAGTACATAACATACCGGAAAGGCACTATATTCTGTAATGAGAGCTTGTACTATATTTTGTAACATTGGACTTCTGGTCTTCGTTGGGCCGCGTGAGAATGCTGTTGGAACCGTCACAGCTTCGAGCTTCACAGGTATGTAATCCACCAGGGAGTCGCCTCCGGAAGGATGGCATTCTGGACAAGGCGGCGCAGAGACGGGTTAAGATTGGTTCACCAAGTATCCAACGTTCGGTAACTCCTCGTCTTCGTCGTCGTCACATTCGTCGCCGTCGATCCATGTCCGATTTAGCAGAGGGCAGTCGAAGGAAGTGTCTGAAAGGCTGAAAGTCAGAAACCGTGAGAGCCTCGGCTACGGCGACACAGTCTCCCACGTGGCGCCTGTAAAGCAATCCTCCACGTCGCCGGCGGTCCCTTCATAAGCTCACGACCACCGCTTTCTCAGATTCCCCACCTTTCTCTTTCCTCTCACTGACGGCGGCGGCGAGCCCAGTTTTGTATCATGCGACTTTCTTTTACGTTCTTCGCGACCCTCGTGTCGCTTGGTGGTGTTCTCGCATCCAATGTGATTGACCTTACCCCAGACAACTTCGACGCGATCGTAGGGCAGGACAAGGGTGCTTTCGTGGAGTTGTGAGTAGCAAATGTCTTCTATACTGTGCTATGGCTAAACTGTGGACTCGGACAGCTTTGCACCGTGGTGTGGACATTGCAAGGTACGTTGGCATTCAGACATACCGCAACCGGTTTACTAACCCCGCACGCACCTTAGAACCTTGCACCCAAGTATGAGGAGTTCGCGGACGCTTTCTCACATGTGAAGGACAAGGTCGTCATCGCAAAAGTCGATGCGGACGGTGCCGGCAAGCCTCTTGGCCAGAAGTATGGCGTCACTGGCTTTCCAAGTGCGTTCCACCAGTGTTCGGTGCCAGCCGTACTTGCTCACGCCTGGTTCAGCTTTGAAGTGGTTCCCAGCTAAAGGAGGCGAGCCCGTACCATACAATGGCGGTCGTGAGGTTCTCGACCTGGCAGCTTTGTAAGCATACTGCGCATACGTGCAAGTAAGGATGGTGCTGACAACTGATTTATCGTAGCGTAACAGAGCAGACAGGTGTCAAGTCAAAGATTAGGCCCCCTCCCCCACCGGCTTTCATGGTTCTAGACCACTCTACATTCGATGAAGTCGCTCTTGTAAGCTCCACCTCTGCGTTCGGTGTTAGTAAGCAATTGACTATAACGTCATTTGTGCAGGATCCCTCCAAGGACGTACTGGTCACATTCACTGCCCCGTGGTGCGGACACTGCAAGCGCTTGAAGCCAACATATGAGCAACGTAAATCTACCCTACTCAGACTCAAATCTGTGCTGGTGGGCTAACCTGTTGTCTTCCAGTCGCCCTCGACTTCGTCAATGAGCCTAATGTATGTTCGAAATAAAAGACAGTTAACAAAATGAAATTCACACGAGTCTTATAGGTCGTTATCGCCAATGTCGACGCGGACGCTGCTGCGAACAAGCCATTGGCCCTGAAGTACGGCGTCGGTAGCTTCCCCACCATCAAGTTCTTCCCCAAGGGCAACAAGGGTGCGTGTCACGCTCGTTATCATGCGTCTATTTGACTCATCGTCTCTTAGAAGAACCCGTCGACTACGACGGTGGACGCACCGAGGAAGAATTCATTCAGTTCTTGAACGAGAACTGCGGCACCCAACGCTCCGTCGGTGGCCTCCTTGACCAGTCCGTCGGCAGACATCCCGAAATCGACAGCTTGGCCTCGCGTTTCGTCGCCGCTACTGGCTCTGCCCGCGATACGCTGTTCAAGGACGCCGAGCTCTTCGCTGGTGCCTTCGGCCCCAAGTACAAGTACTACCTGAGGGTTATGGAGAAGGTCTTGAACGGCACCGAGGACTACGTTGAGAAGGAGGCTACTCGGTACGTCACCTCATCTACAGGTCACGCGAACATAACTCACTGCATGGGGCTACAGTCTTCAACGCATTCTCACCAAGCGCAACCTTTCGCCGCAAAAGCTTGATGAAGTCAAGATTAAGGCCAACATCCTGAGCACTTTCAAGCAGGTCCAGGAGAAGGCTGAGGAGGTTGTTGACAAGCTGCAGGAGAAGGTCGAGGAGACAGTCGGCCGTGATTCTGCTGAGTTGTAGGATGTTCATTGCATTTGATATTTAATTTCACTGCCTTTCTTTCTGGTACATCTGAAAACCACATAAATGAACCCTCTAAGCGTGGTATTTTGGACGCATGCTGTACAATCCAAGTACAATCCTCTTCTCAGCCTGCCAGACGATTGAGTTGGGCCCGGGCCGTAGATCCCGACGCCAGCGCGAGGCGAGACGAAACAGATGATGCCGGTTGACAACAACCTCCGTAAATCCTGGGAAACCTCAATCGCACTAAAAGCGGTGCTGACTTCATTGCCCTGAAGACACTGCATAGCTTCAGCTTTCGCCTATAACATGGGCCGTCCAACGTATCTGGCCAGACTAGCCTTCTCACTCTTCACAACTCGATGGAGATGACTCTACGCCGTCCGAACCGGCCAAGTGCGAAAGTGCTACAAAGCTTGTCCACCATACCCCGCGATCGCAGTCGAGACAAGGCTCTGCTTATCGGCATCGAGTACAGGCATACAAATCGTGAAGATGTCCATGAGCTGCACGGCCCTCACCACGACGTCGAGCAGCTGAAGGCGTACCTGGTCGAACATGAAGGCTACCACGCGGCGAACATCACTGTGCTCATAGACAGTGTCGATAACTCGGACCGCCTCTTGGAGCCTACCAGAGACAATATAGTGAGCACTAGCCGCTGTCTCTATCATCCTGATACGCCAACAGTCTGCCAGTTGCGGGAGATTGACATGCTCGTCCATGATGTCAAGGAGGGCGATCGACGGGTCTTCTTCTGTAAGTACCGCTGAGTGTCGCGGGTGTGTATGTACTGACAAACACGGGCCCCAAGTCGGCGGCCATGGATGCCAGCTGATCAATCGTACGAAAAGCGAAGTCGACGGGAAAGACGAAGGTACGAACACGGCTCGAATCTGCGCGCATGACGGCGATCAATAACTCCACTTCTCCGCAGGTCTCCTCACTTGCTGCAACGACGGATGGCCTATGGATGAGACCGGAAAGATGTTAAAGACGGACATACCCAGCAAGATATCGAAGGACCATCCCCATTATAAGAAGCTGAGAGGGTTGATTGTGGACAACGTGAGCAGCAGAACAGTTAACCTCTGATATTTGCCTGACATAACGCTTGCTAGGAACTGAGAGAGAAAATGGTCAATCAGATGCCGACGGGATCTCATCTTGTGGTATGTTGAAGTTCAGCATCAAAGACGGGCAAAAATCAGCTCAGTTTGCCTTGACTGTAGGCCTTCTTCGAGACGTGTAACTCTGGAACTATGTTGGGTATGACAATTCCCCGAACAATCAACACACGAGTGGCTTATGTGCCTTACCACAGATCTCGACTCCAAGACTTGGCACTACAGTCCTGCTCAGCTATGGGCCAGTGAGTCTACCACTCTGGCGAGCTGTGTTGACTCTCATACAAACATCCGTCTCAGAGGGAGCCAGAGCACTCAAGTCCACCCGCCAAGGTCTTCGCAGTGCAACCTTCCACTTCCGGCCAACGGATTTAGTCAAGGTCATCACCAGGTCGCCCACAAAAAATAGCAAAGCGGAGACGCCTTCCGGTACACCGCGGTCCAAGAGTTTTGAAACTAAATGGCTTCGTCGTCGGGCGAACAACCCCGCAGATAAAGCTACGGTGGTACGTTAGCAACGTGGCATGGTTGTTGATGTTTTATTGAATGTGTTGAAGATATCATTCTCGTCCACCGAGGACGGCCAGAACTCCTGGGGCGCTGGAGGCGATGGCAACTCGATGATTTGTGTACGTTCATGCATGGCAGATGTGAAGGAGTACATCTACTGACCTGTGCATCTTTTTTATCACAGCTCCTGGTGAACATGCTGCGATCTGGTAAGTCTAATGCCGTCAGAGAATCCGTTCTTATTCACCCCTATCCAAAGAGGATCCATTGCAGCGCCAGTTAACTCCTCCAGATATATGCGCGCACGTGAGGTGAGTTGGTGCTCTATGATTCTTGGGTTGGAGGTCACAGTCTGACTGGTGCTGCAGGCAAGAGCTAGGGGATAGACGCGTAAGCGCGGTCTATAACAGCGGCAAGATACCGACGTCTTGCACCGTGCGGTTTACCAACGCTATTAAGAAGATCCATAAGATGCAGGTGCCACAGGTGAGTGTAACTTATCGCTCTTCGGACTCTCACTTATGACATCTCTTCAAGGTGTCGAGCTTGGAGAAAAAGGTGAGGACTGGCTTTTTACCGTCAACCACAGCGTCTCACGATATTCTAGTCGCTGCGGGAGCCACTCAAACTCTAGCGCATCCTTGATTCTGAGCCTCCGAAGCTCATAATTATCCCGCAATTGGATATCCCATCGACATGTACTTTCTCGGACCTTCTATTCGATGACGCCACGCCCCCGTCATACACTGGCCCGCGAGCCAGTTGTACTTGCCTTTATGGTCAACATGCAAGCCGCTTTAAGCCGTTACTATGACTCGCAGCGCATCCTATGCCATCCATTGCCCCTCTTTCCGGCACGCAGCGACTCTTTCCAGCTTTATGATTATGCAAGCCTCCACAATATTCACACTATCACCGGCGACGCAACGGCTAGCGGATCGAGAGGCCGGAACTCGCGCACTCGACGCGGACTTGGAGGAGCCCACACTCGAAAGACGCGAAACTCAAGCTCGGACGATTGGATTGACTGATTTGTACTACGATTTGTCAGTGTATATTAGCTTGTTTTAATACCTCACGTACGAATAATTGTAGGCATAAGACGTGTAAAAGTTTCACCTCAACGATAAGCGCCTATAACATCTCAGCGCCACAAAGCCCATTACGTAAGGCATTTCTTTGGAAACCTACTTGGAAGCCCCCTAGTACTACTAGCATGTATGATCAGAGGTTATCGAGACCGATGATGGTACTCAGTAGGTACAGCTACCATCTTGTACTTGTAGGCTGTCAGAGTAGAGTCGACAGTCAACGTACTTAACTCATACTCCTGTCACTGCAGAAATACTTACCGAAGTTCTAGTCAACCTTGCCAGATGCAGTAGTGCTTATAACTTAGTAGTAAGTTTGTTATGTACTGCGTCCGTTGTGCATCTTTGAGTGGGCTGGAAGATATTCACAGAATACCCTGTTACATCACTGAAACTTTGCCCAGTCCATATTTCCGGAGAAGTGCGGCCAGGAACGCGCCGTGATTTATTCCAGTGCAGCGCGGGATTCACCACGTATCACGGCTACGTATGAATGCATGCCCGCGCGCCATCAAGGAATGATGCGCGAGTCTTATAAAAGGCTGAAAGATCTACCCTTCCTCTACCACACACCACCACCATCTCAATTCACCGCAATGTCTTCCAACAAAGCACTCGCTGAGGAGCAACCCGAGATCACCATTGTGAACCTCGACAGCGAGACCCAGCCGTCTGTCTTCCGCTGCTCACACGAGGACATCAGCGCGCCCGCCACCCTCGTGAAGATCGCGCAGTTTCTCGAGTCCGAAGGCGCGCTCATCGTCAACCTTACGCTGACGCCGCGTCACCTCTGCGTCGTTACCACCCTTAAGGGCGGGTGGGTGCCGAGGTTTCAGCAGGCTACCCGTGAGGGTTGGACCCCTGTGTAGGTGCGCAAGGAGGGTATGTCCTATCAAGCATTACCTCTCTTCATTTTCGCTGATGCCAAGCACAGTCCCTGACATATCCCGTGGAGAGTGTGTGTGTCAAAGACAGGGATGGGTAGTCGTGAACAGACAGCGCTCGTGCATGTAGGCTTTTGGCCACGCGTTAAATCGAACTCAAATAGCCTGATGAAGGAGATGAGAAGCAGTAAAGGGCAATCATAGCGCTTCACTCACCGGTCAAGAATGTAGATAGCTGAGATATTGATACATGAGAGAGAGACAGTGATGCCCTCGTAGTATGAGGTCTGGCCGTCTCAGGGAGGGACGATTATCTTTGCAGTGACGTGAACCACTCAAGTTGGCAGGTCCGAGTCATTTAACGCGGTGCACACACATGGAGCGCGTTTGATCACCGCCATATCGAATATCCGTACGAAGGACGTACATCATGATGAGCCGCAAAACAGTGATAAGCAGAAGTCGGGACGCGGGAAGGGAGGGCGAGTAAGGAGTGGCAGGGTCAATTACAATGAGAACGACTGCTGGTCTACCCAAAAACCCAGGGACTGAAATCCTCCACTTCAGGACCATCCAAACGCGGGGGCAGCTGTCAGAAGAGTTACAGTCAGATACATTCAACGAGGGTCGCTGACGCAACGCTCACCTCAGCAGATGGAAGGGTGACCACAGGGAACAGTGCCTCCATCGACCTGGCAGCCGCAGCCCTTGGACTTGCACGTCGACTGCGCGTCGCCGTCGGAGCATCCATAAACTCCGATGCTGCTGCACTTGCAGTTCTGGGTGCCGCCGCCCAAGCAGTAGGCCGGCAACTGCCCGCCGGTGGAGCCGCAGCCCGCGATGGTGTACACCGCGGCGGCCGCGAATTCGACGGGGGTGGGGACGGGGCTGGTGGGGGCCTCAGCGGCCGCCGCGGCGACAGCGGGCAGCATGGCAGAGACGAGCGCGAGGAGCGCGAGGAGCGAAACGCATGCTAATAGAAGAGCTTTGCTGGAGGGCGGTCGAAGGTGTACTGGGTGTCTTGCTGGGTAGGAAGGTTTGCAGCGCACTGAGGGGAGGGCAAAGAATAGAGGTCCATTTTATACGAATTCTGGTCGCCAATTCGTCGAGCTCAGAGGCCAGCATAACCACCGTCCATGAGGCTCACAAGCGCCCGGACACCCGCTTTGCGCTTTCACATCAGCGATGTACATGCCGACGCGCAGGGCATGGGGCTACAGCGATGCAAAAGGGTCAGCGTCTATGAAGCATTGCCGGGTTCGAAGCGCGAGACTGACTATCTTCCGTGCGTAGCCGACGTTCGCTCAGGCAGTACATCCTGTAGGGCCCGCGCCGCATTATATGCGCCGCGACGTACGAAGACCTACTAAGGCCAGTAAGTCATCAAAAGGTACTCACAAGTCAAGGCTCATGCCACTGAATGATATGAACGGACTTAGATTGCGAGCCAACTCCAGTTCCATCGCTGTCATTGAGGTGGGGATGGGAGGTGTGCTTGTAGTATTATTTCGCCTATGTCTGGAACATCGACGAAACAGACTAGATCACAACGGGTATGCTCGGGTTTGCTGATTTGCATACCGAATACGTCGGCATTGTCGGGTGGGTGCTCCAACGAAGCCGCCCGTGCGTGAGAGCTAGTGCAGTGTATGGATGTAATCCGCCTAATCCGCCTAATCCTCATTCCAGCATGCCCCTAAAAATGCATTAGTAGGCTCAACAAAAGCAGACTCAATTTGCCGATGGGCACATACGTCTTGATCCCCAAGCTTATACTGGGGTGATAGCCTTAGCTTCCACCTCAGGTTGGAAGTGATGCAGGTCTTCGTTTTCACTTCCGTGCACATAGCCAAGACTCTATAATGGAGGACCGCGTCAAAAACTACGTACGGGCGTGGTGTCAGACGGTACTGACCGTGAGTGTGAAACTGATTCTGCAGAGCGCCGATCGCGCCGTAGGGAAGATGGCGGACACTCGGAATACCCAGCGGGAAGATGCATGTTCACAAAGACATGAATCAGCAGACAAACTTCGGCATGCTGTTGCCACTAGAGTTTTAATCACCATAGGCATACGGACGCACCTCTGATGATTTCTGCCAGTTTACAACCTTCCTAGCCTGCTCTCGAGGAAGGCCGCACAACCAAGGCGCGAGCGCGGGGATTGCGAAGGAAGACAAAATGGTACAAGAGCCTAACCGTGCATCCCGCATCCAGACGCCCTGCGCGCCGTCTTGCACGCCAAGAGCATTTTCCCGCGTTTACGTGTTAATTTTCACCGCGTCTGGATGGGAGATGCACTTTTCGTTGAATTCATCGGAATCCGGGCGGGAGTCAGGGACGCGAGGCGTCCAGGGACGAAGGAAAGGTATGCGCTCCGGAAGAGCAAGGAACCGGACAATTATGCGGTTGATCAGACTTCCAGAACCTGTAAACCTCCTCTTTGTCTGAGCGTTCAGCGACTCGAGAGAAGCGACGTACCTCAGCTCTAGACATCATCCTAAGCGTATGCTCAAAGAATTCCTGGTATTGGGTTCGAGCCGGGTTGAACGGATGGGTGGACTCGTGACCTGCCCAGGTAGTAAGATAAGTAATGAAGGATGTATCAGGTAGAAGCACCGATGGTACGCAGATCACTTGCCGCATACTCTCGAGCCAGGGTGGCTAGCCCGAGGCTAGGCAACAGAATGAAGTAAGGCAAGCCCTGCACTGCATGCGACTATCGTTCGTTATACATGCCTATCGCATGCATGAGGCAACTGTAGGACAAACGTCGAGAAGAGGCGTGCAGCGACAATCGTCTGAGATGTGGATGGATTACATGCTCGTATACGTATCGAGATGGATACGATTTAATCGGACAACAAGTAGTAGCCATGCACGAGCACTATACACACTGGTGAGTCACTCCGCACATAGTATGCCAAGGCCACGCAGAACATACGCACCCATGCAACCTAGCCAGAGCACTCTCGATCTGAGAGCCGTGGCTCACAGTCTAATGTAAGTACGCTCCCTATCCGAATTCTGTCGTAATCCACCGGAATGTCGTTCCAGTCGTGGTGGTCACCTTCTGCGGGATTGTGTGACAGACAAAAGCAATTGTGAGCAGGGGTCACACTGGACCGTGACAGTTGTTGATGTGTTGAGCGATGAAATGATGCACAGCATTTGAAGAATTGTGGCGTTCCGTTTGGCGGATCATGATGGAGCTCTCAAGTATCGAACTTTAGTTATAATAACTTCCGTCGATAATACCAATCAATGAGAGTCAAATGAGAATGTTGGTGAGCAAGGCAAGCTTCGAACGTAAGTACACTGAAATGAGCAGTTCAAGTCGCCGAATCCGACTCTTCGTACATAACGCATCATCACCGCTATCATAAGTAACCATGCAAGGGGCGTACGTTACAATGGGCAACAGATAATGCTGGGCAGAAGTTCCGACACACAAACGAAAAGGTGAATAGGGACTGGGGAGTGGATAGCCAATGAGATCCATCGTCATTCCGTCCCCGTGCTTAGCAACCCACTATCCTCTCTTCACAAATGATCCCGAGCACACAAACAGCTGTTTCGGCCAGTCAGCGATATACAATGAGATCGCTACCTCAAAGCTCACCTTAGCAAACGGAGGGTGGCCGCACGGGGCGTTTGCGGCTTGGCAGCCGCAGCCCTTGGACTTGCACGTCGTCTGCGCGGCGTTGTCGGAGCATCCATACACGCCGATGCTGCTGCACCTGCAGTTCTCGCTGCCGCCGCCCCAGCAGTAGTCCGGCAACATGCCGCCGACGGAGCCGCAGCCCGCGATGGTGTACACGGTGGCGGGCGCAAATTCGACGGGGGTCGGGACGGGGCTGGTGGGAGCCTCAGCGGCCGCCGCGGAGACGGCGGGCAGCATGGTAGGAAGGAGCGCGAGGAGCGCGAGAGCGAAACGCATGCTAATAGAAGAGCTTTGCTGGAGGGCAGTCGATGGTGTGCTGGATGTCTTGCTGGACAGGATGGTGTGCAGCGCACTGAAGAGAGAGGAAGGACTAGAGGTCCCTTTTATACGAGTTTTGGTCGCCAATTTGTCGAGCTCAGAGGCCGACATGACTGCCATTAACCAGGTGCACAAGCACCAAGGCACCCGCTTTTCGACTCCGCATCAGCATTATGCGCGCCGGCGCGCAGGGTGTGGGGCTACAGCAATGTAAAAGATCCCCGCCGGCTGGACGCACCGTCGTTAGCGTTTGTGAAGCCGCACCGGGTTTGAAGCACGAGACTTACTATCTTCCGCGCGTAGTCGATGTGGGCTGTATACTCCGCAGAGCCCATGCTGCATACTATATGCCGCGACGACGGAGACCTAAGACGAGTAAGTCATCGATAGTTGCACACAGGTCTAGGCCTACCACGCTGAATAGTAGGAATGGATCACGAACCAGCGCTGATTCCATCACTTTCGTCAAGACGAGGATGGGGCGATGTAGTGCTATTTCGCCTACATCTGGAATATCGACGAACCAGACCAATCAGAACGGGCAAGCTCGGATTCTTGGAGTTGCATGCCGAATACACTGGCATTTTTGGGTGGATCCTCCACCAAGGCCGCCCGTGCGTCGAAGCTAGCGCAATGTATGACTGTGATCTGTCTAATCCTCGTTTCAGCATGCCTCCAGACAAAAACAACAGCATGAACAGACCAAAAAGGCCGGGCTAAACTTGCCGACGGGGTACATACATCTCGACCACCAAGGGGCCATATACTGAGTTGTTAATCTTGGCTTCGATCTCAGGCCAGAAGTAATAAATAAGTAGTGGTCCGGCCTTCATTGCTGCTGTCTCGCATATAGCAAAGGCTTTAAAATGAAGGACCATGTCAAATACTTCGTACGGGCATAGTAGTAAAGGTACTGACCACGCGCTTGAAACTTGTTCTGCAAGGCGCCGATCGCCGCCGTAAGGATGGTGGCGGACGCCAAGACTACCCAGCAGGCGATATTTTAGTTACAAAACCCCGGCTTGACAAAAGGACTTACGTATATTGTCGCCGCCGGGGCTGTCATTACCATGCGCCGTCTTGCATGCCAAGGACATTGTACTGCCTTTACGTGTGAAGATGTAACGCGACTCGAGGATAAAGGCGCTTCTAGCTGAAGACATTGTGATTCGGGCGGAGTGGTTAACGCTAGGCGTTGAAAGGATGGTTGGGGCGAAAGCTATGCACCTGGAAGATCGAGGGGCAGCACCATCATGTGGTCGATCAGACTACCAGAACCTGTAGACGTCTTGCCTAAGTGTACAGCAATCCGAAGTGAAGGAACAACGGACTTCAGCTCCATATATGCACATAAGCGCAGTTTCGAGGAATTCGCGATATTGGGTTCCAGGGGGTTGAACGACACCGGTTAGGGTAGTCTACGTGGCAACAGGAGGAGGAAAGTATCAGCGGTTGAGTCGTTGATGGCACACGGATCACTTACCGCGTAACCTCGAGCCAGGGCGGCTGGTTCGAGTCCAGGCAACAGTATGAAGTAAGTCAAATCCGTACAGTACTTGCACTGCACTATCGCTCGTTCTATGCCTATTATGATAGGCATGTGAAGACTGTACAGCAGGGGTCGAAAAGTGGCTTGCAGCTGGAATCGTCTGACGTGGTGAAGAAGTGCATGATTCCTTTGAGACAAACAACGCGCAGTTACTAGAAAAAATATAGCCATACACGAGCACTACGTGATTCTGCATACACTGGTGAGTCACCCCGTACACATGCTGAGGCTATGCAAAACATACGTGCCTAAGCTGTAGCCCAAGTATCCTCGGCAGAGTCATGACTCTCAGTGTAACGTGCGCTTCATACGAAACCTCCGCCGTAGTCCACAAGGATGTTGTCTCCAAGTCAGCCACGGTGGCCTGTATGTGATGGGGTGACAGACGAGGAGGGTTCAGGAAGCTATTCAGGAACTCTGATGATCCGTCACGCTGTAACAGTTATCGGCTGAGCTGTGACAGGTCCCGAGGCCGATTTATATCGCGCATTACACCTGCGTTAAAGATGTTGTAATGGGTGTGACGTACGTCACGCTGCCTCTAGTATCTTCCTCTCGCCTGACTTTGCTTGAGTACTTACTACATACGGTGAGTCATTAAGCTGCTAGTGCTGAGTACTGAGTCTTGCAATCAATAATATTACACACACATCGTGAATAATCGTGTAAGAGATCTGCATTGCAATGAGTCACATGCCATACCACGGTCTACTAGAGAGTGCATGTTGCAAAGGCTGAGGGGAGCTGTGAGAAAATAGCACTATTGCATATGGACTATATGTTGAATGTCTACGTTGGACCTGGACCTTGACGGTTGTTGAACGTTGATGTGTCGAGCGATGAGATGATGCACAGCATTTGAAGAGCATGGCGGTTGTGGCGTTCCGTTTGGCGGATCATGATGGAGCTCTCAAGTATCGAACTTTAGCTATAATGACTTGAGTCGATAATACCGGTCAATGAGAGTCAAATATATGAGTCTCTGTCAGCTACTTCATCGAGCATGCATGACGCCGAAGAGAGCGTTGGTGAGCAAGGAAAGCTTCGAACGTAAGTACACTAAAGTGAGCGGTTCAAGTCGCCGAAATCAACTCTTTATACATAATGCATCATCGCCGCTATCATAAGTAACCATGCAAGGGGCGTACGTTGCAATGAGCAACATATAATGCTGGGTAGAAGTTCCGACACACGAACGAAAAGGTGAGTAGGGACTGGGGAGTAGATAACCAATGAGATACATCGTCATTCCGTCCCCGTGCTTAGCAACCCACTATCCTCTCTTCACAAATGATCCCGAGCACTTAAACAGCTGTTTCTGCGAGTCAGCGATATACAATGAGGTCGGTACCTCAAAGCTCACCTTAGCAAACGGAGGGGTGGCCGCACGGGGGATTGACGGCCTGGCAGCCGCAGCCCTTGGACTTGCACGTCGTCTGCGCGGCGCTGTCGGAGCATCCATACACGCCGATGCTGCTGCACCTGCAGTTCTGGCTGCCACCGCCCCAGCAGTAGTCCGGCAACATGCCGCCGGTGGAGCCGCAGCCCGCGATGGTGTACGAGGCGGCGGCGGCGAACTCGACGGGGCCGGGACGGGGCTGGTGGGTGCCGAGGCGGCCGCGGCCGAGGCGGCGGGCAGCATCGCGGGGACGAGTGCGAGGAGAGCGACGATGAGACGCATGGTTGGTGAGCAGGCTTGGCTGGGGTGCAGTCGAGGGTGCGCTGGCTATCTTGCTGGGCAGGAGAGCTGCAGTGTACTGAGGAGAGCGGACAGTCCAGAGGCCATTTTATACCGATTATTGCTCGCACATTCGTCCAGTCCAGAGAGCAGCATGCCCGCCGTGATCTACGAGGCTCGACAAAGCACCAAGGTACCCGCCTTTCGATGGCGCATCAGGCCTTGTGTCCTCCAATCAAGTGGGCGCAGGGCCACAGATATGCAAAGGAATCGCAGGCGCCGCCGCCCGGACAGGGGCATCGTCACTAGCGTCTGTGCAGTCGGGATGTGCCCGAGGCGAGAGACCGACTGGATTCTGCGGGCGGTGAACATGGCCGATATACGCAGTAATACTGACTGGCATGCAACAGAATGCATGTTGCATAGCGTATAGAGCCTACGAAGAATGAACTGTCAAAGGTCGTTGAACACTGGCCAAAGTTCATACATTGCACTGCACGAACCTGGCGTGGACCTATTCCGTCCCCTTCGCTGGCATTGAAGTAGTGCATGTAACGTTGGAGCATCATTCACCGCCTGCATCTGAAACATCTACTAAGGGAATAGTGCATCGAACCGGTAAACTGGGATTCGCTGAATTATGTAGCAAATACCTTGGCATTGTCGAGCGAATGCTCTACAAAGGCTGCACGAGCGTCGTTGCTGTCACAGCGTATGGGCATCTCGGCCTGAACGACGCCGCTATCATGATGTATAAGTATCCTCGGGTGGATCCTCGTGTCAGCATGGGTCTAACCACGAGATTTTTGTGGCTCCAAGAGGGCCAGGTTCTACCTGCCGACCTCACGCCTTCATCTTCACTACTGAGCCTACACCGAGTTGAGTTCTCAGCCTTTCAGTTAAGTCAGGAACTCACGAGTAAGGCGTACTTACCAGGCACTCTTCGTTGTCTCATTCTGCAGCAAGCAGGCCCTACAGCAAAGGACTGCGCCCCAAGCTGCTCGTGCGGGCAGTGCGGCAAAGGGTGACCGCGAGCTTGAAATTTGTTCAGCAAAAGCACCGATCACCGCCGTTGGAGTGATGGTGGAGGCCCGGAAGACCCAAAGAACCGAATTGCGTTGCGAGAACCTGACATCGTGGATAGAGACTTATGTTGCTGCGCTAGGAGCTGTCACCGCCATGGGTTAATTCGGATGCAACCTCCAATAAAATTACTTACCATGTTGCACCTCTCCAAGCCTGCTTCAGACGAAGGACATGCAGCCGCTATGGAGGGCTGTGGATTGCTAAGGGTGCGGGACGTGTACGAGTGGCTCGCCGTTCAGCTCAACTCACTCCGGGCATCCTTCCCCGCCTGTGCGCGCAATTCTGCTTGCCAAGAACATTGCACACAGGGATTTGTACTAACACATCAAGTTGTGCGCGCAGTCCGTTGAACACATCAGGGCGTGGGCGGTCTCGGTGACGGCAGGCCTCGAGGTGACCAACGGATACAACGGTGTGTACCTGAAAGAGCACGGTGCAAAACAATTGTGCGATTACTGAGTCTACCAGAACCTGTGGACCTTATCTTTGCCTGAGTGTTCATTTCCTCGAAGTGAGGAGGCGACGTACCGCAGCTCTGATTGCATGGCTCCCAATGGCCTATTTTTGGATAATCCTGAAATCGGGTTCAAACGGGGTCGAACGGCGACGATTACTAGACTCGTGCCCAACTTACGTGGTTGGATGAGGCGGGGCGTACCACCAACGGAGTCAACGACTCCTGTGCGTATTACTTGCCACGTAATCAAATCCGCACCAGGGTGGCTAGTTCGAGCCTGGGCAACCTATCACTGCACTGCGTCCAAATACCGCTCGTTACACGCATATAGTATCATGAGTGCAAGGCAACTGCAGGACAGGCGTCAAGAAGGGCTTGTGGCGACGGTCATCTGAGATGCGGACGGGGTGTATGCTTACTTTGAGAGATCTACGGAGTAGCCACGTAAGAAACGGCCATGCGCGTGCATCGTGCAATCTGCCAGTGAGTGCTAGTGAACGACCGCGCACATATGCTGAAGCCATGTTCGAGTACGCACCTCCGAGTCACCCACACGCGCTGACTGCCAGGCTACAGCCTGAGGCCTGGGCCCTGAGGACCCTCGCTCCAGTCGTCGCTCGTGCATTGATGTAGGCTCCTTGCTAGATTTTCGACCTAATCGGTGAGTACCCCGTCGTAGTCTGTGTTGAAATATGCGAGATTGAACGAGATTCTTCACCACACTCACCGGCCACATTGTAAAAGCTTTTGGTTGGTCGAGCTGTGAGTCACAAGCCCAGAGGCACGAAATTTCGGACGCCTGAATGAGCGCCAATCAGGTGTTTACCCAAATTAGGCAGGTCGCCAGGTTGGGATCTGCCACGTTCTTCGACGAGGCTGACCCGCGACGCGATCGACGCGTGCCATGTTTACGCGGTATGTTTACTGCCAAACAACGAGGCTGACCCGTGAGTTGCCAGCCTCAGAACATATAAATACCACGGCATTGGGGCTCAACCGTCCTCAGCTCCCTCTCCCTCTTCCCCTCAGGCTCACTTGCCTCCCCTCCCTCCTCCTCACTGTCTCTCCTCTCCTTCGCCATCTTGACTCCCTTCCCTACCCTTCCCCGAGTGTGGACGGGCATTCCCCAGGTTGGATGTCTCTCCGGGCGGTGCCTCTTCGTGGCTCTCGGGATGAGTACCGCGCGGGCCTTCGGGTCTACGCTGGGAAACTAAATCCGCCGAACCAACCAAACCAAACCGACGCAGCAGCAGATACACCAGGGGTCGGGTAGCAAGAGGGCGGAAGCCTCAGGGCCTCAGGCCTCCCCGGCCTCGCCGGACTCAAGACTGTCGACGTCGCGGCGTCTGTCCTCAAGCACCCCTCAAGGTACTACTTACTCGAATATACCCTCAAAACAACAAGACACAACACAAATAAGGTGCGTCCCGAGGGAGGGTAAGCATCTGAACGATGCTCGTCCTGGTGCGGACCTTTACGCGGTCCTCGGGATAAGTAACTTACGAGTCTTTGACGGACTTGTGAGCGAAACCAACACGCACCTAAATTCATCTACGTTTCCATGAGTCCTGAGTGAACTGCACCTCATCAATGATGCATTCGCCGCCTTCAAACGTAAGTCACTTTTTTCACTTCAGTCGACTGTGTGGTTGACATACCCCCTCATTCCAATTTAGAGGAGCAGGTTTCTCGTACTGTTGGAAGTCGAAGTTCGCGTTCAGATCGATATCCGCGCGTGGTCGATCCGCTTTCCATGAACAGAGTCCTAGTTGATCAAAAATGATGTGATGGGTGTGACTTACGTGACACTATCTCCAGGCTGCTGACAAGTTTTGCTCTACTTTGTCCTCTTTGCACTTGGGCTGCAGTAAGCTGCCCAACTGGCGGGTCTGAGTCTTACACTCTGTCACAAGCAACCGTGCGAGGGGCGTACATTGCCATGAGTCAAATGTGATACGACGGCCTAGCCAAAGTTTGGATGCGGAAAGGACGACGTGAAGAGAGTGGGTGAGCAAATGACCGACGAGACTGATTGCCATTCCAGCCCAATGCCCGCGCATCAAGACCTGCTTCCATTCTCCAGCCCCGGCCTAACAACTTCCTGGCCGTGTAAACACCTATGTCTGAGCGTCAGCCACATACACCAGCAAGTCGCCGCCGCAAAGCTCACATTAGCAGATGGAGGGGTGGCCGCAGGGAAGAGTGCCCGTATCGAGCTGGCAGCCGCAGCCCTTGGACTTGCACGTCGACTGCGCGGCGCTGTCGGAGCACCCGTACACGCCGATGCTGCTGCACTTGCAGTTCTGGGCGCCGCCGCCCCAGCAGTAGCCCGGCAGCTGCCCGCCGGTGGAGCCGCAGCCCGCGATGGTGTACGTCGCGGCGGCCGCGAGGTCGACGGGGGTGGGGACGGGGCTGGTGGGCGCCGAGGCGGCGGCGGCGGCGACGACGGGCAGCAGGGCGGGGAGGAGCGCGAGGAGCGTGATGGCGAAGCGCATAGTGATGAGAGAGCGATGCTGGGGAGCAGTGGAGGGTGTGCTGGATGTCTTGCTGGGCAGAAGGATTGCAGCGCACTGAAGAGAGGAGCAGGACTCAAGGTCGTTTTTATAGCGATTTTGGTCGCTACGCTCTCGAGTCTGGCGGCCGGCGTCACGGCGGTGCATGCGAATTGTGGGCCTTGACTAGCACCAAGGTACCCGCTCCTCGACGCCGCATCAGCACTTGTCCACGCTGGCCAAGACGGACGGGAGGTGCAAAGAGGAGAAAAAATCACCACCGAACGGGCATGGCCATGCTTGTCAGCGTCTGCGACGCCGTGCCAAGGCCGGAGCGCGACGCTGAGTGCGTTTTACGGAGTAGTTGACGCTTTCACAACATACGTGTTGCGCAACACATATCGTATGGTACACATAGAAACCTAGGAAGAATGAATTGTGAAGGGTCGTAAAATAGTTCAAGAATTTGAGTAGTACGTACCCACAGTCCGTCGTAGGCTTACACCACTCCGTCGCTATGGAGTAGAGCGCGGACGGTACAATGCTCTTCCACCTACATCCAAAACGTCAGAAAGGATGGACATCAGAACCGATAAACCTTGAAATCTCACAAATACCTCACTTGCAGGTTGATGCTGAAGACAGGCTCACCAAGCATCTCGCACAATGGCCAGGGTCCGTCAACCTCTTCTTCACCCAAGGCTTCAGGTGACCAGGCTCGAAGGGAGGGGAGCAATGCTCGCGCCCCTGGGCACAGCTCGATACATTCTCCAAAGCCCGCCGTCCGGCGTCGACCGGCGACAGTGCGTACTCGCGGAGCAAAGCATATACATTGCCTTGCCCGCGACTCCCGCTCGCTACATGCCTGCCAAGCACATGAGCTCCAGGTAGCTGTCGGGGAGATGCCGCTGGCGGCGACAACTAGCCAGAGCGGGGAAGCGCGGCGTGTTTGTTTTGAGAGAAAGACGGAGTAACAGAGTCAAGATGTGGCCCGCCACGTGCTTGGCATCCTCGTGGCGCACCAAACTCGCTGTTTGCCGCACCGCGCACAGTGAGTCAAGCCGCACATATGCGGCTGCGGGATACACACCGCGTTCGCACGCGCGCACGCTCCAGTGCTCCCGCGCACGCCGCAGCGTAATCGTCGGTGAAACAGCGTCGGGTGCCCGCTCGGCAGCTGTGGGGCTATCAGCGCGACCGCGTGCAGACACCGTGTCCAGGCCGGGCGAGGCAGGGAAGGGACGGTCGGAGTAGTGGTAGCGCGTTTGGGAGTGACGGACGGGGAACAGTACGGCATGCAATGACTCGCATCTAGGGCCGGTCAATGTCACATCTGAGACGAAATGTATTAGAAAGCGACAATGAGACGTGGAGAGAGTTGGTACACACGATCATGTAAGTCAAGACACGCCTGAGCACCCGTCTGCTAGTCCAGACGCGTAAGTAATAGCGTTCACGTCAATTGGGATTCGCTTGGCTAGGGAGTGCAGAGCCATGCACTCTATGAGTACTATATTGGAACGGTCAGACATGAGCGTGCGCACAGATGTAACTATCCAACCGCTCGGCAGCATCGCACAATAGATTGTTCGGGGCGCTCCTTGACTCCTACCATCACTGTCGGCAACTTTCCCACGCTCATTGGCCAATAGGAGCGGGCCAACGAGTGTGCGGTACTGTAAAAGCCTGGCGACATAGACGGATACGAACGAACAGGAGATAATTAATAACAACATGAGCGGTCTAATGAGAACACCACCTACGACCCGGAACCAGAACGCCAAGAGCGCGAGCAGCGGACGAGAGACGAGGGCGGTACCAGCGACTTGGGAATCCGCTCAAAGACTCTTAGCTAAGCACACTCTCGTACCGTCAGGAGAACCTTCAGTACATGATTTCATTGCAGGCCTGAGGCACCTCGCGGACGTGATTGTGGCAGAAACGGACAAGGCGCTAGTCCGAGCCTTCGCGTTCTATGCAGAAAAGATAGAATGGGGCGCACACGCCGGGGTTATCTCGGAGCTAGTCATGGAGAGAGCGAGGACGACAGACAGCAGAGCGGCGGCAATCTTCGAAGACATGGAACAGGCAGCAGTGGAGATAACAGCAACAGTGAAAACAGTACAGGAGAAGCAGGAGGCCACCAGGGCAGAGGCGCAGGAGACAAAGAAGATCGCAAAGACGATGCTCGAGAAGATGAGCCAGACAAAAAGGAGATAGAGGAACGAATCAAGACACTTGAGAAGAAGCTAGAGGAAAGATCAGACGCGCTCCCAGGCACGACCGCCATGCATCCCACGAGCAACCCGGCACTATCATATGCAGACGCAACGCGACTCAAACGGGACCCCCTCTTACAGCGCGAACAGAGCCGAGCGAAACAAGTCCTAATCGAAGGCGTCGCGCTCGATACAAGGGAAGGAGGGAACGACTCGGAGAGGCAGAGCTACTCGCAAAGGCCAGAATCGCACTCGACCGGATGGGCATGGCCGGCTCGGATGCGCCGAAGGACCTGAAGTTCGCGAGCGTGAGAGTCCTGGACAAGGGAGGACTACTATACGAGCTCAACGCGGCGGAATGCGCGGAGTGGCTCCGAAAGCCGGCTGTAAAGACGGCCTTCATGAAAGAGTTCGCGCCAGGCGCCACTATGAAAAATCGTACGTACATGCTCGTTCTTGATAAAGTTCCCACTACGTTCGACCCAGATCACGAGGCCCACAAGACGGAGTTTGCGGAGTACAACGCCGAAGTCCAACCGGGAGTCGCAGAGATGAGATGGATGAAGAGAAAGGAGCGGCGCAAACCCGGTCAACAGATGGGGGCGATGCATGCTACCTTCTCAGACATCGATGCCGCTAACGCAGTCATTGACCACGGTCTCATCATCTGCGGGAGGAAGGTCTATGGACGGAAGTGGACGCCAGAGCCGAGGAGGTGCAATAAATGCCACAAGCTCGGAGTAGGGCACTTGGCAGCAGAGTGCAAACAGGTACACACTACCTGTGGCACCTGCGGCGAAGTGAACGCAGAGCACTCTGCTGGCAACTGCCCCAAAGCTGACCATAATGACTTTTATTGCCAGAACTGCAAAACGCGAGGACATGCCTCGTGGGACAGGGACTGCCCAGCTTTCTTAGCAGCTCAGAGGAAGATTATACAGTGGCAACCTGACCTCCTCTACCGCCATTTCCCAAGATGTCAGACCCGAGCACATGGAGCCGCCTTGACGAGTACCACCCGCATGTTAGCTACGAAAATACCTGGACGAGCCGAAGGCCACAAAGGATAGTCAACGGACCAGACGAGAGGGAACCGTACACCTATCGCTACGACCGACGATCAAGATACTACTCAAAGGCTACATACGACAGCTGGGCAGATGAGGTAGATGTAGCGCCCGTGGGAAGGAGGAGCGGCGCCGGCACACCCAGACGAGAGGAACGGCGCAGGGCAGGGCCAGCCAGGACGTGAACGAGAGCCAAGGAACAGCACGGGAGATAGGACGAACGCCAGATTTGCAACATGATGGAGCCAATAAACATCAACGGCTTACGTCTGTGTCAGCAAAACATGAGTCGTTCCTTACCGCTCAATCCGATCTTCTAAATACCGTTTCACCAGACGACTTCGAGCTTATCCTACTACAAGAACCATACATCGACCCCGAACCAATCTCACGCGAGCGAACCACCGCTGGCGGGTGGTATACCCAACTGGACACCACGACCGAGACGAGAAAACGCGCTCAGTTCTCCTAGTCAACGCAAGCATCTCGACCAACTCCTGGACAGCGCTAGACGTGGACTCGGCAGACGTAACGGCCATATCTCTCACGTGCTCACGCCGAACGATACATGTACAACATCTACAATGACCAAGAGAACGACAACGCACTAGTGGCTTTTCGTAGAACGGCCGACCGCCTCTACGACAACAGGAGGAGAGCCGAGACAGGAGACGATGCTCATCCTCGCAGGCGACCTCAACAGACATCACCCGTTCTGGGAGCTACGCGCAAACACGCACCTACTCACGAGACAATACATTGAAGCCGCCCAACCATTGGTGGAACTACTAGCCGCATACGACCTACACCAAATACTACCAGCGGAAATTCCTACACTACGAGCAAATGGAACGGGAAACCACACACGACCGGACAATGTCTTCGCGTCTGACAACCTAGCTGAGTGTCTTCTCTCCTGCACTACTTGCCCAGAACTACAGCCGCCATGCTGTGATCATTATCCGATACACACGCATTTGGACTTGACGCTGATTGGCTCCGTAGAAAAGGCCCAAGATGGAACTGGAGAGGAACAGACCCGGGTGAGTTTGCGCTCGCTTTGGAAGAGGAGATACACACCCGCGCTCTACCTACAGATCTCATCACCACGACGGACGACTTCGAGACAGCATTGACGGACATTATGGATGCATTATATGCCGCACGAGGACGCACGGTACCACAGCTTGCAGATACGCCGTACACCAAGCGGTGGTGGAGCAAGGAACTGGCCAATGAACGGAGACGAGTGAAAAACTCAGTCGGGCATCCTATCGACGCCGACGGGAGGGACAGCACGCATGTCACCAGGAGTACCATCAAGCAAGGAACCAATACATCGAACACATTCGCACAGCCAAGCAGGAACACTGGGAGGCGACTTGGAGAACGTGGATGAGGACAATATCTGGAACTACAGCAAATACATCAAAACGGCGCGACCGATGGAGGACGTGCGAGTTCCGGCACTCATCACTCAGGACGAACAAGGGACCAGACGTCAGGCGACGACAAACGAGGATAAGAGCCAAATCCTGCACAGCCTCTTCTTCCCTAAGGCACAACAGAGAGAAGATGTAGCACATAACCCAGCTGAGTATCCGCCCGCATCCTTCACTATGCCCAGATTGACCTCGGCATTGGTAAAAGACGTAATACAAGGGCTCAAGAAATACAAGGCACCGGGAGGAGATGAGATCCCAAATGAGGCGCTGATCTGGGGATGCGATAGTTTGCTGCCATACCTCACACGACTCTACCAGGCAACCTTCAGTCTCAAACATTACCCGGACCGGTGGAAGATCACGCGAACAATCGTCTTGCGTAAGCCAGGCAAGGCGAACTACTCGGTTCCCAATGCATTCCGGCCGATTACTCTGGCGAAAAACATCGCCAAGTGCGGGGTAGCATGCGTAACAAAGATCCTAGTGTACGAGGCAGAGAAGCGCAAACTCCTTCCGAACAGCACTTCCTAGGGCGACCAGGCCGAACCACGACCGACTCTCTGCACTATCTCACCATGACAGTCAAGAATGCATGGCGTAAAGGGCAAGTGGCTTCAATTCTTTTCCTCGATGTTAAAGCTGCGTTTCCAAGTGTAGATGGAACTCAACTGCTGAAGGACCTACGGCAGAGAGGCTTCCCATCGGACCTAGTGGACTGGATCAAGAGAAAGATGGAAGATCGATACACCACCCTCGAATTTGACGACTTTATCTCCACACCTTTCGCTCTCACCAACTGCCTCGAACAAGGATGCCCGATGTCGGTAATCCTCTACCAATTATACAACTCACCGCTCCTAGAAGTCGTACGACCAGACAGAGGCGAACTAGTAACAGGAACATAGATGACGTAGCGGTGGTGGCAGTTGGAGACACACTGGACGACACGCACTGGACACTCCGATCCTTCATGAACAGAGCAGGCGGAGCCTTTAAGTGGGCTCAAACACACTCCTCGACATTCTCGGTGGAGAAGTTTGGCCTGCTCAACATGTCTCTAGAAACGAGTGGACAAGGGACTAGGCCCACCGTTAGTGCTAGGCAATGGAGCCCCAGATATAAAACCAGCTAAGTCATATAAGTTCCTGGGGTGCAAGTGGATCACCAGCTTCGTTGGAACGAACAGGTAGACTACGCGCTGGCAAGAAGGGGCTACAGTGGATCACCCTCTTCAAGCGCATGGCGGGCGTACGCAGAGGTATTTCCATGCAAGCAGTGCAACGGCTATACTTTTCAGTAGCGGTACCCTCGATGCTATATGCAGCAGACGTCTTCCTGGTCCCTACCTATCACCACCCACAGAAAACACGCGTGCAAGGATCAGTAGGCCATATACGAAAGCTGGGACAGATTCACAGGCAGGCGGCGATTATGATGACAGGAGCCATGAAGACCACAGCGACGGACGTCATGGAGGCCCACGCAAACATCCTCCCCTTCTCTCTCTTAGTCGAACAACACTGCCACCGGGCGGCGGCGAGAGCGTGCACACTACCAGCTCACCACCCCTCACGCCACTGCTCACTCGCTGCCAACAGCGAGATTTGTCAAACGCCATCGATCAGTTATGCACGAACTGCTATACCTCTTCCGACTGGACTCACGCAACGTCGAGAAGATACAACCAGTACGATACCATCCGACCTGGCGACCAGGACACAGAGTCGAAATCGCAGCAAGCAAAGAAGATGCGATCCAGGACGAGGAGCGCTGGGCGGGACAACCAGGAGTACGAGTATACACAGATGGATCAGACTTCGAAGGAGGAGTAGGAGCGGCAGCGGTACTCTACCGAGGAAACACGAAGAAAACGCTCAGGCTGCACCTCGGACCGTCGGAGAAGCACACAGTGTATGAAGCAGAAGTGGTGGGAATGATCCTCGGGCTAGAACTGATTCGCAGAGAGAGACGCCAGGTAAGTAAAGCCTCCCTTGCCATAGACAACCAGGCTGCGGTGCGTTCGAGCAGGTCGCGAAAGCCGAAGCCAGGACACTATCTCATGGATGACCTGCACCGGCTCAAGCGAACAGTGAAGAATGAGCATGAGGGGATTAAGCTTACCTTTCGATGGGTACCGGGGCATCGGGACGTAGAAGGAAACGAAGCTGTGGACGTAGAGGCCAAGAAGGCGGCCAAACGGGACTCCTCAGATCGAAATCAACTACCCGCCTGTCTGAGAAGAGAGCTACCGGACAGCGTCTCGCGGATCAAACAGAACCAGAAAAAGGCCATACAAGACGAAGCGAGGCAACGATGGACCAACTCCCCACGCTTTCAACGCATGAACAACCTAGACCCCTCCCTCCCTTCCAAGAGCTTCGGGCAATACGTCGGAGGAACCTCGAGAAAACAGGCGGCAATTGTATTCCAGCTACGCACAGGACATGTCCCGCTCAACTACCACCTGAACCGAATCAACATAGTGGACAGCGCAACATGCGAACGATGCGACGAAGGAGATGAGACACCGACGCACTTCCTCTTACATTGTCCGGCATATGCACGAGCGCGACAACGACTACTCTACGACGCAGGCCCGCAAGCACTCCACCTCTCGATACTGCTCACGCGCCGCAACCTCCTGGGGCCTCTACTCCGATACGTCCACGCCACGGGACGATTCCGTGAACAGCTAGGCGACCTACACCACAAGAAGCGAGAGAAAGAGGAAAAACGAAAAACAAGGGACGTCGTACTTGACCGTGCGAATCAGACACTGACGCGCCCTCTCTCCGTGATACAGAAATGAGAAGTGTACGAATACGCGGCGTGGAGACACCAAGAGCACGGACTTTCCCAGGGTCGGCATTGGGGGAATTCTGATGGCTACCGGAGAACCGTCAGCCATACTCCCGCGCGGCAAGAGGTCTAACCCAGGGGACCATCGTCCACCAAAGCGCGTGAGGTTTACAGCCCAGTGCCTAGCGTTCAATCGCCAGATCCACCTCTTTTTACACCGCTACTCCCACACACTCATCACTCCCCCACCTAAATTTCGGCCGAGATCCTTCGGGACATGTGCCATTGCATACAAGACCAACTCGCATTCAGACGGAAGTAGTAGCACGATAAACGCATGTACATGTAGATCGTCCACCATAGGGATATCCCTGACGGACGTAAAACAAAGGAGACCAAAAAAAAAAAAATAGATTGTTCGCATGTCGCTGGTAAGGTGGCAGCGGATCCAGGCTCCTTCCTCAGCTCGCCCCTTCGAGTTTCCGCTGGGAGGGCGTAAACGCCCGACGTGAACGTCTCCCAGAACTCTCAGGGACGGCTGGCTCCAAACTTTAGCGCCTGATTATGTCATCCCGGGTGAAGCTCCGGTTCGGCCGTGGTAAAGGTAGACACCTATGACTTTTCTGCTCCATTGCTCTTCGCAATCTGCTTCAAATGGTAGAAATAGCTGTGAATAAAGTCTTTAATCACCTTATGGACGTTATTTGTGAGAAAATAATCATGTTGGCCTGGTACAACCAGCTCTCGGGCTGCGAAATGTGTTAGTGATGGTGGAAAGCAAAGCTTTCAGCGAGTTATATATAAGTTCTAGCCACAGAACATGTGCTAACTTTCTTTCCAGTAAGTCCTATAAGTATTGGAAGTAGTTTTGCTGCCAAATGATACTGCAGAGTACACTAACTTTGCGCAATGCAGCAAACTGCCAAGCCTCTGCGCCGAGACGCCTGCCCCATTTGGGCTCTCCCGGGGACCGAGAGTGGCCGGATTGATTTGGCGCTAAAGTTTGGAGCCAGCCTCCCTGAGAGTTGCGTCCGAGAGTTCGGCCCAAGCGGGCCGGAGTCCGTACGGTTGAGAGCAACTCGCAGGGAGCGCTGGGAAGGAGACTGCAGCGGATCCTTCATCGAGGATAGTACAGAGCGAACACTAGATGCAGAGTTCCATCCAGATATCTAGTAATTCTGCCCGCGTTTCAAATCTTCTTGCGATCTTATCCGAGCGAACAGTGGGATTCTATCTGTCAGGTCTCTGAATTGAGCCGACGCAGCACATATAATTCGGCAAATGACTTACGCATCGCAATATGAAGCGTATTGACGGTGGGGATATCCGAAAGACATACGGCATGAGCTAAAATCTATCAGGGCCGGGCTTTAAGACGAATGTGTAGGGCGACCTGCCATAAACGTGGAACAATGGGTGCAGGGAAGGTTGGGGACAATGGAGAAGCGGGTTTCGCTGGATCTTGATATCCACACCCCGCGCCGCGCCGCCTGATCATCGCAGTCGATACCATACTGCAATGCCGGGATACCTGCATGTACGTATAAATGTGGCCTTCGCACAGTCCATGCAAAGCACAGGTCGACTGTACCTGCCGAGATGAACGTCAGACATTTGCTCCGCAAAGTCAACATCGAAGTAGAACAATTGATATCGGTTAAACCGTTCTGCATACACGGCAGGCCATTCTGATGCATATGACTAACCGCGGCGCGCAGCCGTTGATATTTTGGACCGCTGCAGAAATTAATAGACCTAACACGCCCATGAAATAAATCAGAGACGCAATGTTTGCATTGAATAACGGGCTCACCTATAAGGAAGAGCGGTTTGCCTCCGCAATATGCACGTAAAGCACGACCAATCGTTTTCAGGGGTCAAAATCAATAATCTCGCTACTCTCAAGCTGGAAAAAGATTTTCCTCAGTGTGCAGACCAGGCAGACAACGTACCAATACGGCATAGATGCCGGAATGCTACAACGGCGCCCGACTACAGCTTCTTTCGCCGCGAATACCTTTCCCGCTACCGCCAAACAGCGGAGACGTGAATTCAAACTGCAGCAACGCGCGAGCAATGCCACCAAGGCCGCGGACACGAAGAGCGGCGTTCGTTTCTGGAATGGGTGATATTGCTCGGGCCCGAAAGCATATCATGGGAACCGTGGGGCCCACGCTTTGAGAGCTGCTCGGGAGCCCCAGACAGAGTCACAGCCGCCGCTTTGGACCACGGTGGGAACGGGGGTGCCGACGCTCGCAGGCGCGGCAGGTGCGTCGTATGGCCTGCCCCCAAATGAACGGCGAGGGCCGAGCGAGAATAACGATTAGCTTTGCGCGCATCGGGACGTGCGCGGAGCGTTCTGTATGTTGGAAACCTCCGCATCGCCAACGCTGTCTTCCCTTCTTCTGCGGCAAGCGCGAGCAAGTGGCCCGGCGCGTCGCCCCAGCGTAAAGCCATCGCGCATTGTCGGAAGACGCAGCGCGACGCGCACGTAAGAGACGGCGTTCCATGTGACAGCCTCTGGGAACGCGAGCTCGCGAGCAGGGTCCGTGAGTAGATCCCCGGCACGCGACGCGGCCCACGCACTAACAGCCCAGGTCGCGTGCTCCGCCGCCTTCTGTATAGAGTGTGCGTGTGGCGCGCCTAGGCGTGCTTTGGGGTGCGCGCAGCGACGAATAAGGCTCGCCTTGTCTCTGTTATGGGCGCCAACGCCGAGTGGCATCATGCAGCGCACGGAGTGCGGCGCGTCCCAGGCGAAAAGAAAGCTCAGCCGAAGGTGTAAGGTTTGCCGCCCGAGCGTTCGCCCGTTTCCGCCAGGCTCTGCGCGCTGTCCTGGGGGCCCGGCGGGGCGGTATGTGGCGGGGCGAACAGAGTTTCGAGGCAAGAGCTGGCGTAAAGCAATATCAGATGCGTACACCGCCTCGCTCGTCTTTGCGGGGCCATCAGCCCAAGGTCCGTGAGCGTGCGCCAGCGCAGCAGACAGACGGCGGGTGCAGTACGGGACGTCGGGCACGCGCAGCGTGGCGGGCGGCGTATGATCATTGGGGGTCCAAAGTCACTTTGGCGGCGACGGTCTAGAGCGTGCCGCGCAGAGTGACGCCTTCCGCCGCCCCTGCGGGAAGGCATACACACTTCCTCCGCGCACAGAAGCGCTGCACGTACGTAGGCTCACAGGGTACCTGGCTGTCATCTGATGAGTACCTGAATCCTAAATTGATGAGATAGAGTACCACAAGACTGCGCTCTCACCGAAAGCCGAAGGCTGCACACCGAGGGACGCCAGATCCAGCCAATGGCAGGCCGCGAGAAGGGGCTGGGAGCGGAATCACAGGGCTAGACAGCGACTTAATGAGGGATGACGGAGAGCGAGCCGGGTTCTGGATTCTAGACTCTAAGTGACATCAGCGTCAGCAGAGCACAAGAGGATCCGGGCACTCACTAACAGCACCCCACGAACTTGCGGCGATTAGGAAGGTTGATAGGGTAAAGTTCATAGCATAACATTGGATCGGGAACATACCGATGGCAGAAAAAAATACTGTACATGCTTGTATAGTACAGCGAACATAGAGCTTACAGAGCGTTGGAGACACGGGTTTGCATAGTGACAGGAATCCGAGGAAAACAATAGTCGAGACTGGCAGCGTGCGAGACGTGGTGCGAGCGGAGAGACTGCGAAGAAGAATACATCCAGGGAAGAGGCGATGTCGTACAACCGAGAGCGGCATCTAGCCTCGCAGATCGTGTATGGCGAGACGCTGACGAATTCCGAGATCATGGGTGCAGTCGTGAAAATGGAGGCGTTCATGAGAGTGAGACCTTGGATGGGGCATAGTGGGTTCCTGCGTGGTTCTAGAGTAGCAGCGAGCGCTACTCCGGGTCCTATGGGTGGCGCCTAGTTGGCGGCGAGGGAGCAGCAGCGTACGTGAACAATTGGTGGTGGTTTCCCTGGCGACAGCTCAGGTCTTCAAGCCCGCGCGCGTAGTCCTGCAAGCATTGGACGCTGCCGGGATCGCCCCACTGCGGGGCCTGGGTGCCACTGAATCCGAGATCCCAGCCGCCGAGATGGGCGTAGGACGCCGCGTCGAAGGCGTCCCGCATAATGCTCTCGGGATCGTACATCGACGGCGTCTGGGGCGTGACCACGAGCGGCGCGGCGAGCGCACTGTACCCGGCCCCGGGCGCGCCCTTCGCGTCGCCGTCGCCCGCCCAGGCCCTCAGCGAAGAATACTGAGAAATTCCGTGCACGTACGGGGCGTCAGGGAAGTCTGTCGCGCGCTCGTTGTAGACGCTCGCCGCGTCCGCCTCGGAGAACATGTCGAAGGCGGAGGACACGGGGAGTGGATCGGGCTCGAATAGTCATCGCCGTCGTGCTCGAACGCTGGCAGGCGGGGCTCTGGACGCTTGCGCCGTAAGACTCTGCAGGAAGCCCTAAGACACATAACAACGTCGGGATCAGCTCTTATTGTTCTTGCGAGACAACCGGCGGCAGCGCGACGCACCTCATAGCACGGGGGTTGGAGAACTCGACAGGAGGCGAGAAAGCCGGCTCCAGAGGGGACTGCACATAACCTGCGTCCCTCGTGTTCACCACGTTGGCCGTGGCATTGACCTTGTGTTCCCCACGTGCACCTACCTCGTGCCCGAACGTGTACGGCGGCGCACTGCCTGTGCGCACTGCGTCGCCCAGCGAGCCGGTGCTGAGAGAGTCCCGGCGACCTAAGAAATGCGGTTCGCGAGAGACTGCGGGCTCAACCGATGCACGGCTGTAGGGAGCCGGCGCAGAGGAGGAACGCCTGAACATGGACGTCAGCGGAGTGCAGAATCTGGCGTCCAGAATAGCGTCCGGGGTCATGTAGCGAGCACTGGGATACTCGGCGGCAGCGGCGTCCTGTGCATGGACGGCTTCGTGGACGTAGTCTGTACTTTGGGCCTGCTCGAAGTGAGAGTCGCTGTTGGGCGGGTGAAGGCCGGAGTCCTGAGTCTTGGCGTTGAACACACCGCATCCTTCTTCCTCGACCTTCAGACTCTCCCCTCTCTCATGGTCGTATTTCTCAATGGCTTCCTCGAGGTCTGAGCCCGTCTTGCCCGCGACCAATAAATCCGCGATCTTGTCGCACCGTTGCGCCTTATTCTTCCCCTTCTTGTCTGCTTCTCCCCTCGCCTTCTTGTTATTCCTCCTCTTCGGTCCGTCCTTGACTTTGGCGAAGCCCGGTAGACCCAGGTCTGAACCGCCAGTCCGGATACTTCTTCTTGTGCTCAGCCAGGGCGTTCATGGCTTTGATCTCCCACTCCTGCCTCTGGTCGCGAGGCAGAGCCTTCCAGCATTTTCCTGGCGTACGGAAAGCATGAGCACACGGAAGGAATTTGAGTTTTTTTTTGTTACGCACCAATGATCTTGGACAGCGCGCTGTGATTGCCCTCGATCTTCTCGGGAATGTGCTGGGCCTTGATGAACGACGAGCGGAAGAGGATGAAAGCGTTCGGCGGGCGCGGTATGTAGTTCGCGTCCTTCTTCTTGGACTGGGCGGGCCCAGCACTCAGGCTCGGCCTCCGGCTGCGGTGTGTAGATGAACGACCTCGGCGGGAAGGGCGGCGGCTCGTGCACGACTTCGAAGTTGTTCTGGTCGGTGCTGTACGCGATGGGGGTCATGTTGGCGGCGAACGTAAAGGTCATGCTGGATGGGTACGGATTGTCAACGAGGGGCGGCATGTCTACGAGCAAACGGAACGGGTCGTACAACGCGCGTCTACAGACAGCACAGCGAGCTCACCGTCATCGTCGTCGACGAAGGCGACGTCCTGCACGGTGTCCTGGACAGACATGGTTGCTCCTGCTTGTATGCGTTGGCCGCTGCAGCAGAGCGCAAGGTGAAGCAGCGTAGTCACGGCCGAAAGAGGACAAGAGACGCGAAAGGTTTGAATTCGGGGCTAAGGCGTGTGTACTGCCTTTATTCTCTTCTGGGAAATCATCCGAGCGATTTCATCATAGCTCGCCGGCCGCCAGCCCTCTCCGCTGCACTCACCGCGCCGCCGGATGTTCGCTGCGCCTTCCGTGCACCTCGCGGCGGGGCAGGTCATTTTTCGAGGCATTGTACGCGGCGCGGCGCCGGACGGGGTGCTCGGCCTCGAGGACGGTGGGGACGCGGAAGACGCCGCTGCCGCCGTGCAGCAAGAGCAAGAGCCTGCGCGGAGGCTATGCAGCCGCGTTCTCATGGCCGGAATCTCCACACGCATATGGGAGGGTTACGGAAGAAGAGGGCGTGGGCGCCGTGCCTCGACGGGTCGTCGGCCGTACGTCGCAAAGTGGTCTCAGTCAATGTTCTGACATCGGTGATCTTCGAATGCAGGCAATGGCCTCCCACCTCCCATGACATAGTACAAGGGCGAAAACATACAGAACGATATCACCTTCATGGTCTCACAATCCCCAGTTCGCCATGTCGCCATGCTGCATAAACCTTTCGCCGCCCCGCTCCGTCTCTCGAATGCGGTCTCGTGGGCACACCCGGGGCAGGGCACCGTCAGCGGCTGATAGACGTGCTCAGCACCATGTACGGCAGCTGCTGTCATTCCGAGGAAATGAATATTCCCCGACGCCTGCCTCGAGGTCCGCTGCGGCCCTATCCGGCTCGTCGCATGCGCCTCTTGCGCCTGCGAACCTGCAGAAGCTCCGCCAGCTGACAGTGTGGTTGTGTCCCAGACAGGCACCCTTGAAGGTGGGTGGGCCCCCGCCTCCACCGTCCATGCGCGGAGAGCACCAGTGGCAGGGAACGGATGCGAACATGTCATTCACAGACGAGCCAGAAGGAACCCGGAGTCAAGTACGCCAGTTATGAACAGGGTATTGCGCCCGCCGGAGCTGCCGAGGTTCTAGTTCGAGCAAAATGACTCTTCGCGGAAATACGTCGTCAGTACGCTTTGCCTCATCCCAGCCAATGGGTGCTGCGTGGAGAAACTAACCTCACATTTTCGTTCATGATAGGTCGAATGGCCCGGTATTACTTTGGAGTTTGGAGCCGGGTCTTCGCAGCGTTTTCCGGTACGCTGGGTCGCAGGCGAGATGACGGAGAGTCGTCGTAAGTGTGGACCATCCGCTTTTGTGCGCCCGCTGCAAGCACTGCTCATAGCAACCTCTTCAACATAACTCCTTTATTGTATGGTCCGTATCGATCAACAGGCCCCCTCGGTGGGCAACTGGCAGGTGCGAAAGGCTAAAGCACCGACGCGATCCTCCTCACAGCCCCAAGCGCGATACGCGATACCGAGGTACGCCAGATGCACCAACATCGACGCGAATCAGGCTAGCCTTTCACTCAATATTCTAATCTACACCGAGGGACCACAGACCCTCGTGGGCGATGCATCCCGTTGTTCGGGTCGCCGCCCTCGGCGCAGCCATATCTTCCGCCGCCCGTCGGGTACGAACACACAATCTAGAAACCGCGGGTGGCGCAACCGTCCTGTCAGGCCCACGCGCCAGCGCTGCAGAGGCGCTCCGCTCACGCTTGTCAGACTTCGAGGGCGCCGCCGCTGTGGAACGTGACCCTCCGCGACAGCAGAGCTGAGCTCGGACGACACGTCGGGCTGTCCGCGAACCTTGCGCGGATCACGCAGAAGCGACATCGTCGCCTTCGTCATGTTTTCGGGAACTCCCCAGGGCGTTCGTGCGACCTGGCGTGTGTGCCTCTCTTCGCCATGCGCGCTCGACTCATAATTAACCGGGAGCGCTATCGCACCCGCCGAGCCAGGACCTCGCCCTACCGACGGAGCTTATTCTGCGCCCTATTGCGGCCGCAATCGTCGTGCATCGGGCACCGCGGCGGCGGCGTGCTTAGGCCTCGCACCGCGACTTCCACCAAGGTTTTCGCACTTCGCGGCGCGCGCTCACGCCTCGGTCGGCCCACGTGGCGGGCATCACGCAGCAAATGGGCATCGGCCGCGCGTTGGCGTGCACTGGGCACCGTGCGTATGTCCGCCGAATATTCGAAAGGTTCAGGCGTCGAGGGCACGGTCCGAGGCCGCAGGCGTGACACGCCACGACGTAACGTCGCATGTGATGTTCGCGTCACGCGTAGTGCGGGCACGTCTGCGTTCCTGTCCCCGACCCGGCACATTGTTCCGAGGTGGGCGCGCCGCGCTGGACCCGGTGCGTGGATTTCTCGCAGAATTTCTGACCCGTTGTCGAACTTCAATCGAAGTACAAGTAAGGATAAAGACATGTACACATGTTATTACCGTTGTGCACGGGCTCAGCTTCGGCTATGTAACAAACGGTCCGCAAAACCATATACCTCACGGAGGGAACAAAGGCGCCGCCCAAAATACCAGCCGATGGAAATGCCAGACACACGTAGTATCATAGTATATACAGAGCAATGTGACCCGAGGAGTAAACAGTACATGTAGAGTATTCACAGTGAAGAAATAAATAGCAATAACGAAGCATGAGAGGTCGTAATTCGTCATGGGGGCCGAAAAACATGACGAAACCCATAGCCGTCCGGGTCAGGTTCCAATCCGCGGAAGATGTACCTGTCTCCCAGGTAGTCTTTCCTTCGGACGCCGTCATCCTCTTCCACAGTGGGTATGGCATCGACGCGATTCCAATACCCATTGTACACTTGCAACCGCCGCTCGGGCGTCAGCGCACCGACCTCGTCCTCCGTCATGCGCTCGTCGAAGTTGGCGTGCACGGCGGCCAGGACGTCCTGCACCGTGACCGGCAGCGCCGGAGTGGTGCGCGAGCACGATGAACGGCCACGGGAAGCGGCCGAGCGAGTCGTCCGCGAGCCCGGTGACGTTCAGCGCGCCGACGCCGGGGAACGTCGCGGGCTGCGCGCCGTTGGGCCCGTCCGGGTCGAACATGACGAACGAGCGGCCGAACGACGCCGCGCCGGGCGTGTGCGCCGGCGGCACGTCGCCCAGCACGGCGTGCCGCGGGTCCCGCCGCGCGTCGAAAAGGAGCGGCGGCTTCCCCGTCCGGCGGTGCGCCAAAAACGGGTTCAGCTGGAGCTCGCTGGCGAGGGGTCTTGGGGATGTTGAGGGCGAAGAGGGCGGTGTCGGCCAGAGCGGCGGGCGCGGCGGCAGCGCGGGGTGCGCGAGCCGCGCGATCCAGTTCTCGGGCACGCCGCGTCCGTCCGGGCCTGCGACGCTCCGCATGACGGCGTCGACCTGGCGCGGGCTCAGGCTGCGCGGCAGCGGTGGGGGAGCTGCAGCGGCGGCCCTCGTCAGCCTCGTGGCGGCACGTGTCCAAGAAGACGACCAGAAATAAAATAAAAAGAGACGCGGGGACGTACTTGCGTTGCGCACGATGACGTTGCCGATGCGGGGGCGTGCCCAGTGGCCGTACGCCTTGAAGTCGGCGTGCGTCGCCTGTCGCCGTTGCGACGGCCAGTCCATGCCCTTGGCCGTCTCGCCCTTCCGCGTCGATCCTACAAATTCCCGAGCCAAACTCCCCGTCAGCATGACGTAAAAATAGGGTATGACAGAGGACGTGCGCACTGAGCCTATCTGCCCAGTAGTGTATTGATAGGCGCGACGCTTTGCGGGCGAGGGGATCGTGCTCTTTGCTGCGCTGCTTTGATCGCTTCCCGATCTTGAACGTCTGCCACGGCTTGAGGTCAGGGACCACTCGCCGTGTCTGGTTGCGTGTGTCCTCTGGGGGCAGCGGGAACACCTGGCTTGCCGGGGACGGCGTCCAGGGCTTGCGCGGGTCGACCGAGTGCCAATCTCCCGGCACGACTGCGTTCTTTGGCCAGGCTTCCCACTGATGGACCAGCATGGGTGGGACCATACGATGTTCTGCGGATGCGAAGGAGTCAGAGGGAGGGAAAGCTGAAAGAGGGCGAGGGGAGGGGCTTACCCCTCATCAGCCTGATCAGCCTCGAGGACACAGCATGCCAGAACCTGAGGCAATGCGTATATGGCTGAGTTATCTGTGTACGATCGTAATAACTCACCAGAAATACACGTGCCAGTGCCCACCGCAATACGTACCGTGTGTGTATACAGCTGCTGTGAGAAGGTGCGCGTTCGATGATGGCGGTGTGTCGTCTGTGCAGCGTTTGGCAGGCGTGAGCGCCAGTGAGCGTATCCTATGTACTTTGGACGTGAGAGCTTTTCAGGTTGTTGAACAAGGCCATTTCGATCGACGTCTTTTCGCTGACTTGCATGTCCCGTTCATGCAAGTTCGTGGCTTGTTTCGTGCGTTGTCGGTCAGCGTCTTCATCAGACGGTCTAGATACCTTTTCCCGAAATGGAAAGCCTCCTTGATAACCGGCTTATCGAGATCGCGTCACACCCCGTAACGTAGCCAAGACGTCACGGCGTTGCATAGCGTTGCAAGGGGGCTATGATTGCCGGGACATGCATTGTACTACACTACAAGGACCTACACAACAGTCGCGGTGAGTATATAACATATGCACCGCTGCACAGACTCACTATGCAGCATCAACTCCCCGAATATCCTGCTCAAAGCTGGTTCACACCGCCTCGACCTTCACATCCTGCACGGTCTCCGGTATCTGCGTCGCATCCTCCTCAGCCTTCACGGACATCGTCTCCAGATCCTCGTCATCCAGGCTCTTCCTCGACTTCATCCAGCCCTTCAGCGGACAGTCGCCGCGCCCCCGGCACCCGTTGCACCGCCTGCCGTGGTTGACCATCAACACGTGCAGGCCATACTTCAGCTCGTCTGGGATCCGCAAGTCCAGGTGCGCCTGTGCGGTGACTCTGTCTGCCTTGGCCGGGACCCAGCCGAGGAAGCGCGAGATGCGGAAGACGTGCGTGTCGACGGGGAACGAGTTGCGCCCGAGGCAGAAGAGCAAGACGCACGACGCGGTCTTGGGGCCGACGCCGTCGTAGGACACCAGCTCTTTCATGGCATCCTCATCCGAGAATATGGTAGGTTTCACGTCCTCGCCGGGCGGCGCGCCCTCCACGGCGCCGGCGAGGTGCTGCAGCGAATACGCCCCGTGCCGTGTCTTGACCTCCTGCAGTATCCGCTGGATGACGCCCGCCTTCTTGTTCGCGAGCCCGCCGGTGCGTATCGCATCGACAACCGCCGCCTTCTCCGCACCCGCAATCGCCGCGAAGTTGTTGCGCCCGAACGCGGCGTCCAGGCCGTGCTTCGCGGCCGTCGAGTTGCGGTTCGAGGTGTTCTGCGAGAGGATGGTGCCGATGAGCGACTCGAGCACGTTCGGCACCTTGCCGCACGTCGCCGCGGCGTTGTTCGCGCTCGAGGCCGCCTGCGGTGTCGGTGCCACCTGTGGGTGCGCCTGGGCGAGGACGCCATAGACCTCTCGCGCCTCCGTGGCGGTTGGGTGCGCAAAGTCGGGAAACGGGCGACTCTAATGCATGTGAAGCCAAAAGCTTGAGCTTCTTAGCCTGGTTGCTCGCCGCTTTGGATGGCGACGCCTCCAGGCTGACTGAGCGGGCCCTCTTCACCTTCGGCATCCTCAACTCTGCAAGCTATGTCAGCCACGTTGACTTGTGTATTTTCCTTTGCACTTACTAGAAAATAGTAGAATAATGGCAAATATAATTCAGCTCAGGACTTCTCTATGGCGTCAGAGTGGGTGAACGTGAACGTTAGGGGCGTGGTGCGTGTGAACACGGCTGAAGACTAAACGAGCCTCGACCATGTTCGCGGCGGGAGGCACAAGCCACGCGAGCGTTGGAGTCGAAACTCGATCGACGGAGAAGCCGCAACCATCAAAGCCCATCGTCGATCGTCGGCCCAATGCCCAAAGCAGATGCAATCGGGCGGGGTGGCGCACAGAAGCAGCGTCCCCGACCGACACGGGGAAAATATGATTGGCGCGCGTTGGCCGACCAAGCCTCCCAAGGGCCCAAAAAGCTTCCGCGGCCCGCTTTGTGGCCTCCCACCATCAAAGCCGCCTCCCGGCCTTTTTCCTTGTCGAGCGCCTCTCGTAATTTATCCATAATCCACACTGCCCCAATGCTCGGTGTCTCAGGAGCTCGCCATGGGGCCCGCCACGTCGACTGAAACCGGCGCAGCCTTTGTGCAAGGCCTTGCCTTGTCAAGTGAGACCCACTGAATTACGTGTTGGTCCAAGGCCTTGCGGCGGCGAGCTACGTACAGGAAATTTTCGCATTTCTCAAAGTCGTACCACACCGCGTCGAGGGCGAAGGGCAGCGTGTTCGGGTTACAACACGTTTCCCGACTAGGGCAAGTGCACAGCCCGCTATTCACGTCGCTGTCATCCATCCCCGCCATGACCTCTGCCCATCGCGAGCTAAATCCTCATTTCCCACAGAGACGCCCATGGGCTGAGGGAAATTCAGTGGACAAGCTCCGTGTGATTACGGGAAGTGTGATCTCTGGGCGGTGAAGCGTACGTACGCTGCGTTCGAGGGATGTTCGGACAGGAATACTTGCATATGTCATTGGACGAAACTGAAGCATCGGAAGTCCGGAGAAGAGCACCCAAGCGAGATTATCTGTGGGCGTGCGGATGGGGGAGCGCGCTGAGTTGCCGACGCTGTATTGGGGGCTTGGGAAGCGTTGGGAAGCCGGGCGCAGCTCCTGGTCATCCGTGCAGCTCATGTAGCTCATGATGCATGACGGCGCATTGCCCTGCGCCCGTGCCCTCGCGTGGGCTCGCGTGCCGTACGCCATGGCCGTGCCCATCCCCGACGCGGCCGCTGCGTGCCTGCGGGTGCTGCGCGGACGTGCACGAGGGGCGCCGGTGCACCGGGGCTGATGTCGCGGCAGGAGATGAGATAAATGTGTAACGTCCTCGTCCGCGACGGCTCATCGATGCACGGCGCATGGGCTAGCGGGCCCACAGCCACGACACGACGCATGTCCGCTCCGCGTTCACGTTAGGCTCGCATGGCCGATGACTGGCTCCTCCCGTAAGGTGATCCGTCGTGCCTGCTCGGTTGTCAGGGTACCTATGCTGCGCGCAGGTCAGATGCATTCGGAGGTCGCGCCGTAGGTCAGTGAGCCGCATCGCTTGACGTTGGGCGGACCTGATGGGCACGCCCGCGCGCGACCAAGCCCCGCGAAATCCGTGTGTTAGAAGGCCGGAGGGCAGAGTTGAGCCGTCGGGCCACAAAGTTCTTTGAGATTGTCGTGCTGAGATCCGAAGGAGTAGGGGCAGCCATAGACGGAACCCAAAGAGCCGACATGGGGGCGGCGAGGACGCGTCTCCAGCCGAGCTCTTGGACGTTGCCTTTTTGGACAGTCAAAGAGATCCCGTCCTGGAACGAACGCAGTGTTCGATGCGTCCGAGCAAAACGACAAAGTGCACGCGAGCGGAGAGGGGCTCCGGAGCATGATCCGTCTGCCATCTATCCTTTCTGTATTTATTTTTTTTGCCTGACTGCGAGGACATTTCATTTCCGCGAGGGACCGTATGCTCCCACGGGGGGCTACACATGACACGGCGGTATACTACGAGGTGCGTCGGGCATGGGGCAGGAAAGGCAACGGGGCGGGGGCAACGTCCGTGCAACGAGGACGAGGCGGAGCCGCGAGTCGCCAGGCAATCCTCGCTTACCTTCCTTTCTGCGCAAGCAGCCAAAAAAGCGGTGTCGCCACGAGGCGTTCATGTACGTCCGCAGAGAGTCATCTCGCGTGTGTGCTGGCGGACAATGCGCTCGGGCGTGGTCGTTCGCAGGGGCTGGCCGCTGGGTGTTGCACGGCGGAGAACGAGGCACGAGTGACTGGGCGTGGGTGGGGGAATGGAAGGGCTGGGTGGGAGATAACGGCGGTCGCATATGCTTGAGCCACGGGGAACAATAGCGCATCTCTCGAAGCCAGCGTGTCGGAGAGCGAGGGCTGCAAGACAATAAAAGCTGTTTGGCCCTGTTTGGACACGAAATGGAGGGCACTCACTCTCTGATCCCACCGTGCCGCCCGATTTGGGCTTAGAGCACTCAGGCGTCTCTCCGACCAGAGAACTCGTCCGTCCAGAATCTCTAGATTTCGCTCAGATCAAGCGCAATACAGGGCCATGGCATCCCTCGGCGGAACCTCATCTCCCCCTAAGCTTATAAAGTCCTCTCCGTATTGTCTTGCCCCTCCGTCCGCCTCTCGCGCAATTGTTCTCCTCCTCGGGGCCTCTGAGCCACCTCTCTCCTGCACACCAGGAACTCTCTGACCTATTATCCAGCCTCGAGGGAGCCCGCCTCGCGTCACCCATTTCCTATTCTTGCTCACTTACCCACATCACGAGAACAATCATGCCCGCCCTACGCACCCGCGACACTGCATCATCACGAAGTAAGTCCTTCCCACCTCTCCGCCCCAGCGAGCTCGCACTCATCTCCGCCGCGCCCGACGTCCGCAGCCCTCGAAGTCACGACAGACGAACCACTCACCCCGACACTAGCCATCTTTTCCCCGACGCCGCGCGCCTTTTACCTTCCCTAAGCATGACGCTCCCTTCGCCTCGCCGTCTAGTTCGCCCTTCGAGCCCGACCTCAAGTCCACCCTCTCCACCCCACCACCACAACGAGCACTGTCGCCATCGTCATCCATAGGCTCAGAGACCTCATCTCTGCTTTCCACACCTTCGACTGCTCCCTCGCTGGCTTCGCACAGGCGTCGTAGATCGACCGTCAGCGATAACGAGCGGAGGCCGAAGAAGGGCGACGAGGACTACGTGAAGCGACCCGAGAATGCCTTCATTCTCTTCCGCCGCAAGTGCTGCGAGGACCGCCAGCAAGCCCTCGAGGACACCGAGGACACCACGGTCGCGCCCGTCAAGAAGCAGCGCCAAGCCGACCTGTCAAAGGCGATCAGCCAGCAGTGGAAGAGCCTGTCC
Organism: Terana coerulea; assembly: GCA_024811115.1. Classification (NCBI taxonomy): domain Eukaryota; kingdom Fungi; phylum Basidiomycota; class Agaricomycetes; order Polyporales; family Phanerochaetaceae; genus Terana; species Terana coerulea. The sequence goes on from JAKOGH010000142.1 coordinate 317,941, forward strand.
GCGGACGAGCGGCAGCACTGGGAAGACCTCGCGAAGGAGAAGAAGAAGCAGCACGAGCTGATGTACCCCAACTACGTCTACCGCCCGCAGCGGGTCAAGAAGACGAAGAAGGGGAAGGACCGGCGGGCAGACGGCGGGCAGGAGGGCGACGACGGCATCTCGTTCGTCATGCCCGTTCCCTCTCCTCCCCGCAGTTTGAGCCGCGGGGCCAGCTACATCCAAGGCCGCCGTGCCTGCTCGGCGCCGACGCCCCCGCCCGCGTACCAGACTATCCAGCTTCCGACCGTCTTCATGCCGTCGTGTCCGCCGTCGCCAACGGGCATCCCCAGAATAAGCCGTCGTGCGTCGTACGTGCCGCCACCGACCGACGCAGACCCGTCGACGCGCTTCGAGTACATGCCTCACGATGCGGTTCTCCCGCCATCGTTCCAACGCCCACATTTCGACAATATGGTACGTCACTCACCTACATGCATGCACTGTGTCCTATCGTCTGACGTTGTTCGGCCGCAGCAATATGACTCGTTCCAAACTTTCCAGTTCGACGGCCAGGCTGGCTTCCCCGGGAGGACGAACGTCGGGCCGTTGCAGTCGCTCACCATCCCGCGCAACTCGTTCAGCAACGACCTCGTTTCGCCCGCCGACTCGGTGACGTCCAGCATCTTCTCGCCAGCCGATTCCATCGCGTCCTCGGTCACGGGCTCATCCTCGTCCCACTGTGGCCCCTTCACCCCGGCCGAGACGCTGCCTATGTCCCACCTGTCAATCAACCAACACGCGAATCAACCAGCGCCAGACTGCGTACCAGAGAATGTCGACGCCGACAGCTTCACGGGCGAGCTTGGGTATGCCGGGTACTCATGGGCGAACGAGTCGCTGTGGCCGGATCCGTCGGAGGTCATTCTCGACGGCGACTTCGATTTGTCGGCCATTCCGCCCATCGAGCTCGGCACGACGCTGCCCGACCAGAATCCCAACGGCGGCTACGACGACGAGACCCCGTATGGCCTGCCCGAGCCCACGCCGTATCCCGAGCACGGGTCGGAGCACGACGTCTTTCAGGACATGTTCACGAACTACAGCCATGGTTTGACCTGGTAATGAATCGGTCAACGTGCGCGGGCGTTCGTTGACGGACATATGTTATATGTATCCTTACCTTTCCTTCTTCCCCGCCTGGAACTCTTTGTATCAAAATCGGTAGCACGCGCACGAGGGTCTCCATTGTTGTACTTGCCTTATGGTTGGAGAATGTTGTACACCCCACTTGGTTATTCCCGCCCCTTCTGTTGTACTTTTACCTTATTCTTCAGCTGTACCACCACCACCCACATCTACATCCACTCCCAACACTCCTCACTCAGCGCAACCCGGCACCTACTCCCCACATCGCCCTTGTCCTTCCCCCACACCGCCTCCCACGCATGCTCCCGCACACATCGCAATGTTGTTGACATTATTTTTGGTAGCACTTACCTACCAGCCTAGTTAGAGTTGTATCCCGCACATCACGGTCAACGTAGTCGTCGTGGTCGCCGAAGTCCAGGGTCTGAGCAAAGTAAGAATGGATTGCCGCACGCGATGGTAAGGACCAAAGCTCGTCGTCGTTGTCAAAGCAGCGGGCAGGCGTACGCCAGGCTGCCTGTCGTCAGATTACGTAAGCGCCCACACTGACGAAATGCGAATTTGAAGTCCATTTGAGGCAGGCCGTCTCACTCCCTGCATCTGAACGTACTTGCTTCCTCTACCAGGAACCCACGAGTCTGTGTGAGCGGCAGGGTGCATTCGCCCAGATCGTGCACTGAATTGGCAAGCTTGCGTAGCTTTGGCATGTCGGCGGGCTACCAGGACGACGCAGAGCTCTACGACCTGCAGTCGAGGGAGAGCCGAAGCCATTATCGGCAATGTCAAAAATGTGAGTACCCCTCTCCGCGGCAGAGGCCAATCTATGTGTGCTCACGAGCTAGGCTGGAAGCGGAAGGCCGACGGTGTGCGGCTCACGGTCTGCTCGTCGTGTAAAATCACATCGTACTGCGTCAGTCCCTCCTCCTTCTCTCCCCGCCCCGCGCCGGCCCCTGACCGCCATCGCGCAGAGCACCGCCTGCCAGAAGGCGGACTGGCAGTTCCACAAGGACGCCTGCCGGAGCAACTCGTCCTACCGCCGCGCGATGCGCCTCCAGGACGACCTCGAGCAGTTCGAGAGCGAGGTCTTCGGCACGCGCCCGCGCCCGTCGTCCCTCGCGGTGAACACCGAGATGGGCGAGTTCCTGAAACGCTTCCGCCCCGTGCTCTGCCAGGCGAGCTACCGCGCGCTCGGCGTGCAGCGCGGCGCGGCGGACGCGTGGCGCACCACCGTGTTTGTCGTGCGCATCGCGCGGCTGCCCGACCCGCCGCGCGACGCGAAGCCCTGGGCGCGCTACCGCGTGCTCGACGCGCAGGCGGTGCCCGTCGCGGCGTACGTCGCGCAGCTCGGCGCGGGCGCGCTCGAGCCGACGCTGAAGCAGGGCGAGACGTACCACGAGGAGAACGTGCGGGTCGGGTGCGTCGGGACGATCATGACGTTCCTCGAGTGCGAGAGCACGGGGCACTCCGATCCGGATGGTGTCGTGGGCGGGCTATGGCCCCGAGGCGTGGGACGACGACGTTCCGGTGCCGGATTGGAAAGGGGCTTTGATAAATGCTGTAGAAAAGATGGCAGGACGGACGACCTCCAAGTGCGTTTGAACTTCAGCTTGTCTTTTGCGAGCCACATGGACTGATTTTTTGCACGTAGAGAATAACGCTTCCTCAAGCTTTGCCGTGCTTTAGATCCATTGATTGCTTCATCCGACCGCTGTGTCCGCATTTCGTCTACACTCCCGATTGCTGTGATGCCTACACGCCACCTGTACACCTATGTGCTCCTATACACCACCTGTACACTTACATGTGCTCCTACAAACCACCTGCGAACCTGTATGTGCTCCTACACTATCACTACTCCCAGATCGCATATACCCAACACTTCATTCCCGCATAATATCTATTAGGCGCAACTACCATACAAACATTCCAAGGACATCACAAAATAATTCAAAGCTGCTCCTTTCACAATCTTCCTGCGCGAGAACTGGACAGCCGTCAGCCTCATGGTACGCACACTAGATACGTGGGCGGCACTCACCAGCGTGATAACGGTCCCATCCGGCAGCACCTCCTTGCGCGGGATGAGCTCGTATCCGAACACCTTCGGCAGCAGTATGCGCCACCCTGCCCAGTACAACACCCCGGCACACAGCACAGCGATGCCGACCAAGCAGTACCTACACGACGACGAACAATCAGCTTCGCCACGCCACGCCGTGAACCAAAGGACAGACGCACAGGTAGTAGGGCAGCGGCGGCGTGTCGCCCTTGCCGTTCGCGGGTTTCAGGAAGGGCGCGACGAGCACTACGTCATGTGCACAATCATTAGATGGGCCCGGCGGCAGAGATGGAAGGAGGACGCACGGAACGCTGACGCTGCTAGGAAGAAGACGGCGAATGGCCACCAGACTGAACTCTAATGTGAGCGGGAGCACTGCTGGAGATGGAGGATGAGACGGACCTTTGAACGGGCGGTGGACATGGGGCTTGCGCCACCGCAACCAGAACAGTCCCTAACGCACGAAAGTGATCAGCGCGTGAAGACATACTCTCGGAGGCGCGGAACATACGCCGACAATGAAGAAGTTGATAATCTGTTGCGGGTATCCTTCAACATCTAGAATGAAGGGGTATGCAATCTGCGGATGGTCAATTTAGAATTCGAATGAGCGACGCCAAGGTGGCTATATGCATACATTTGGTGGAGGTGCGATGATGACGATGACCTTTGAATGACCGATCAGCATAATTGGTAGTATCACGAGAAAGGAAAGATCGTACGGAGGGAATAAGGTGGACGATCAGTCCAGGGAGAGGTGACTTCCCTGTGGGCCAATTCGAGGCCCAGAAGCGGCTGCCGAAAGGAAGCGGGATGCCTTCCTTAGCAAGTTCTGCAGGGCGTAAGATATCAGACCGAACTGGATGAGCCGTGGGTGCAACATACCTTGGTTGACTCGGGACGCAGCAAATGTCTAAACTCGCAGAAGAGCTGAGTCTGGTGAACTGGGCCAGCAAATGGACGTTATCACGTACAATTGTGATGACGTTGCCGAGCGCACTGAATGTAGCGTATGAGAATCGGGTGTTAATGAAGATCAGAAAAATAACACACCTGAGCGCGACGAAGACAGTAAGAGCCCTCTGAGCGTGAGCCCCAAACACCTTCCCAAAGAACAACGACGCGACGGTGACCCCGGACTTCAATATTTCCTCCTTAGATGCAGCACTAAACGCTGTATGTCAGAATCGGTGATACCAGCAAGCCAGAAGGCGACCGTACGAGAAATATGCGACGTTAGCCAACAGGTAGAGCACCGCGCATATACCCAGCCCGAGTGGCCCGGCGATCTTGAGAGTGCGCACAGGGTTCTTGACGTTGTTCAGCACGTAGTTGACGTTTGACCATCCGGCGTAGGCGTTGAGGACCTTGAATGTAGCGGTCGCGTACTGCACGAAAAGGCTCAGAATATTGACTGAGGGTAGCAGGACGAGATGCCTACATCGTTACTGCTGTGCGAACTTCCTGCAAACGCATTACGGAAGTTGACATGCGGGTCAGCCACTCGCGTATGGCCGGAAAGAACGACCCAGCCTGGATGCGCTGAGCACTGGAACTTTGGTCACGAGCGAGAAACATACCTGTGATCACGACGAAAAATAGGATAACAATCTTAAAAACGCTGAGGGCCTGTATGCACATGGAGGTAAGAGATAATGAGCTTCCGGTGAGACCACATCACTCACGTTCATCACGTAAATACCCAATCTCGGTGTAAGACCATGTAAGAGCGTGACAAAAGAATATCACTGCGCATACAGTCAGTAGATTCCTTTGGGAAGCGAATGACTTGTTCTCACCGCCCAGTGCAATGCCTCTCTCACCCCACCGGAGTCGCCTCTGCACCTGCAGCAATCATAATGCTAGAGAACGATAGTAAACAGCTGTGTAAAAGCAGCAATCGAGGGGCTTACTTGCTAGCAAATACCTAAAAACGGGAATAAGTTACTTATTTCACACATAATGGAATCGGATCTTACAATGCATCCAGACGCCGTGAAACCGAGTAGAATTGCTTGGGTGGCGAAGATTACCGTCGCCAGATATTTTGGCCGCTGGTACACAGCCTCCAAGTACACCTTCTCGCCTCCACTCCTCGGGAACATCGTGCCGTATTCGAGCCAGATGAACAACCCACAGAATGACAAGACGAAGCCGAGCACCCAGAGCATGAGGGAGGCACCGACAGAGCCGACAGAGCCGAGAATAGAGGAGGGTGTCGAGAAGATGCCCGTTCCGATGATACGGCCCACGCTGCGTAAGAACCTTTGGTGAGACAGACCGCTGGACCTAGCCGAACGTATGCTTACATTAATAAGGTGCAGCTGAATACACCGAGATGACGACCTAATCCACCAGCAGCATCTACAAAACCCAAGTAAGTGACATTGGTACCAAGGCTCATCCAGAGCTGAACTTCACCTTCTTCAAGCGAAAGCGCGCCGGGGCTGACCGTCTCGGACTCTTCGACGCCTGTATGGTCCTTCTTGCCATTGGAAGACTCGGACGCGTTATCATCGGTTGCATGTTGAAAGCCCTTCTCGTTACTGTGCGCGCCATTGACTGTCTGGTCCGCGACCGGCTCGTTCACCGCTGTGGGCTGCGTTTTCCGCGCAGGAAGGAATCTGGACCAGGAAGACATGTCTGTGGGCGTGAATTCAACGACGTCACTGGGGCGAAGTACGACGGTCTTAGGACAGGTTCAAGACGGTCATCAGCGGGGGTGCCAAGGGGGAGCCGGAGGCTGGCCGCCCAGCACAGCGGGTTTTATCCAGATAGAAGACAGACCTGGAGTGGAACCCTTGCAATTGCCTCATAGACGCTGCCCTATCGCCATATCACATCATTGGCGAGCTCTCCCCGGTAGAACATGCGGGCACGCGAGCAGCCTGGCCAGCTGTGCTCTGTTGGCAGTGCGCGTCGTGATGCAGATCCGTGAGCTCTAGCAGCGAAAGCGGATGAGGCAAGCCAAAGAGACGAGTTTGCGAGGGCATTTACCTTGGGCTGAAACCGCCGCGGGCGGAGGGAAGCGTCTGATGATGTGCACACACGCTATCAGTGTACACGGGGTGCAGTCCAGCACCGCAGCTCGCGCTTTTCGGCAGTTTGGTTTCCCATCATCTCCTATCCTGTAGCAGAGAGAACTTCAAGGCACTCATTCATGAAAGAGGGCCGGGGCCAGAAGATTTGGATGGTGTCACTGTGGTGGAATGAAGCAGCAGCGAAGAGGCAACGGCTGCGGAACGCAGGCGCAGCGAAGTCTCGCATCAAAAGTCGGTGGCTCAAATAGGCAGGTGTAGAAAAGGCGACAATGACCACCCCAGTGCCACGAAAGGGCGATGTTGAAGCTGCCTAAAAGCACAACACAGCGCATACTATGCAATTATTTTGGTGTGAAGTAGGGTACCTATACAAGCTATGCCTCAGCCGCCTCGAACATTACTACTCCAACTTCTCGTGCTGGTACTATGCAACGATCAGGTCAGTACAAGTAAATCTTGCGGGCACGAAATGAGCGTACCACAGTGATGGTTGTACCATCATACAGGGTCTCCTTGGTAGGCACTAGCTTATACTTGAGAATCCTCGGTAGGATCACGCGCCATATCGCCCAGTAGGAGATAGCAAACGCCAAAAGAGCGAGGCCGACGACAGCATAGCTGTAAAAGCAGTAAAGGTGAGATACTGAGATGTCTATGCAAGAACAAAGCTCACAGCCAGTATGGTAGAGGAGGAGTATCTCCGACGCGATTCGATGGCCGAATAAATGGTGCGACCAGCACTGTACGGGCTGTCAGTGATAAGCTGCAGGCGTATGCTAAAGAGAACGTACGGAACACGGTAGCGGCCAGGAAGAGAATCGCAAATGGCGGCCATACTACAAGGCAAAATGCAGCACGTGCCAGACAGAACCTGAACGTATGAAGCTTACCCTTGAACGGACGGACGGCATCCGGTTTCTTGTATCGCAGCCAAAACAAACCCTGTTAACCCTGCGGTCAGTGTTCAAACCCGCTGAATGCCTTCTAGCGACGTACGACCACGATAAGCACGCTGATAACTTGCTGCGGGTAGCCTTCAACGTCTAGGATAAAAGGGTAGGCGACGTTTGGCGGAGGCGCGATCATGATGATAGCCTAACGCTTTGGTCAAAATTGGACTGTGAAGGTGCTGTCATTGGTAACACGTACGGAAGGTATCATGTGCAGGAGCAAGCCAGGAAGTGGGGCCTTGCCTGTAGGCCAGTTGGATGCCCAGAAGCGACTGCCAAAGGGCAAGGCAAGGCCCTCTTTGCGAATTCTGGGAGGTGACGCAGATGAGCCACATGGACTGCAAATGGAGATACGTGCACAAACCTTGGTTGATGCGCGACATCGAGAAGGACTGCGATGTAGAGCCCAGAGGTCAACCGATTGAGAACAGTAGTGGTAGCTGAGACTTACTACAGACAGAACATTCCCGAGCGCACTGCAAGTCTCATCAGTTCCTTGAGCAATCCGAAATTGAATATAATAATACTTGCCTCAAAGCCACAAACACCGTGAGAGCCTTCTGTGCCTGAGATCCGAAAACTTTGCCAAAGAACAGCGACGCCACGGTCACACCGCTCCCTAATATTTCCTCTTTCGACGCCGCTCTAGAAGGTCAATCTCAACTTCTGCACACTAGCATCGAGATATGACGGTGCTGCTCACGCGAAGTAGGCGACGTTGGCAAGGAGGTAGAGTATGGCGCAGATGCTCAAGGCGAGAGGGCCGGCGATCTTGAGGGTGCGAATGGGGTTCTTGACATTGTTCAAGACGTAGTTGAGGTTCGACCAGCCTTGATAGGCGTACAAAACTTTGAACATTGCAGTGGCGTACTATAACGTCTTCGATCAACAGCGCCATGGCACTGAGAGTTGTGAACATACGTCGTTGCTGCTGGTCGAGCTGCCAGCGAAAGCGTTTCTGAAGTTGACGTGTGGGTCTGCAACCTTCGTGCTACCTGCGAGAACCGCCCATCCTGAACAACATAATAGGGTCAGGGAGCAGCTTTTAAACCTCAATGTAAAGCTCACCCGTGACGGCGATGAAAAGCAGGATCACGATCTTGAATACACTGAGAGTCTGGAATGCATGCCCTGTAAAAGTAATTCGCGCATTCACAAAGCATGCTCACGTTCATAAGCAATATTCCCGCTTTAGGGATCATGCCGTGGACGAATGTAGCAAAAACAATGACTACAAAGAAAACACACAATCTTTTCAGCATAGAGCGACAGAAGCGGAGCAAGTAGTTTTCACCTCCCAGTCCAATTCCACGGCTTGTCCATCGTCCAGCTTCATGACCAGCCGATTGGAGGATACTGACGAAGACGTCAGCAGTACGCGTCAGAATGTCGTTCCGGTGACTCACTTGCCGGCGAAAACCTGCGATATTCATTAGCATGGCCGCCACCCAGAAGGGTAACACGAGTGACATACCAAGGAGTTTCCGGCGCTCCACCCTAGGAGGATGCAATTCGCAGCAAACATGACCGACGTAAGGTATCGCGGTCTGGGGAACGCAGCTTCCAGATACACCTTCTCGCCGCCGCTTCGGGGTATCATGGTCCCGAACTCCAGCCAAATGAACAGACCGAAAAAGGAGAGAATGAACCCGAGGACCCAGAGCATCAGGGAGGCACCGACAGAGCCGACGGAGCCGAGGATAGACGAAGGTGTCGAGAAGACACCAGTGCCGATGACGCGTCCGACGCTAAACCAATCGTTAGAACGTTTAACTGTGCGGGTTGTACAAAGGTCTGACGTACATAAGCAAGGTACAACTGAAGACACCAAGATGGCGGCCAAGACCTCCCGCGGCATCTGTTATAAACAGATAGATCAGACAAAATGGAGCAGTGAACAAGCTATGGGGTAATGTACCTTCTTCCAGGGTGAGCTCTCCGGCATCGACGTGGTGGTCTTGCTCCAGTGCGTCTTTCTCAAGCGTAGCGGCAGCGTCCGAGGAGGTAGGGCGGGACAGGTCCTTTTCTCGGTGTCAGTTTCGTAAGCGGGCGGTGCAGCAGGCCCTTGCAGGGTGCTGCTTCCGTCGCAGGGGCAGATTTTTAAAGAACGACATCGCCAGGCAATCCTGCGAACGTGTGAGTGGGAAGGGTCACGGTAGAGGTCCAAAGAGTGCCATGCTGCCTTCGTCCGACGTGATATATACGGGGCTGCAGATGGGCTCGGCTCGCCGGACAAAATCTTCACGCCCACGTTCATCCACAAATTCGCTCGGCAAGCGAGAGCAGAAGAGGGCTTCCTCGGGATCCTCGTCATCGGATCGCGCAATTGCACAACTCCTCCGCGGCGCCTAGAGCGAGAGCCATGAGCAAACCTGTTTTCTTTGCGCTCTGGATCAATTCTCGGATGTTGTGCAGATTCGGACCTTGGGTTGCGTGCTCACCGTTGCCATCATTTCCGTTGTCGTTCATTCGAATTCAGCTTCTGAAAAGGTTTTCAAATGGGTCTCGTTACGTTAACATACAAAGCAGCTTTACACACTTCCAACTCGCGCTTGACGCCACAAGGAGTGGACCTACTCAGAACAGCCAATCACCGGGTGTCGAAATGACGTGCTCTTCCCCAAAGACATGGGCGATGAACAAGTGATACAATACCAAGTAAATGACAAACAAACACGGCCTAGTGCAATACAGGTAGCTGAGGTTTCCGTCGCCTAGTTCCCGGTCCAACCCTTGGGCTACGGCCATCGTTGTTAGTATATTACTGCGCACGACGTGCAGGAAACACACCTTGACTTCGTCACCAACATTTCTGATGAAGACGCTGGGCCGCTCAGCCGTCTTAGCACCTTCCTCGCCTTCGTCCCAAGTGTAGCTGACTCCGACAGCAAGCTTCGTGCCGTCGCAGTTGAAGGAGACGGAAGGTATACCAGAGTGATACTTCGGGTACTGTCTGAGACGTTTCTTCAGTTTGTGGTCCCAGATTGACACTGTACCATCGGACCCTGCCGAGGCAAACGTGTTGTACCTGAAAGATGGCAGAACATCAGTCTCTGAGACAAGTGCACATTGCAGACACGTACACTGGGTGAAAAGCGAGTGCATTCACCGGCCATACGTGATCTACATCATCAATTGTTTGACGGTGGCACTTGAAGGCGTATTTCTTGTCTTGCGCTTCCGGGCTTGGGTCGAAGTACTCCACCGCGATTCTGCCCTCCGCGGACGCCGTTGCATATCCTAGCACGTGATGTCAGCTCAACATATGTCGCATGTGACGCCGTACGTACCCTGTCCATCTGCCATGCATGCCAAGGCCCGGGTCATGAACTTGAGACTGCTTTCACGGCTTTGGGCAGGCACGTCCATCTTGCGAATGTCATAGATGTTGAACAAACGGCTGGCCATTGACACGACAAGGCTATTGTTGACTAGATCCATTTGGTAGACACGTTCTGGCAGTGAGTGCGACGACTGCTGGGGAGTTGAGGCGCGGGGATCCCAGAAACGGACTGTACGGTCCCATGAGCCAGTGATAAGGGCATCTGCAAAGTTTCGTATTCATGAGCGACAGCATAATGCGAAGTGCAGACATACGCACTGAGTTCCTTTGAATAGTTCATGCTCGAGATCGCGTCGGAGTGTTGGCCGAGATGACTAGTCTTCTCATTGACGAGGTCCAGTCTACAACATAGTCAGCTACATGTCTGAGAACGTTACTAGGTAAAGGACGCACTCTTTTACTGATGTATCAAGTCCACCGCTGTATGCGTGTTCCGCGTCTCCAAAGCAGCACGCAAGCACGGCAGCTCGGTGGTCGAACTTCGACTTCTGTTCATTGGAAGCAACGTCGTAGAGTCTGACAGTCTAAGCAAGAACGTCAGCACACTGCTCCCAACACCCAACGCGGACAGGCGAGCGCATGGAGATCTGGTCGTACGCACATTGACCCATAGTGGAACGAATCACGTCGGGCTTAGACACACTCTCGCCGCGCCGCCCTGTCGATTTCTATCCATGCCGAAGTAAAGCTAACGCCAAACATGTTAGACGAGCCACAATGTAGACCAATGTAGACTTTCGATGCGTCTTCAAGAGATGCAGTACGGCTCCCAGTCAGAATGCGCCCAGAGGGCATGTGCAGATCTGTCACGCCTGTCCGTACGAGAGAGAATACTCACCGTGTCCCATGATGCCACCAAAAGTTGTGAAGGGTTTGTGGGGGAGAAGCGGACGGAGGAAATACTGTCAAATGGTGGTGAGGACAGCTCAGATTGTTCTACAGTTATTTTGGTGAGCGGAAGCCTCGAACATTGCTATCCAGTAGCTTACCTGCCATTTCTTAGGACAAGTGCTGAAGAGCTGTGATAGGATTGACCGTTTGCTAGGACGTTGGTGGAGGGTATGAAGTCGAAGCCAAAGTCAATGCGCAACCGGCGCTTATCTCTCAGTGCGTCCGTCCCGCATTTCCCTTTTTGGTACTTAGCTCACTTGGTAAACATTCTGACTCAATTTGAGCAAGTCGAGTTTGAGTCAAGTTGCCAATGTCCAGAACTTTGAGACGACTATGCTCGCTGTATGGTGCATATGACAATGCACAGAACTCATTCTGTATTCAGCCCAAAAGCGTTCAGCAGATTGCCAATGGATGCAAGGACAAGTCAATGATCGCTAGGAGACTTGGATGAAAGACCTTTTGATATTTGCTCTGTACAAAACACTGCAGGAAAATTTGCGGGAAAATAAAAATAAAGAACAAAGAACATTGGGCAGAGACAGTGACCGTTGAAGAAAGCGCGAAAACGAAGCATGGATATGCGCACAGACTTGACTCTCCCATTAACGTCTATGGAGACCTGTTGGAAACCATTCGTCCGCACAACCGTTCGACAGTGTCCTTGAAAGTCTCTTGCCACTGGTCCTCTATCTTAAGGGCTCCCTGGGAGTGGGTACCAAAACCGACGCACTCCACACTGTGCAGTGACAGATTCATAGAGGGACAGCGACCAGTAACCATGATAGTGATCCCACCCAAGTTTCCCTTCTGCAGCTGTTGCTTCTCCATCTCCTTCTTCATGTGCACAAAGTTGTGTTCCTTCCCACCCATGTTCTCTTGGGCGACCTCCGTATCGATGGCATGGATGGAAGCAACTACGTATCGAGCCCAGAGCTTCGACTGGGCGCGGACCTTGTCAAGGCGGTCGAGCTTGACCTGGACGACCTGTCGACGCCAAGCTGCCTGATTATTTTGGAGCTGTAGGCAGTTGAAGGCTGCCTGGAACAGTGCAGGATTGAACTTCGACGTGAACGAGCGTAGTTCCGCGATGACTTCAGACGGCGTAAGAACCTCTCCGAATCCAAATACCCCGGCTCGAGCTTGAGCTTGCTGATCCAATACTTTGGCTTCCTGGTTCGCCTTCCGGCGTTGCAGGCACATAGGTTTATGTGTAGCCCAGTGGGCTTTCTGGCATGCCAGGCTCTGAACGAGTCAATGATGGAAATAAGCTACTATATAGTGCATGGCTCGCCGATATACTATGGGTCGACACATACGCAATATGTCGCTACCTTGCAGCCGGTGCAAAGAGATAGCTTGATGTTACAAGACTCCTTGTCTTTATCGCCTAAAATTGCCAATCCAGAGGCATTGTAAAGTAGCTGTAAGCAAACTTACAATTTTGGCATTGCGTGAATTCGCGTCTTGCAGACCTAGACTCTACATCTAGAGGGCGCGAGGACGTGGAAGCTGTAGGCTCAGAAGGCATGGTTCTGGAGCAACGACTGGATTGGACGAATCGCGAGGTGGTTCTTGCAGCTATCCTTCGCTATTGTTGCAGCCTGATATGATCTGAAGAAAAGTTCTCCAAGTATGAATGTAATCCAACGGGAGCCTCGGGAGGTTTTCAGTGGTGTAGAAGATGACGTCCGGGAGCAAGTCACCCCTGCGTGATAGTGATTTGGTGAGGCCACGAGGGCAGGACCGCCAACTGGGTATATCCTTCCCACGGTCCTGATAGCGCAGCTTTCGCAGCTCTGACGCTTGGCGTTGTTGCTACTCGTCCTCAGCGACACCCACGACGCCGCCATGTCCCTCCCTCGTGCTAACTATGACCCAAGGCGTGTATGCCTGAACCCATTCCCCAACTGGACGCTTGGGAAGCATAAGCGAACGATGGGAATATACCTTGCAGGCGGACTGGTAAGAGCCCCTTCTAATGCCATGGACACCTTATACTAATTCTCCGATTCATCGCGGTGTTGCGCCTACTACCCTACGTTCTCGACTGGCATTGAACTTCAATGATCATTGTTATTCAGTTTGCGCTGGCGAACTGGACCTTTTGGATGCTGCTATTCTGTCAGCACACGCGCACGCTCCGTACGACGAACCACAGATTCCACCGCCCGTTCACGTCAGCTTCGTCGACTGGGTTCCAGGAATTTGCTCTCTCCTTGGCATGATAATAGTCAACCTCATTGACAAGGACCGCGTACGAGGAGATGAAGGCTTCGGTGACTCGCGTGCGGTGTGGCGGGCACGTCTGATCTTGTTCATTGGCTTTGCCTTGATGGCGGGAGGTCTTGCGGGCAGTGTGGTCTGTTCTCAGTTTTACTCAATGCTCAGCCTTTTGTCTGAGCTTGCTTTACAGACTGTCCACGTCATGAAGTACCTGCTTCATTCGTACCCCGAGCAATATTTATACTACGGCTATGCCAACGTCTCGCAGAACGTCGCTCTCATGCTATCTGCCGTTGTCCTCTGGATATCGCAGAGCGTGGGCAGCGAATACGAATACAACCTCTCCATCTGATAATTCAACCTCCTAACGCCCACATCGCTCTTCGACCATCTCCGAATCAGGCGTTATTCACACCGCGTGTAGTTCTGGACATCCACCGTGCTCTGTCAATATATGTATTCTTGGATCTGTATTCCCAGGGAGTTACCTTCCGGATCGCTTCTCGTACGGAATGATACTGTCTGAACTGACCGCGCTCTAGATGCATAGGTTTCGGGCGGTGAGAAGTATTGACTGCTAAGGTAGACCGTTAATGGGCTGTGTCGTCCATGAGCCTCGACGGAGAACCCAGGACAGCCTGTGATACAGGGTTTAGGGGATCGACCGCAAAGCGAGGATTATGTTTGCGCTAAGTGTCGCATAGATTCTCGTAGCACCCGGAGTTGACTGGTCACTGTGTTATATGGCGTACTGATGTGCAAGCAAACGTGCGTCAGGGGAGGAAGAGTCGCGTATTGGTTAGTGAGTGCTGCTGGCGCATGTGAGTGATTTGCTGTGTTTTTGAAGCCATTGACTTACAGGATATTTATCGATACTTCGACCCTCTCCCATTCTCCGACAGAAGGTTTCAGTTACTTGTGCAATCGCAGCACAATGATTGCAGCGTTCGAATACATTGAGGTGAGATGAACTCAGAGATGCTGTTTGTATTCGGGTTGGTCACCGTGACTACTACACCGCGACAGCATAAAGATGGTATCCATGAACGTACGAGGACGAAGTCTGATATTGTACTGGTGAGCGTCGAACCTCGAACTTCCGTAGACTTCATGATTGCAAAACGGCCGAGCCAGTCGAACTACCAGTAACTGATATATAGTCTCATTGTTGACCGTAGCCTAGCCTTTATATGAACGAACAGATGGTATCGGATGCCCCTTCCGCCATATAAGCTGGTACCAAACTTCGTTCATTTGCGTACGCCTAGGCTTCCCGACTCTTCGTTCCACCAATTCGCTCGGAGCTCGCTGGACGTTCCAGCCCTTTCTAGAGGTATTGAGTACCTCGTCTAGTCTTTGAGAGACAGGCTCTGGCTTTCATGTTGATAATCCCGTTCATCTCAATGATGCGGCCAGTATGCGCATCGTCTCTCGGGTTATTAGGGCTATCTTGGACGATGTCCTTGGCGACCACTGCAGGAGCAACCGATGCATCGATACTGCCTTTGGTGAGTAGCTTGACCAAAGCATCAGTCGCGTAAATCCTGACATCTCTTTTTACAGGGATTTACATTTTCATGGCCACCACAGACACCGGTGCCGGTACCGGTCACTGGTGCGTCATTCCTATGCTTAGCATTGGACGACCAAGTGGTAACAGACTATAGCACAATGCGACGTAATCAACATCTCTTGGGAGAGAGGAGCATTGAGCGAGTATGTATCCGTTCTAGTATATGCCTAAATATATCCACTCATCTTCCATCGTAACAGCTCCGCACCCAATCCAACTCCACCTTATTTTCTGCAAGTCTACACATCGTACGTCTCTCTTGAGATGCCTCGGCAAGTCAATATATCTAACACATTGAACAACTAGTACATTTGTCGTGCCGTTGATTGTCCCGGCGGGCAACGGCGAGTCGTTCGTGAGTCGCTATGCAGCCGCGAGTGCGCCGCCCCCTCACAAACTCTATACAAAGGATTGGCCGGTGCCGTTTGTTCCAGACACCCAATACCAAATATGCATGGTGCGCGGTTCTCTGCTGTGGATCATGTGCATTGGTATGACTTTGTGCAGTTCGACAGCAAGGGCGTCACTGGTGGTTGCCAGGCGATCTATACGGTCATTCCGGCAATCAATAGCACTCTCCACAATCCACCCACTTGCAAAAACTTGACGTACCCACACGTTGAGAAAAATCTTGGGGTCGACGCTTCCACTCAAGAGAGCGGTACTTGGTCGCAGTTTGGTTTTATTGATCAGGTGCGTTGCAGGGCTAACGCTGTCCGAGAACAAACCTGATCTCGCAACCGAAGTGTACGAACTTAACTGTCAAGCCGACGAACGGGACGCCGCCCTACACGATGACAGTGAGCGGGACTGTCTCACGCTCATGGCTTGGTTTGACCACAATTTGCAGATCGCACCTGCATTACACCCACCATTAAATCTCACGTCGAACACAGCCGATCCTATCAGCTGGACAGTCGCTCTGGTGAGCGTATGCCGAGTTCTTCGTGGCTCTACAACCACTCAACGACAAGTGCAGACCTGGAGCATGCCCTTCTTTATCTCGCTAGTCGACTCCACGGGAATGACGTGGTCACAAGGTCCATTACACAGCGGGCAGGGTAGTAGCGATGGCTGTCTGACCCAGAACACATTGTACGCCGCACAGCTCACATCTTTGAGACCGCGTTCTTATGGTCCACGTGTAGATCTGTCGTGCAGCCCGCACCATCGGCGCAGCAGATTCAACCATGGGTTCCAGGAGTTTCGGCTGTCTGCGGTCTCATCCTTGGCTCAGCCTTCTCTATATTTTACATGCTCTTCCGACGGAGAAAGGATAACGCCACCCGTACCATGCTGACATTTAATCCCTCGACTCCAAGTCAAGGCTGGCAGCATGACGGCGTAGCTTCACATGGGTTAGTCGCACGGTGACTTGTGTAGAGTTGATAGCGCGGGCTGACAGTAGTGTTGTCAGTGGCGCCAGTAGCCGCATAAACAACGTTAGGCCATATGCCGTCATTCGAAGTACAGAAGAAATCAATAAGGCACCTCTGGATACAGCCCAAAATCAACTGCATTCTCGCACTTTGGACGTTGAGTCTGCGTCCTATTCACCTCCTCAAGCTGCCAGCGCTGGCGCCTCAGGCTCTTTGCACGTTGCACCTTCCGAGTCTCCGTCCTCAGAGGGTCAGATGAACTCACCACTCTATCACATTCACTCCGTCTCTGGCGAGCCTTCTACGACTTTGTATGTCCCTGGTACCTCCGAGCAAGGGGAGCGTCTTCCTCAGTATCAGCCTTAGACCTGTGATATTTACTTCTTGTTGGTGAGTTTGAACTTCACATTGTAACCGTTAAACGTTGGAAGCTCACAAGCGGCATTCATATTTGCATTGCTCCTATTGCCCAGGAGTTGACTCGAAATAGCCTGCCTAACACGATTACCCAACGGTAAATAATCCTGGACTGTGCACGCATCCCTCCCTTCCTTTGCCTCACTTTCATTATGGATTATGATCAGCGGTATATATTTATGGACTTTGCGGCCTGGGGCCTAAAACGGGTGGTACAGATCAAGTTTGCGGACAGTGATGTATCCGTGGGACGTTCGTGTTGAATATGTAAACAGTAGTTCACTGCAATCTTCAAGTAATGCTTCTCAGTAGTACTCCGTTGTTACTCGGGCTGACCGTGGGATAACGAACAAACAAACGCGCAAATAAAGAATAGCACGCTTCCGTCTCGTCTTCACTCGCCGTCGAAGTCGACGCCATCCGGCCGTTAACTTACACCCACATCTTTTTCGCCCTCAACGCCACACTGAGCACGTCGCACTCAAGTCGTGCTCAAGTTGGTATCGCAGAAAATGACATTCATTGCGGTCAATAAAGCACGACGAGTATTACAATGGGTATGCTAGGGTATTCGCTATAACGCTACATGAGATCGAACCGGGGGCTATATGGCTACAGGAGGGATATAACTGGGAGTCAAACAAGAGTAATGTGTATGATCATGTCGGTGGAATGTATGGCAAAGCGTGTAAGAGAACGGGAACAGCGCGAGAGGTAGAGAAAAACAGGTACAGTCCATCCGAGTATATGCACGCCAAATGTTCACGTCTTCGTCTAGTACTGAGGGATCTCAGCGGGGAACTGCATGTCATCGCGATGGAAGGCATAACCCTCGGTCGGGTCCATGGCGCAGTTAGCGATCCCGCTGAACTGCTCGACGCCGTACACGTAGTCTTGAATATGCATGTTGGGGTCGTACTCGCCGGCGTGCTGGTACGTAATGCCCTCGTGCACCATCCCCGTCTCGGCGGCGACTGCAACGTTGGGCATCGTCGGCCAGCCCATGCCTTCCTGCATCTGCTCCGCGGAAGACGCATACATCGCCATGTTCATGTCAGACGGCTCGTGCTCGGCGGGCGGAGGGGTGGCAGAGAACCCAGATGGAGACGCAGCGGGCGTGAACTCCTCCTGCGGGGGCCAGGTCATGCGGTTGAAGTCGGCAGGTGTGATCGCCGAATATGGGTACGCGGACGACACGGCGGTCGAAGCAGGGGACATCGCATCCGAGAGGGGATCGGCGGATACGTGGTCCAGGGGGAGATGCTTAAAGCAAGAGCCGGATTTGCGTTGGGATCATTCTGCAGGATCAGGTAAGCGCTGCTCTGCTACAGAATCAAAGTGAACTTACGAAGAGCATACTGTTCTGAGGAGCACCGCGCAAGAAACCCTCACTGGAATTCAAGAAGGACGTCTCGAACAGGTCGGTATTGACCTCGGGCAGTGGCTCGTGATCAGGCTGAAGATCGTGGTGCGAGAACATTGCAGGCATCGACCAGTCGCCGTAGCAAGTCGGTGTGGCGCTGGAAGGACGCCTGGGATAGAACTGACGGTTGGCTCGGGAGATGTTGTTGACAGGGGATTCTGGTCGCGATGCAGAGGCTTGACCGAAGAATGGAACCGACGGAATGGCGATGCCGCTGAAGCCTCCACCCATCAGATACGGTGGCACAGACGATGAGCGACGGTGCTGCAAGAGATGGGAATACTGGGGGGCCATTGGGGCCGGCATAGCAAGCGGGGCGTGATGGCCAACCATGGGGCTAGCGGAACCCGTTGCATCCCGTCGACGGTCGAGGTCAAGGCGCCGTACAGCAGCAGTAAGCTCCTCGCCCTTCTTCCCCTCGAGAAGCAACGCGGCGACCTCCTCACAGCGGCGCTCGTCAGTCTCCTCCGACGCTGCCTTGTCTTTCCGAGCTTTCTGCTTATTCTTGTTGTGAACAGGCTTGAAGCGATAGTTCGGGTACATCTCCTTGTGTTCCGCCTTTGCCTTTTTCGCCCGCGCCTCCCAAACCTTCTTCTCATGCTCGGGGAGCGCCTTCCAGCAATTGCCTGCAAGACTCAGTAGTGAGAATCCCGCGCCTCATCCGCTCGCAAACGCACTCACCGATGATTTTCGAGAGCGATCCGTGATTCGTCTCGATCGAGCCCGGGACATGCTTCTGACGGACAAAGTTCGCACGGAACAGCATGAAAGCATTCGGTGGCCGCGGGATGTACCCCTGAGAGCGGCGCTTGCCCGGCGGCTGTCTTCGACGCGTTGGCGGAGGTGCGGGGGTTTCAGCAGGAGGGAAGAGGGCATCCATTGGCGACGGGATGTCGGTCGGCAGGTCGTCCGAGCCATCCGTTTCTTCGACATACGTGCCGGGGGTTACATTTGGCGCAAATGTGACATTCCGCGGCGAGGTGACGATTCCGTAGTTCCCAGGCTTGATAGGACCGAGGGTGGCCGCTGTAGAGCAAGTCGGTCAGCACACATCGTCGACAGGCATGCTAGCAATCGCCACGTACCAAGACCAAGAGACGACCTCCTACGACGATTCAAACGAGAGACGGGCATGTGTAAAGCTACAGTGGGGTATTAAGTATGGATGTGAGTAGTGTGTCTTGTCTATGCTCAATGAACGAGGACTGATTCGATTCCCAATCGAGGGAAACACAAGGGGAGAGGAGAAGGAGAGTCGAAGAAATCAAGATAATGGTCGAGCGGTTCTTATATCCCCGTGTGTGTCTTCCGAACGGCTGGCCAGGGACGAGATGGCCATCTGAATTCCACCAGATGCTGATTCCGTTCGCGCCCTTGGACCCCGGACACTGCGGACTCGACCTCGCCGAACCTTCGCGTGCGCCCGTGCGTACAGCCCTCGCAGCCGCCAGCTGATCGGACCTCCCCCTGCATGTTTCTCCCCCACCTCTCCCTGATTGAAGATTACCCCAGCCGGAATCGTCTTCTCTACGACGTCTACTCAGACCCTCTCAATTTGCAGCAGCACTGCACGTGAGTAGTCAACAATCGTCCGGGGTCCTGCCGCTTCCCATCACGCAGCTTAATGACCAGTTTGTGCACTACCTTGTGCCCGAAACTGGTTAGTCACTTGTACTTCCCACAAATAGGGCTCCTTCATCTCCGTTATCCCTAACGATTTACGTCGCACAGTGCGGACTAGCGAACGTATACCCACCTCTTCCATATTTTGGAGGCCGTAGGTGACTCCGCCGGTTGCCCCAGAGGCTCCGAAGCCTGAAGAAGTCGAAACTCGTGTAACGGTGCTGGGAAGGTGAGTTTGTGGCGCCTATTACGCCTGAGAGCATGCCGTCTGACAGCGTTTCTCAGCCGATGCGCTGCCACCATGCATCCTCCACACTGATCTAGGACCTGGGCATGTGCCCTGTTCTCGCCTGCGGCCCATGGACTTAGGACGGCAAAGTGCGGGAGGGCCGTCCTCGCCGGGACTGGAATGCCATGCAGCCCGCCGAGGCGCGCTATGCGAACTTTCCTTTCCCACCCAGCGTGACCTCAGACTCAAGCGCCTGTTAGGCATTGTCTGCGAATGGCAGATTCTACGTCTACGGTGCTTTCCCGGGACCCTGGCTTGCCTCTGGTGTTTCAAGTTTCGGGGCGGAGGTTGAAAGAAGGTGCTACCTTGTAACTCGAACGGCCAGCGAAGGCGTACAGGTGTCGGCATGGATACTTGCCCCGATGACGACTGCCACGAGGTTTTTGGCGATCCGTTATACCGAGGAGGAGTAGGCGGCGTGTACTGCATGCGCGGTGGCGACGACCCTTTCTGTCACCTGCAGAGGCCTTCCAGCGCGGGTTTGGTCTCCAGCCACACAAGGACCGCTCGTAGCACGAAACAACAAGATGCGTCGTTTCCAGCTGCTCGTCGACCTGGTGCTGTGAGGCAGGCTCCACCTGCAGACAAGACGTAAAAGTACTGTTGTTGAAACTCCGTACGGAACAGCGAGTCCCGGGGAACAAGGAAGTGGTGAGTCCTACGCACTTCGTACTACGCTAAATCTGCATCCTCACCGAAAGCATCTAGCAATAATCGACGGACGGTGATATACGCATATCAATCCAGTCCCAGCTCCGCTGCAGCGTCGGAAAGGTCCGCGCGGTGTCATCAATTTGCACGGTAAATTGAGATTTTCTCGTGTGTGGGTTGCCACTGTTTCTTCTATCTTGTCTCAGAGAAATATTCAGCAAATGTACAATCAAGATGCGTCGGTGGGTGCCCCACGGCTCAGCTTTTCCTGACAGCTTTGGCCCACACAAGATCTTTGCGACATCTCAGCAGAGGTGCGCGTCTGGTCACTTGCTAATCTGCCACGCGCCGCAGGCGCGGGGAACGTGACCGCAGCTAACACAGGTTAGGCTAACCAAATAAGTCATAGCCGGTTGTGCATACTGTGCCATCCGCCGCGTGTTATCAGCTCCGGTCTTGTATCATGATACAACATCATGAGTTCACCTTGTCAACATGCCGGTAATAGTACTTATGGCATAATGAATCCGGGGTCTTGCTGGGTTCCTACAAAAAACCCTGACAATCATTACTGTATCTCTATGGTCTCTCATTCAATATCATCGATCCATTTCCTGACGGAAGAACGATGGGAGTAAGTACGAACGTCGGCATTTACATGGACCCTGTGGCGCTCTACGCCACAATGTTCCTAGCTTCCTTTTCTGGCCTATAAGGCATGCGGTCCGATAAGGCTATCCGACAAGCGCCTGCTAGAGCCACGACTTCGCCGCTGTTGTTTCCCTAACCTCCATCACGAATGTCTGCCTCAACCTGGTCACTGTCCGCCTCTGACAAGGAGAATGTCATCAAGGCAGCAATAGAGGGTAAAGGTGCAGCACATGCTTGGTGAAACTACTCGCTAACCGAAGTAACAGCGAAAGCAAAGGCGTACAGCCGCTACTCGAAGTTCAGGGTGGGGGCTGCCTTGCTGTCCAGCGACGGCCAAATCATCAAAGGCTGCAACGTCGAAAACGCATCCTATGGTACGCTCATCATCTGATCAACATCAGTCAATGTGGTCCTCGGTCATTGTTGTCCGGATTTGTGTTATATTTCCACGCAACTGACAAACATCTGATACTGGGAATATGTTACGTGAACTGACGACTGATAACTCACAGGCGGGACTATATGTGCCGAGCGCACAGCTCTCGTGAAGGCTGTTGTGAGTATCAATCAGTGTTTGGCCTGTTATGCGTCATAGTACTAACGCGACCGTTTCACAGAGTGACGGCATAACATCTTTCACTGCGCTGGTAGTCACGACGTCAGTCCCTTAGATTGATCTATACTTGTGTCAGAGTTAATCTCCATTTTTGCGCAGCGATGTAGCCTCAGCGCTCTCTCCGTGTGGCTTGTGCCGTCAGTTCATCAGGGAGTTCTGCGCTCAAACGATGCCTATCTTCCTCGTACCTGCGGACTACGAAGCGCGTGTAGCTAAGGGAGAGTCGGATGGTATCTTGGAGACAAGCATAGGCGAGCTGCTTCCCCATAGCTTTGGACCAGAAGAATTGGAACTGCCCAGACAACCTGCTTGATTACTCCGGGGAAATGGATATATATAGGGGAATTCAAATATATGATATCAGAAATTACAGTATACTTGCTGAGAACTCCCCGCGTAGCTGCCATTTCCCCTTCAAGTCTCGTAAAGGGCTATCTCTATATCTCCCTTTTCTCTTCTCCTCGCGGGCCCGGAGCTCTGGCAGACTGTCACAGGTCGCAATTTCCCGCGCTTGTGCACAACCCTAACCCGAGACAGATGTCATCCAGCTGGCTGTCTCTGGTCAACGTCAACTTTAATAATAACCGCCGTCTCAAGCTTGCTATGTGCTCGTATTCTCTTTCTTGACTATTTATTTGCCTGCATAATGCATCGGATATCGCAACAAATGCGCAGGGCATCGACGTCCGCACACCCGTATCCGTATCCATCGCAGGCGCAGCCAACGCCATGGCAAATATTCCACCTCTCGCCCGGAGCCAGTCAGAAGGATATCAAGTCTAGATGTACGCAAAACAATATTGTCGTGTATAGAAAACCGCCGGATGTAAATCATCATCCGCTATACTGATTAGTTCATCCCTGCGACCTCAAGACTACGAATTGGTGAGGGTGCACCATCCCGACTCGCCTCAGTGTAGGGAGCTACCCGCAACCATACGACATCAACGGTTCCAGTCTGTGTCACACGCCTACGATGTTCTAAGAGGGAAGAGAACACATCAAGCCAGGACGTGGGACCCTGCTCGAGAAGAGTTGGAACGTAGAAGGCGATACCATGACATGGGTTATGGTGCAACCCACGGCAATCCATCCGGCTTCAACGGCGCGCCAGGACATGCTGGACGACAATGGACCGCGAGCGCAGATGATAGATGGAAGGACAGAGTTATCATGTGTGTGGGCCTTGTGGTAGGTGATAGTAATGTCGGTCTCTCTGTTTGCTCAATGTAGAGTTGACAGGCACTCGCTATCGGCTTCGCTCCTGCTATGATGTTTGGGCCTCCCGGTCACCAAACGCACCTCTCCGCATCCGCTAATCTCGCTCAAGCTCGTGCAGAGGCCAAGGAGTTTGGTGCTGAAAGGCGAAGGGAAATCCGGCGGAGGGTCCAAGAGCACCGCGAACAGTCCGCTTCAAGGAACAACGAAGACGATGCCACGCGATAACCCAACCAGTAGAGTATTAACTGGACTTTTGTATTCATACCCGTGAGTTTACTTGTATCATATGAACGATCCGGCGCATTTGTCTCTGCCAAACTGTCTGCCTTTATCCGTCTACGACCGCGTGGCCATTCGTTCCCTTCAGGACACTGCCAGGTACAAACACTCAGGAAGCCAGTCTTTTTCCAGCCAAGTCTCAGGACGTCATGTCAAGATCCTAGTCACCTCGACAGATCCCCGCCCTCTGCGCTCTGCGACCAATGGCTGCATGCGCTCGGGGCGCCTCATGCAGCGCGGAAAGGCGCTAGCCGCCTGTAAGCGATTATTGCCCTTCGTCTTGAGCCCATCGAGCCCATTCGCAAAAAGAGCTCCTTGGTGCTTGAGCCTTGGACTTATCGTACATTCCAAGGCGTCGAACAGGACAAAAATCTGTGCCTGCGCACCGTGTGCTCCGTGATTTTTTTTATCATGCGATTCATGGCGGTGCACTCTGGCAGTATAAATCACGGGAGACTTGGGAATGTTACAGACGACGTCGCCCCGTCGCCACCATGAACCCTCACAGCGTCGCAGAAGCAGGCAAAAGCCGCAAGGCCAGCCTAGGCGCTTTCAACTGGGCTCTTATCACCCTGTCCTTCCAGACGTTGGGTGAGCCGCACGCCTGCATTTCAAGATCGTCGCTGACCTCCATGCAGGAATAATATACTCGGATATCGGTACCTCGCCGTTGTATGCGCACAATGGGGTATTGCCGGCTACTGGACCAGTCCCACCCAAGGAAGACGTTATTGGGGGCATTAGTGCCATTATATGGGCTTTAACGCTTCTACCGCTGTTGAAATATGTGCGTTCCCGCAATCATTTACTTTCGTTCGCTAACCGTGTGACTACATACAGGTCTTTATATGTCTTCGATTTGGGACGACCGAAGGTACGTCGTTGATGTTTCCTTTGCCGTGGTCCTTGCTGATCAATTGCGTCTAACTCGTAGGCGAAGGAGGAACGTTCGCCTTGTTTCAAGGGCTGTATCCTACTGAGCGGGACTACTCGGATGAAGATTCTCTTCTTGAGCCATCAAATGAGAAGTCTCTGGAGGTGTCATCAGATGCTCATTCCGCAACGGCCATTCAACACTCGATATCTCTCCCAAGCGCCGCTGGCCTTTGCTCGTCTGGGTTAGCGCGAAGTCTAACGTCCTCGTGATACATGGATAGGCTTCTAACTTATACTATGTAGTGTTTATTCGGTACCAGTCTCACTCTGGCGGATGGAATCTTCACGCCTGCGGTGTCAGTAACCAGTGCCGTGGCGGGTATTGCTGTCGCGAAGCCCTCCGTCGCCAACGATGTTACCCCTATCTCTATCGTACGTCTTGTATTAATTAACATTCAACGGGCTTGCGTACTTACGAACTCTCAGGCGCTGCTTATTGTGCTCTTCCTGCGCAGTCCCGAGGCACCTCTCAGCTCGGATTCTTATTTGCGCCAGGTAAGCTTCTTAAGATATATTATACTATCTACCAGCTGACATGGTCTAGCGACATTTGTTTGGCTCATTCTACTGGCAGCCACGGGCGTCGTGAACGTTGTCTCATATCCTGGTATCTTCCGTGCATTCGACCCTTCACGGGCGATCCTGCGTAAGTGGACTGAGATTACAGCTTTTGCTTGTAACGCTGATGGTTTGTCCTCCTAGTCTTTGTGTGCATAAAGAACTACGATATTCTGGCGGAAGTTCTCCTGGCTCTTACTGGATGTGAGGGAATGTTCGCAAGGTTCGCCTTATCGATTCCATAGACACCTCACTCCCTTACATTGTGTCGTGTAGTCTCGGCCACTTCAACATCCTCTCGATCCAGTTGTCATTCAGCTTCTTCGTTTATCCTGCCATAGTCCTCGCGTACCTCGGCCAAGGTGCCCGTCTCATCGCTGATGGCGCAGACGTATTGCCCAATCTTTTCTATACCACCATCCCTGGTTCGACGAATAGACCCCTTTACTGGTTCGTGACTCAGCTCTCAATCCTACACCTACCGCTGACTTATTTATAGGATCATATTTGTTTTCGGCATATTGGCCACGGTGAGTAGCCTGTGAGAACATCCTGTAGTACTTTCCTAATTACTGTCATTAGTTCATCGCTTCGCAGACCCTTATTACGGTTTATTCAACAGCTCATCAAGATGCACGTCTTGCCACCGTCAGTGTCATGGTATTTATTCCCTCTCTCAAACTAACGCCTGTGTAGACTGCGTGTCGTCCCTACTTCTTCGAAGGTTAAGGGGCCAAATATACATCCCTGCCGTTAACTGGATTTGTAGGTGTCTTGCCGTTGCTCATAGCACCTATGTTGACAATGCATGCTAGTGATGATCATTACAATCATTGTCGTCGCCACCTTCAAGAATTCAACTGCGTTGACGAACGCCTATGGGTTAGTACTTCCGCTGTTGATTTTTGTGCTGGGTACTGATTGTTTTTGTAGATTTTCCGTCGCGACTGTCATGTTCTCCACGACCACACTAATCGTAATCCAGATGAAGTTCGTTAAGCGCCTCCCCGTCGTTCTTGCACTGTCATTCTTCCTCGTATTCGGCTTCCTCGACGGTAAGTACGTGATTCTTGGCCCTGTTTCGAAAATACTAACCCGACCACCAGGCCTATTCTGGGGTGCTGCCCTTAAGAAGGTCCCCGAAGGAGCGTACGTCCCGCTGATTATCGGTGTAATTCTGTGAGTGTGTTGGCCATACCCCACTTTAGAGTCCTAATTGGATGGCAGGATGCTGCTCATGGTCTTCTGGAGCTGGGCGAAGGTGACTTATACTTTGTGATCGCATCAGACGCGAGCTTAACTTTTACTTAGGGCCTTGAGGACGCTTTCGATAGCGACCATCGCAAAGATCTGCATCGGGTCATTGTCCGCGAACAGATTGATCAGGCCGCGGGCGGACATGAAGTGTCTGAGATCGACTACCCATACGATGGCAGCGCCACTGCTCCCGATGCCGAGAAGTACTACGTCTGCGATTCTCAGAACCGTGTCCTTAACACGCTGCTTCCTACTCCGGAAACCAATGTGGCGTTACAACTTGTCCGCCTGCCGGCATGCGCCGTTTTCCACCGTCTCACCTCAGGCAAAGGGGTCCCTCACTTTTTCGCTGGTGAGTTGGTGCCTGCTTTATCTCCGGCGCGGGTATATCACGTCGTAACATAGCATTCGTCCGTCAATGGCTTGCCTTACCAAGAGTCGTTGTTAGTCCAGTGATCTGCAATTTTACTCAGAAGGCTCTGATAGCTAATACTGGCGTAGATTGTTTT
Source organism: Terana coerulea (assembly GCA_024811115.1). Classification (NCBI taxonomy): domain Eukaryota; kingdom Fungi; phylum Basidiomycota; class Agaricomycetes; order Polyporales; family Phanerochaetaceae; genus Terana; species Terana coerulea. The sequence goes on from JAKOGH010000142.1 coordinate 344,958, forward strand.
GTCCGTTCGTGTCATGTCTACGGCACACACCGAGGTGGAAGAGCGTTACACCTTACGCAAGGTCCCGGCGGTGAAGGGCTTCTACACTTTGATCTACCGTGTCGGATACCGGGAAACGTTCGACGTGAAGGTGTGTCTGGGAACGTAATGTATCCTGGTCCAACGACTTACAAGAACTTGTCAGGCCAACGCCTTAATCGACAGTATATGCGAGATAGAGGCCAGAGAGGATCCTGCAAATAGCGCGTCCGTCATCGCCGAGATCCGTACTGCGGCTAGGAGAACCACGCACATGTGAGCTCCTCCAGCTTTTGTTATCTCGTATGATCTACTGAAGATAATTACCATTGGTAGTGCACCCCACTACGTCGTGACCAGCCGTAGTTTAGGATCCAGCCGGACCATGAGGGTCGTCGGCTGGTGCAGGAGGCTACTAATTGAGGATATATATCGCCGCCTTGGTAAGTGTAAGGATTGGCCTGTTCGATCCGGTTGTCTAAATACGCGTTTCGCAGCAACTATGTTCCCTGAGACTTCAGGATGGCGCAGCAGAGCTGATGAGTACGCACTCGAGTCTTCCCGCGACGACAACCTACTCACCTTACGTTGCAGGATCATCCACGTCGGTGTGAACGCCACTATATAATCGCTAAGGAGAGCTGGCGCAGTATGCTTATCCGTTACTTCGGCATTGCTTTGGGCATTGCATGCAGCAGTACTATCGTGCTACTTGTTGAATTATTTCCACAACCTGTAACACTTCTTTACCTATCACATTTGCTGCGAATATACTTGGGATTGGAATGCCTTCACGACTATTGTAGGTGACCAGGTATCGCCCACTGGTTCAACGATTAGCTCTATCTCTACCCTAAAGCAGTCGATCCTATCGGCTACAGAATACACATCATAGTGATACAGTGTCATCGAGATTTCCGTCCTTACATCCTATCAAGAGGTTGCAGGGTCAAAGCCGCATCGCCGCCCCGAGGACGTCCCTGGCACAGAGGTACAGCCACAGTCGCGCGTTCGCCTTGTCAAGGTCGGCTTCACCCTTGACGATCAGCACCTCCCATGCGCTAGAGATCGCATGACTGAGACGGAAGGCGTAGGTGACCACTGTGCTGGGCTCGTGCGTAGCCAACGCCTTCTTGACGACGTCGGGGTATGAGCCGAGCAGGAAGACGATGTCGCGGCCCGAGGGCTCAGTGAGCAGATTGGTATTGATGGCAGCGGGCTGGGGCAGAGGGATGAGTTCGGGGTTCTTACGCTCCATGGACGCAAGTCGGACGTGGGCGTATTGGAGGTACGGGCCGGTGTCGCCCTCGAAGGAAAGCATCCGATCCCAGTTGAAGGAGTAGTTGTTAATTCTAAGCACGACGCAATGATCAGCGAGATGCGATAAGGGCTAAACAGAAATGACTCGCCGCTTGGCAGACATGTCCTGGATCTTGACACCCGAAATCCCGACCTCCTGTGCTACATGCTCAGGGTTATCGATGTTGGCGTACTTTCTCCTCATTCGACCTCATTTGCTCGTGCATGACGGAAGCCGCCTCTTTGATGATCTGGTCGAGGAAGACGACGGTGCCCCGACGGGTGCTCATACCCTGAACCAAGCCGTAGTTGATGTGTTCGATGTTGTCGGCCCAAGGGAACTCCATGAGCTTCAGCACCTTAATGAACTGTGCCAGATGCAGATCCTGTTGCGAGGAGACAACGTAGATCATCTTGTCAAACTTATACTTCTCGTACCGTTCAATCGCCCCACCGATATCTCGGGTGAGGTAGATTGACGTGCCATCTGGTAGGTAGTGTCAGCCCCATTTACCCAAACATGAGCGTGAATCTCGCCGGAGACACGTACCTTTCTTCCGGACAATTGCGCGGGCCAGCTTCCACTTCTCCAGATTCACGAGCTTGGCACCATCGGATTCCTCAATCAGCTTCATCTCATCCAGCCGCTCAATCGCCTTGGCCTGCCACTCCTTTCCGACCATGCTCTCGCCAACGTATTCATCGAAGTGCACGTTTAGACGGGCGTACTCCTCCACGTACTTCTTGACCGAGAGCTCGCGCCATTTCCGCCAGTTGACGAGCGCGGACTCGTCGCCGTCCTCCATGCGCTTGAAGAACTTGGCAGCCTCGATTTTGACGTTAGGGTCTTTCTCCGCATCCGCGTTGACCTTGACGTATATTTCAAGCAAGTGTTTGATAGCATCCTCCTCCAGCTTATGTTCGTCGCCGTACTTCTCAAAGCCGACAGCAATGAGACCGAACTGCACAACATCAGTGAGAGTCCGAACACCGAGATAGCGTTCTGCACACCTGGGTACCCCAGTCACCGAGATAGTTAAGCGAATGCACCTCCCATCCGCTCGCCTTGTAGAGATTCGCGAGGAACGCGCCGATGATTGTACTTCGCAAATGGCCGACATGGAATGACTTGGCGATATTTGGCGAAGAGTACTCGATAATAACTTTTTGCCCTTGCCGGACGTGCTTGTCCCGTATTCTGGCTCTTTTGAAGGGGTATTGTGAGTGAGATCGTGGACTTGGGTGAGGACGAGTCGGTTGAGGGTTGTGGTCTTGCACTTGAAGTGAAGGAAGGCCTTGTCATGCACGACGCTTTCTATCCAGTCATCGGCTTGGAACTGAAGTGAGAGTTATGAGTATCTCATTAGACAAACATCGTTACGTAGTAGAACGTCGCGTCTGCAAGTTCACAACTAGTTGTTCGAGACGATCAGACACATGTTGTGCTCACCTGGTCAATAACCTTCTTGGCCAATTCGTCCACCTTCCCTGGTAGCCTGAACCGGGGAAGCGCGATGGTGAAGTCCTCTCCCTTCTTGCCATAGTCGACCCCGTTGTAAACTTGCTCGAGAGTCAACGGTGGCAACGCACTCGAGACTTTCTGAGCAATTGCGGCTCGGAATGCATCTAGCACGGATCGCTCAGGCTGAGTGCCTGGCACCTCAGGCAGCGGTGGAAGGTTCGCGAGGAACGAAGAGGTTGAAGCCATGGTCCGAATGGATGGTTTGCGCAGGCGGGACGGTAAGGAGGACAGAGGACTGACCGCACTGCGGGGGACTACTTTTCGTAGGGTGAGAGTGAGAAGGAAAGCCACTTTGCAGGATTATTTTGTGAGTAGACTCGAGTCAGTGCAATCGATTGGGATTTTTGCTACACGCTCATCGGAATCATGAACTCCTCCTCCCGGGATTTGATCGAGGTCCGGCTTCTTACACTCGGTGCCTAAATTGGCAAGAATGGTTTGTGACGACCAGCGACTCGTGTGCCCTTTTCAATTCGCCGAAGATACGGATACAAAGCTTGGCAACATACACTACAGTCTAATGAATAGCGGAGATCCCCTCTTGTATAAAATATCCCATGTATCTGACCCGACGAAGTACCCCATATAACCCATATTAGCCCAATTCTAGCCCATATCCTGGTAAACGTGACAAAAACCCATGAAAGACCACGAAAAACCCCAGCGGCGAAGGTGTGTTCACCATTCGATGATGTCGGGGAAGAACTTGGTGATCAGCCCTTGATAATACGGCTTCAACCTTTCCGGCTCAACCGGCTCGTCGCTCTTGCTGTACAGGTCGTACGGGTTGAAGGCACGAACGGCCTCCAGGGCTCGTTGATCGCTGGCATTAGTGAGATGCTGGTATGCGTTCTCTCTGTGCCACCTGTTTATTGGGAAGGTTCAGCTGATGATAGGATTGGGCAAAGAGTTTAAGCTCACGGGTAGAAGCTGTGGTAGCGAATCATGTGCAAAGCATCGTCTGGCAGACTGCACTGGTTCTTCAAAACGTGGTATAGATACTGGGGCAACGTTACGGGCTTAGACAGGGAATTAGCAGGGCAAAAAGGGACTAACCTCATCATGGCCCCACGAAAGCATGACGTTCTCGAGTCCACAGTGCGGCTCATACACTCCATATTCGGTAGAGTATACGGGATCGTGGAAGTCAGGATTGCCCTGGAATGTGTCCGGATAAATGTTCTTATCCGAGAACTTGCACCCGACCACGAAGGTATCCTACAGAGTTGTTCAGTGTCCATACGCACACTGTATCAAAGTAATAGATACGTACCCCTACAACGTCCCATTGACCACTAGAAATGCTATGATGAGCCAGAGTACGTGAGCGGACGGTCAAGACTCACTCTGAACCGAATATATGCAGTAGCTTTCCCAAATCATGAACGAGTCCCGCCACCTGTCAACACGAAGTCAGTTGAAGTAATACGCCGAGCCGAGGTCAGTTGTGCTTTCCTGCATCCATTCAGGCTTTCCATCTCGCCGGATAGCCTCAGCGGTTTGCAAGAGGTGCTCAATCTGCGACACACTTGTCTGTAACACAGTTAGCAACCCGAAAAGGCGTAATCACGGCCGGAGCTCACATCAGGGTCGGAGTCGTCCACGAGAGTGTTCAGCATCTCCATGGCTTCCCATATGCCTAACACATATCGAGTTCAATCGCGGTACCAAAGAGCGGATGCGGCTTAAGAGGCCCTTACCCATCCTTGCGCGCACGGTCTTCTTGAAGTTCGCACGAACCTTGATGTTGAATTCTACAGTTTGCTTCTCTGTTCACAAGCACATGAGCGACTACGATGCGACCCTGCAGCATAGGACATACCGTGCTGCTCCTTGTAAAACTTCTTCACCCGATCGCAGGCTTCCTCGTACTGGCGAAACTGCGTCTTATCCTTCTCTGTGTCAAAGCTCGACGCGTCGTCCCATTCATGGACAGTCTTGAGCTTGTTCACTGTGGGAGGCAGTTAAGCCTGAGCTACACTGAATTGTGCAGTAGCGTCGTGGAGACAAACCTTCGTCAATAGCGTCAGAGACCTCTTCCAGATGATGTGGCGCAGTGGGGATCATCTTGGTAGTGGTGTGGTATGTGTTGGGATGAAGGTGTAGTCGAACTGGTTATCCCGGTGAGTGTTTGGGATGAGGTGTCTGGCCAGGAACTGCTCAAGGCATGGTCCCTTTTATATGACAGGGACTAACCCTGTACAGCGGCGTTGCCGTTATGCCGTGTCACTAAGAACCTCGGACGCCTTGAGGACAGCTCGGAATCCACTGGCAGTCAGGCGGCGATTGCTGCTCTTTCCCTCTCGGACGAATCGGTCGAGCAGCGTCCACACGATTGGTATGAGCGTGGATTGAGAGGCGGTCCTGCTTTAATCTAGGGCTCTGCGCCCACCGCCGGGTTCATATAAGCCTTCCCGTCCTCATACTTAAGGTTGGGTTGGCGTTCTACCAAACGCTGGCCGGGAGTAATCACGGGTACCAGCGCAGAGCGGAGCTTTGGCAGTCCGAGTGTACAGCAAAAGCAAGATGATTGAAGCGGCAGAGGCCAGGAGAGGGAGAGAGGAGTCTGAATTTGACAGTGTACCAATAACGACTTGGCAGAAAGCAAGTTGCGGTGATGGGCGGCTGCGTGCACTGAGCTCGCACTGCTAAGGCGTCATACTTCTGACCCTTCCTAGGAAAGCCTCGTGTAGTGCGAGCGGCCCCAGCAAGGCAAGCTAACACTATTCAAGGCTAAACGGACGCCATGCAGACTCTCAAGTACACAGTTTATTCCTGTCCGATGAAAGCAGGAGTCGGTGTCACGGTCCTAGACACCGAGAAGATGCTGCAGAGGCCACGCAAGAGTGCTGCTATTCCTTAAGGACATGGAGACGATCTCAGGTCCATCATGCAGGGTCGAGCGGATTTCCTCATGGCAGGCCGAACGTAACAACGCGCAGAGCTACAGAATGGGGAGGGAGATGGATAGATTTAGAAGCGGGAGCACACAGGAGCACACCTGTGGCTATGGTCGCTCACCTGCCCGAAGACAGACTCCACTTGTCAGAAGCCTACTACCATGGTTGTCATATCTGAGTCTGTGGTGACCGTCCAAGGATGACCTGGGCATCTGTGCGATTTCCTGTGCTTGTCACTGCAACTGCCTGAGCACATTGTCCGTGTGATTATACGACGGTTGGCCGATGTCCGCTGACGGAGTTGTGGACGGACGCCGCTGTATCGACGCCTCGGTCATGAAGCAGCGCTTCAACCCGACCCTGATCAGCATCCGGACTTTGGGCCTTGGAACTGTCGGTACGTAGCGTAATTGCTAGATCAGCCAATTTAAGGGGGCAGCGGCGCATGCTTGTGCAATGTGTCCTGTACACAGCATAGACGTTACAAAGAGAGGGCGGAAGGGGATTCCTGCTGCCCTCTCTTTGCCCGTGATACGTGCTTTAAGCATCTCAAATCGTTACGGCACGTACTAAGGCTTCAAGAATGACCTCTCGAAGCTGATGTCAGAGGGACTATCGGTGATAACAAACTCGTGTTGACAATTACACTACAAACTTCGAAGGCGTCAGGCAGTTTTCTAAGGAATCCAGTAATGAACTCACCATCATAGGGTAGCACTAAGGTATACTGTGCAATGGTTATATCGTATATGCCGTTCCCTCCAAGGGTATCAGCCAAGGAGAAAAAAATCAAAGGGAGGGAAGTCTTGGTAAAAAGATGAAGCAATCAACACTTAGTCCCAGGCTTCAGACAACCTGAGACGTGAAAACGAATAACCATATCAGGCCCAATAAACCCATACTTGATGTGTTCCATAGACCAGCCCCAACACTGGCGGCACCTGAAGCATCTGCGAGCGGAACAGCGGCACCTATGGTTTGGTTCAAGCAATCCAGGAAGGAAGAGTCCACCCAAGAGGGCAAGGGAGTGTCCGGCGTCGGGGTATCGGATAGGGCTGCCGTGTCGTTGTACCCATCAAGCGTCAATACAACGCTGCTAGCACGGTAGTACTGCACGGCTTGCTCCGGGCGAGGCTGAGAAGGATCCGAGGAGTTGAGCGGGGTGACAGTCAGCGCCGTCATGTTGCCCAACGTGCAATTTCCGGCCACCGAATCTATCAACGAGGTGACGGTGGAATTGTCGGCCAGTAAGTGGAAGGTGTTATTGGAATTCGTGTCAGCGAACGTCGTCTGGGCCATGGCTCCGCCTGGACGACTTGAGTTGTTCACATCACCATACTGGTCGCACATTCATTGGAAGGTTAGTTGAACGCCTGTAGATCCGACTGCTATCGGGCATACCTCGTTAGAATCGTGCAAATAGACTGCGCCGTAGCCAAGGCCACCGCCCCATACCACAGGCCAGAAGATGAAGGGGAAGCCAAGTCCGCCAACGCCACGGCTGGTGACGCCAGGGTACCCGCTCCCGTAGGTTCTATAAGATAAGAACCGCTCAGAAGCCATTCCATAGTCAGAAATGGCAGACTGACTGTGATCCGAATACTTGATTTCGTGTTCCCCCTCCTTGAGTACGGCCGGCGAAGGACTGACCGGAAGCAATGGTAGTCGACCTTCCACCGCCTGCACCGTACGCTGTGCTAGTTCGGCCAGTACTGCCTGACGAGCCGGAGATAGGGACGCTGCTCTTCCCTGTGGAACTCGACGATGAACCGCTGGAGCCAGAGCTACCTCCTTTGCCCCCGCTACCGCTGCTGCCGCCACTTCCACCACTGCTTCCTCCGCCCTTGCCTCCTCCCCTTCCGGGGGATATATACGCTGACTTAGAGATGTGAACACAGGAACGTACATCGAGAACGTGTGCTGGGGGGTTGTGGGTTGTGTGGAACGTGCTTTCGCTGAGCGTCGGGAGACTTGCTTTTATGTCGTCACAAGCGATGTGGGGCGGTGTGGCGATTACAGTAAAACGGAGCGCTGGGTTCCTACCAGAATTCTGCGCCGGTGAACATGAGTCGAACTTGGTTAGTGATTCAAGCAGTGAGGTGGACCATGACCAGCACCGGACAGCCTCGCGGACTCCGCCCGCGCCTACGACAATGCGAAACGGGCCGATGACGCCGCCCTCGCGCGTAATGGTATGCCAAGCACAGACCTCTTGCAAGGCCAAACATTTCGTGTAACCTGCTCGTACGCTGCAACAGGATCGAGGGTAGCCTTAGGCTCACAAAGCATGTACTGGACCATCCAAGACAAGCGGTCACCTGAAGTATGGCAGGAGAAATACAATTGTTCTTACAGGCGCAACCTTCCCAGCTCGTCCGCTACGGCATCAATATGCACCGCAACGACATACAACAACTCCGACTATTCCTTTGCTCGGGACAGGGCATCAAGTCCCCGCTTATGAGCAGTGCCCCACAGCCCTAATGCACGGCTTTGCGCGACATCATGTTCTGCATAATGATTGCGAGAGCGGAAAGATAGGTAATGGGAGAGCATGACTATAGACCATACAGAACAAAGGCGACATGACGGGATTGGCAGAAGGCTTAGGCAGTCCTGGCAAGTGAGAACAGATTAGTCTCTCGTAAGCCTTTAGCACGTGAGGGACGACGTACTTCTTGTGCGCCGCCTTGACGTGCGCAACCTTCTCCTTCTTCTCGGCAACACGCTTGGCCAGAAGAGCACTACAGTGCCGTTAGTATTCGCTATGTGGCTCTATGACTAGGTCACTAACTCGTATTCGATCTTCTGCTCCTTTTGACGTTCGATACGGCGGCGCTTAAGGGAGCGGAGGTGACGGCGGCGCTGGAGACGAACGGGGGTAACCAACCGCTGGATCTTAGGCCTGGAAAATGGTCAGAGGCAAAGATGGTGAGGAGCTTGTGATTACGCACGCCTTGGTGTAGGGCTTAGCACCCTCCTTCTTGGTGCTGACAACCTCTCGCCTGACAACGTACTTCCGGACGTCGTCCTCCTTAGACAAGTTGAAGAACTTGCGAATCTTGGTTGCCCGCTTGGGACCAAGACGCTTGGGGAGGACGGTGTCAGTCAAGCCGGGGATCTCGTTCTCGCCCTGCTTAACGATGACAACGGAGACAACAGCAATGTCCGGGCCGATAATGCAGCCACGAACGGACTTGCGCTTGCGTTCACCAGCGCGGCGGGTGCGGTAGCAAGAGTGGCCGTCGGAAAGGAGGAGGCGGACACGGTAGGGGACAAGGACACCCTGCTTCATGGGGAAACCCTGCTTGTCGTTTCCACCAGTAATGCGGAAAACGTAGCCTTTCCATTCGTCACCCAGAGAGTCGGCCGGGACCTCTTGAGCGATCTTCTTGTCGTAGAAGACACGGCTGTCGTACGTGAATAAGTCATCGGCTCCGTCCTGACATGGTCAAGTAGCGTACTAGTTCCTCTCCTGGTCGAAGTCGACGAGCTTTTGGGCCCCAGTTGCGGGGTCTAACCGTGAGGCATGGTTTAGGCATGCAGCTCGTGTCGTACAAGTGTCAGGACTTACTTGCGATATTGATCTTCATGCTGTAATACCAAGTCCAAAAATACGCGGGAAAGTGTCAATAATTCGGTTAACAAAGGTCGTAGGGACAAAGTAATGACCTTGGATAGTCGAGGAGCCTGTCTCCGTCAACGGCAACGACGTCGGAGAAGTCTTGAACGGCGGTCGGGCGTGTGGTGAACCAAACAGAGCCAAGCGTGTAGTGGCTGGGCGCCAAAACGAGGTACTGTACAGTCTCGGCAGCCACAGTCCCGATTTGGCACGTGGTAGCGCTGCTGCACGAGCTCAACGGCACCGACGACGGCAAGACCTCAAGACTCGCTCCCCGCCACAAAATTCGTGAGTCTATATAGTCCGAAAGCTGTGCTGGGGTGCTGAATGTACATCTCAGAGCTAAGATGGGTCGTATGCACGCTCCCGGAAAGGGCATTTGTATGTTTCTACATAGGTCGTATACTCGTGGAGAGATCCTAAGACTGTTCGTCGGCTAGCGTCCTCTGCCCTCCCTTACCGCCGCACTCCCCCTTCATGGCTCAAGACCACTCCTGAGGACGTCGTCGACCACATCGCGAAGCTCGCCCGTAAGGGTTTGACACCCTCGCAGATCGGTGTTACCCTGCGTGACTCGCACGGTATCCCCCAGGTGCGCTTCGTCACCGGTAACAAGATTCTCCGTATCTTGAAGACCAACGGTATGTACACGCCCAAGTCACTGGAAAAGAGCATTCTCGGTGGGTATTAACACTTGTGGTTCTTAGGTCTTGCCCCACAAATCCCCGAGGACTTGTGGCACCTTGTTAAGAAGGCTGTCGCCGTCCGCAAGCACTTGGAGACCAACCGCAAGGACAAGGACTCCAAGTTCCGTCTCATTCTCATTGAGTCCCGTATCCACCGCCTTGCTCGCTACTACAAGACCAAGCAGCAGATCCCGCCAACATTCAAGTACGACTCTGCTACTGCTTCCACCCTCATTGCATGAACGTTCGTGCGATGTTACCTCGGAGTAGAGTGGCAGGTGGATGCTCAGGACTTTGCTGTGCGTAGGCGGGTTGGGCTGTTTCTTCTATGTTATTGCATTTTCCCTCTCCATGACCTCTCGTCGCAATGCAAAATAGGTGTATGCTATCCATGAAATACCTGGTGCCTCTTTGTCACATGGTATGGTCCCAACACGCTCATATTGCGCGTCTCACATCTCGAAAGTCTTCGCCATCCCCGCCAGTCTTACTTAGTCTCTCGCGGAGAGAGATGCATCACGATCCATTTAAGACTAAAAACCAGCGGAGTTCCTGCAGTACACTATACCAGTGTTGCCGAGTCCATGCATCATGCAGGCTGTACAGCCTGTACTGGCAAAGCGGCGTATACGTATACGTCAAGCATAAATATTAAATGCATGCAACATGCTCACATTTCACAGATGAGCGCCTAGCGCAGTAGACGGGTCATGGTACTGTCATGGTGGCCACTGGCACAGGCCTGCACAAGCCACCATCTTCGGCCGTCCTGGTGTCTTTCGACCTTGGCCTGGATGCAGCCCTCGAGCCTTTCGAACTCTGGCTAGTCATCTAACCCTCAATATCTTGCGCGATTAGACTCTTCCCCACTATTGCCGTATTCCAAAACCCACTATCCCGACTACAAAGCGACAGCCATTGGGCCAACAAGCATTCATTGGAAACTATGCCACAACTCCATCATACACTTGCACGCGACGGGCGTATAGCACTCGGCGAAGACCAATCGGAGTTGATTCTTACCCCCTCACAGATATTCACCATGGAGAGAGAGCGAATGGACCCAGCTTCCCGACGGAAGCAGCTATTCGTGGAGAACGACATACACGAGGATACGGTGAAAATGTTACGGATCGATTTAGGATCTCTCGAGAGACAGTGTGGGACGGTGCGGTTTCGTGCTCTTCAAGCCGAGCTAGACTGTATCCGCAGCGAAGTTGCGTACCTCGAAACCAAGGCTTGTAGGCTGTCGACAGAGATACAATTGTTCGCCCAGATTGCCAAGGTATCGTGTGTTCAATTTCATTCAAGAACTCGCATTGCTTAGCAACTGCATGATAGGAACGTGCGAAGCAAGAACGGGAGTTGGCCGATGAACTTGCGAAAGAAAATCGTCGACCTCTGAGACACACCCACGGCATAGCCCTATCCTATATATTCGAGCACGTAGTGCCTCCTCCTGGGTTTTTACGGTATTCGCTGTCTGGTGGGCCCAATAGCGCTTGGAGCTGTGCTCTTAGGACAACCAAGGCACTCACGCTGGTCAACAAGACCTGGTACGGAGCAGCTGTACCCAGCTTATATCACAACATCGTCCTGCGCCGCGTTGGTCACATCGTTGCGCTCGCTCGAATGATCAGTGCATGTCCGGTGACATTTGGGCCCCTGTTTCGAAGCGTGACGTTAAGTTGCGAGGTCCCTGAGCCCATGTGGCTGGTCGTCCGGGAGAGTCTGGTGTTCATCCTCGCGAACTGTCAGCAATTGCAAACTCTCACTACAAGCGGCGTTCCCGATCCAAATCCTGAATGGACCAATCCCCATGCCGGTGGCGCAGTCATCAGTGGCAGACTCGAATGCTGTAACTGTACCGATCTCCTTGCCAAGCAATATAACGCGTTTACATCTCTACAACGACTTCCCCAGATATGAGGTGTATAACCTACGACCTTCAACGCTGTATGACCTACCCTTGTCATCCGGACTGCCATGCATTTGACCTCGTTGTCACTACACCTTGGACTTGGTCGCGAGTCAGCCGACGATGACCGGCTTGATATGCCCTCTCTACGCCAACTGTCGTTCTGGAACAATTATGAGACTGAAAACACTTACCATCTACCTCATTCCTGGGCTACGCCAAATTTAGAAAGCTTGCGGTTCGCACCTCGCCTGTCTAGCACCCCGAACAAGGATATCATCCGTTTCGTTCGTGAACGTGCAATAGGTCTCAAGAGCCTCGACTTTAGCGGCTACCGTGAAACGGATCACTACACTCAAGTCGACGCAGCCCTTCTTTGCCCGCAGCCAGACCATGCTGTATTCTCAAATCCTCCCTTCGAAATGCACTGGACCCCGCTGTGGAGCAAGGCAATTGCTCGCGTTGATTTCGTATGGGAGTTTAAATATCCCGACCGGCTACGGACGCTCTCAAGAAAAGCGTGCAAATGGAGAACTATCCGCTACTTTCAATCTCGACTCCTCGAGTGGATTCCCAACGCGGTCTATATCTTGCCTTTCACCTTTTCCCGTTAGGAACCCTGCAAATTCGCGATTCTTTTAGCTGCAAGATTGGGGTTCTTAACTGTGAGGAAGCGGCACGGCTGTATATTATTCATGCAGATGATCGGTCAAGTTCCCGCCCACCGCCGGTGACTGACGACTCCCCATCGAGCTCAGACTCAGGCTCCATTTCGGACTCGGATGAGACGGAGTCGAGCTCGGACTTATATTCCACCCCAGATGAGGACCAGTCGTCAAGCTCAGACTACGATACAGATACGGACGAAAGCATACCGAGCACCGACGAATTGACGGCCTTGAACCAGGAAGCCGAACTGATATTACAACTAGGGCGGGGCTACGAACACGTCAATGAAGAACAGCTTACAGAAGAGGAGGCACTTGCCATGTTCTGTGATAATTTGTCGAGGGACTCGGATGATGAATTCTTGGAACCCTAGTTTCGGCTCGTGCATGTACATTTTAAGGATATACTTCCTTGTTCCGAGCGCCGCTTTGTACAATAAATATGCCGTGACTACACATTGGCTGACTACTTTCGACTTCGCAAAGGCTTTGTGGCGTTTGACGCCCGAACGGCTCGGAAACGACACTCTGCCTCCAGGTTATCTCAATTCAACGATTGTCACTCACTTTGAACGTCTCAAATCACACATATCCCCCGAGCTCCGCACATATATAAGATATTCTTTTCATTCCCAAGCAAACCTGTGCAGCTACGAGCTACAATGCTTAACCAAAACAAACCGACGCGAAACCATGGCGCGTATGGAGACCGACGCAAAGAGGAGGATATCGATGGCTGAGGTGTGTCAAGAGACGGAGCGGGCGTGAGTGGTGCGCGTGATGGTATGCAAGCGAGCATGCCAGTTTATCCAGTAAAGAGCCATCAAGACGCCGCCGTCCGTCTCGCCCAACCGTGTGAGAGAATCAGAACGAGAAGGGGTATGAGACCGAGAGACTGACGACTCGTGCCGGAGGAGTCGTGGGTGGGGTAACATGGAGCCGATGAAGCTGACCGAGTGAGAGACAGTGCGATATGCGATGTGCGATGTGTGTGCGAGCGAGGGGGTGACGTGACTTGCAGCGCGCCCCGGGAATCAAGACGACGCCTAGAAGCTGTGCGCGCGGGCGTGGTGACGGCCGAAGTGCTTGGAGCGCTTGTGGCTGGCGGGGGAAGCGGCGCCGCTGCCGAGCTTGAATAAGTTCAGCGTCCAGGTGCCGCCGCAGTGCTCGGCGTTGTTGCCGGCACAGGTCATGTAGCACGCCCTGCCTGTGTCAAGCTGGGCACCGGCACCCTGAGCGGTGGAGATGGAGTTACCACCTGTAGAGTCTGGTCAGCGAATTCTGGATGCGAACAAGAAGTTGCAGGACGTACAGTAGCATTCTGACCGAACTCAACACCGGCGATGGAGAAACCCTTGGAGGCGCACGTGGACGTGCATGTCTCCACGGTCATCTTGGGCGAGCTGGTGAAGAACCCAGTCAGGGCGCGAGCAGAGGAGTCCTGAATGCATCCTGCGGCGGCCCAAGTGCCCGAAGTCGACGTGTTGGTGCTGGGCGCAGGAGTCGAGGCAGGAGCGGCAGCCGCCGAAGAAGCAATCAAGACCTGCGAGTGTGTAGCCGCGGAGGCAATGGAGGAGACGACAGCCGACGACTTGACGGAAGCAATGGGTGTGACAACAACAGACGACGCGGCTGAAGCACTGGGTGTAACAACGGCAGATGAAGCGGCCGAAGCGACAGAGGAGGACAGGATGGGCGCAGCGCTCGCAGAGGCGACAGCGGACGAAGACGCGGCCTGGCTCGGGGAGGCAGAGGAGGCAACGGGTGCACCAGCATGGAGCAACTCGAGACGCTGGGGTCCGCCGCACTTCTCGTATTGGGCTGAGAAATCAGATAAGCATTTGCACAGTTTGCAACAGGGATAGATAACTGACCGTTACCGGCGCAAGGCGTGCTGCACTGGTCCGACGCGACGGTGTTTGCAGACGCGCCGTTCGAGAAAGAGTTGCCACAGTAGCACTCGTCACCAAACTCGATGCCGGCATACTTGAAGCCCTGGCCTCCGCAGAAGCCGGCACAGACGTTCCTGGTCATGTTCTTCGAGGTAGTCGACGGGCCGGTGAGCGCACGGCCGTTGGTGCCCTCGGCAATGCATCCAACATCAGCCCAGCCAGGAAATCAGAGGAGCGACGGTCGAGGCGAACTGAGGGGTGACGGTGGTGCCGCACGACGCCGCGGACGAGAAGTCCGTGCGAACGGGGTTGCAGCCTGGCATGGCAGCAATCGACCCAGTGTTACCGACAGCCTCGTTGACAACCTGCGATTCGAGAGTGCAGGCGTGCGCCGCGGTTTGGTCGATGTAGGGCTGGAGGACCTGGCAGGCGTTGATGTCTCCGTTCATGTTGTGGCAGTTGTCGACAGCATCCTGAAGAACGGATGCGTCCCAGCCCATCATGAAGTCCGCGTGGTAGGTGAGGCCAATGGGGTCGCCGGTGCTGAGAGCGTAAGCTCCTTGGCCCCAGTAGTTGAATCCACTGACAGGAACGATCTGCTCGTAAAAGATGGCGACGGTGTGCACTGGGTGAGAAGACGGGCAGGAACCACTGTTGTAGTTGTCGATAGGATAAGCCATGTGCGACTTGTGATCAGCGCTGTCAAGGTTCTGGCCGTCCCAGCACTGAGGGAAGAAAATCTGGTAACGAATGCCGTCCTTGCACTTGTTGATATCGGGGAAGTTGATGTCCTTGCGCTCAGCGTACGCGGGGTCGTTGGACACAGCACCACTGTAGTCTGATGATTTGTAAAATTCAGTGAACATATAATACACAATTGTTGAAATACTTACCGAGGCAGACATAGCTCACAGCCTGATCGGCAAAGTTGGAGGCGTTGTAGCTGTTGCGGGTAGGGCTTCCCGCAACCATCCTCAGGCCCTCAGGGAAGGCGTGGACCTTCTCGCCAGGACCGTTGCGGTCGAAGAAGTAGTAGATGTTGAACGTGGACTGCATCAGCGTAAATTGTTTCGTGTTCTGATCTTGATAGTAAACCGGGGGAGCCCAGTATGCGCTCTTGTCGACATTCTGGAAGGGAGCAGACGTGCAAGAGGCGTTGCGAAGCGAATCGTAGTCGGAGTTCTGGTTCACGTTGTTTGCGCCCATAAGTGCGTGGATGTGACCGCTGACCTGTAGTTCGTAGTTAGTGCGCGGTAATGAGAAAGCGGCTGGCTGGAACTTACCTGATCCTTGTTGACGATAGGGTCGATTCGCTCGTATGCAATGGGGGCAAGACCACCCATAATGAAGTGACTGCTCGCACTAGCAAAGGAAACCGCAGAAAGCACGACAGCGGCGGAAAGCTTGGAGAAGACCATGTTGAAGATGGGAATGCGGGATGAAAGGGAATGACAGTGGTCAGCTCAAATGAAAGTGAGTAAGGCTGGGAGACACCAGCGATAGAGGGCAAGCCGGAGACCGACCGCGGGGAGGAAGGGGGAGAGGAGGAAGGGAAGAAGGGGAACTTGAACATGGCAGCTGATGTTTCCCGTGCTAAATACCATCTTTCGGCGCTCCCGCGTTGAGCATAAACTCTGCAATTTGGACTTGTTCCCGAAACCGGCGCCGGCGCTTTGAACACGTCGCCACAAGGGCCGCGATCAGATCCCATCTCTCGATCACCTCTAAGACTCAGGCACCGTCAACGGCATGCAAGCCGCGCACAGCTCCCCGGTCTGAAACAACGCACCAGACAGCCGCAGGCTGACTTGCTGCAAATCCTGCAAATTCCTGCAAATTCCCTTTCTTGATGCACTGGTGTCACCCTTGCGTTCGCGGGCACCTCTTCAGGCCTGCAAGGTGAACCTGGCTGCGGCGCTCCTGAACTAAACCATAAAACAAACCTTCCATGGAGAAGACATGCGTTTATCCCGTATCCGTCTCTATGGAGACAGAGACCATTCATGACGAGACTTCATGTTCGAGATATCATTGCCCCAATGTCATCGCCTGGAATAACCTACGCACCGAGCACCACGGCACCTGCACTTCCTCTTAGTCGTTAGTAGCGCTCTCAACATCCTTCACACCATCTTCAACAAAGATTTGTACGCTCACATGTAAAGTTATGTTGTTACGCCGTCCCTAATGCCAACGCATCCTTCACACTGAGTTTGCCCTCAACCACCTGCCTCACGACTCCCAATGCGCGGTCGAAGTCTTCAAACAGGACGTGTGGGATGCCTTCGCGTATGCAGTAAGCCGCAAGGTCGTTGTCCGCGCCGGGCTTCTGCTTCACAAACAGCACGTCGGCGTGGCGCGCAGCCGACATATCTAGAAAGGCCATCATTACAACATATGCCATGAGGACATATACAATATGACATACCGGACACACCATCGCCGAAAAAGAAGACGGTCGGCGGATTTTGCAGCGCCCTGTACGGCAGGATGGCCTGGCTTTTGTCGTGCCCGAAGCCGCTCGACGGGTGGCGGAACGTAATCTCCCACTTTCCGTCGGCTTGCACCACCGCGTCGTTCGCGACGATCTCAATATTGCTCGACTCTTCTTCGCCGATCAGTTTCGAGAGGACTGCGCGGATAAGCGGTGCCATCCCGCTAAGTGAAGGGACCAGACCGTCAACCACCATCATGAATGGTCACTGCTTCGGAGTATTACCTAGAGATGATAACCACCGGGACATCGCTAGACTTGCAGTAGCTGTAGAACTCCTTGAACCCGGGGGTCCAGTTGTATGTCTATGAAAGTGATATGTAAGTGCGTGCATTCAACAGAAAAGTGCCGCGATGCTGCTTACTGTTCTTCAAAACCTCCTTGCATTCTTCGAAGCTGTGTCCGTTCGCGGCAACGCTCTGCAGCATCTTCCGGAATTCATCTCTATCACCGAAGTCAGCAGCCGACACCATCATGTCGGATGCACTTTCGGCGTACCTGAAGGTTTCCTTGCCAGCAAGGATGTCTAGATTTCCCTGCCGTCTCTTCTCCAGGCCAAACCCGAGGTTGTCGGTAAGGTCTGCGTAAGCGAGCAAAGATATCGCATGCGGGGGTGGGACACGACGGAGATCATGAGGGTCCGTGAATCAAAGCGTATGAAAATGAAACAATGAGATGAGATGCACGCAAAGTTTGCGAGAAACTCACAGTCATTGGAATCGCGGGTGGTAATCGTGCCATCCCTGCAATGGTGCACATTCCGTAGACACAATCAAGTGGAAATGCGATGATCCACGCAATCCAGATAACCATCATCCGAGCAAAGCAAGCATCATAACACGCAGCAATGTTGAGTTGAGAACGCAACGCGGGGATGGACATAACGGATGTTGCGAATTGTTGATGATCGTGCCAGAGGTTCCAGGATGCAGCGAGAAGCAAGGCGAAGTCAGTAGGTAGCTTCGGCAGTGTTGGAGATAAGATAGGAGATGCAGCCATTAGACGAACCATGAAAGGTACCAACCAGTCGGAAAGCACCACGAATGGCTTGTCTACATGAAGTGGCGGGTACGGCATGGCGCTCAAGGGTACTTCAGGTCCTGGTTCGACAGCTTTGGACATCGTGCGCTACTTTAAGGGTGCGAGGGATCGTCTAAGGGTCTATGAATCTACGTGAAGGGGATGGTAGATCGCCGAGACTGTCGAACTGTCGTGGTGGTAGAGGTGGACAAGCTGGCAAGTCAAAGTCGAGTCGCGAATTTGTCGTGAAATGCGGAGTGGATCAAGCGCAGATATCGGATGATCGGCGCGCGGAGGACCATCTAATCTCACACTTGCCAATTGAGGCTTATCACTCTTCTACCGTAGCGCCCTGACGAGTGTTCAATTCGCCCCCTTCCACGAGCGCAGCCTGAGGGTAGCTTGGAGCAGCGCAACAAAATGGCGAGAAAAATTCGAGTGGATTTTGCTTCGATCTTCTACTGCAAACATGCATATCGTTTTCGCTGACTAGCGGTTTTCAGGAGCGCGCCATATGAGCCATTACATCTAAATCCTGCTTACAGAACTCAGCAGACACGAAGTTTTAGTCTGTTTGTGCCGCTAGCTGCCCTCAAAAATCATAGAGAGTTAATAGCAGAGGTGCGCGGGCTACACAGTTTTTAGCGAGGAGGTAGGTACTCACAGACTGTCTAGCCGCTAGTACAAAACTTCATGCACATGCCCTACACCCTGGTACTTGTGACTGAATCTTGGTCAGCACGCTCACCAAGATTTGGGACACTTGACGCGCGTTGGGCGTTGTGTGGCCTATTAGATCTGCATGGTACCATTCCAGCCGGACGGAGCGCCACATTTCTGACGTGGGATCCAGGTACAGTAAGTTCCCAACCGCAGCGCAGTTTCAGTCTTCCTTGTCTTTTTGCGGCTCAGCATATAAAATTGTAGCTCCATGGCCGTTTCAACTTGTAAACAGCCCAGTAGTACTTCTTAGTCAAGTCTCGCGCTGACTCATCATCACTTGACGGATGTTTCGAACGTACTCTGCTTCAACATTGCGCGCGAGATGGAAACTCCAATGGCTTCAATGTTATCTATCGTTGGTTAGCGACCCGGAGCAGGCTTCACCGCGAGAGACAGGTAGTAGTGCGCCAGCCTCGGAACCTACGAACATGCCATATATGGGCCGTCGGCGTCCCGATAAGGGCTGGGTCGATCGGGTGATGTGATCACAGCTTTTTCATTGGTTCGCGGCCCAACAATGCTTCACCTCCCTTCTCCGTGACTACTCTTCGGTTCGCACACATTGACAAGTCAAACCAAGCTCAAAGCGCTCGAACCTCTATAAGAACCAATCGACGCCCAAATGCCTTCTCAGCCCTCCTCTTTCCCCCACCTTTTCCCTGTGTCCTTCCTTCGGATCTCCCCTCCTCGTAGTCGGGTTTGAACGACTCACGGACGACATCGCGGCCGCACCCCGCTACTTACTCTCATTTACACTAACCATACGTCTCTCTTTCCAAATAACGATCTTCAACAGCATGGCTTTCTCAAAGCTGCGCTTAACACTAGCACTTGTTGCGCTTTCCCTGATATCGTCCGCTACGGCCAGCAGCCACTTCATTATGGGTGGGCTCTCGCCTATTGGCTATGAGCGTATTGACCCAATCGTCAATAAAGGAGAGGTACGTTTGAGCCTCTTCTGGATTTTCCCATTAGCTAAAAGCACTCGTAGGTCAGTGGCCACGTCCACGCGCTCATGGGCGCAAACAACGTAAACCAGAACTCGGACTACAACTCCGTTCGCACGGCCAACTGTACGTCGGCGCCGTTCCAGAACGTTGACAAGAGCGTCTACTGGGCTGTGAGTGTTTCGTTAACGTATAAGTTGGCCGCTATCCGTGAAACATCCAAGCTAACATCACATCATAAAGCCTCCCGTTTACTACCAAGACCAGACCACGAAACAGTTTTCGTTGATGGGTAGGTTCAAGCCGTGTCGTAAGGTCGATGCGCGCTAACAAAACTCTATGCAGCTCCTACCTTCAACATCTACTATTTCTTCGATCGTAACGGTCCTGGAGAAAACGTGACTGCCTTTCCTGATGGCCTGAAGGTAATCAGTTCCCATCTAATGTCATGGTAAACAACATCTCATATATGCGTGGAGATGGTTGCTGGTAGTCCAACTCGTGACATCTACAACGCTTCCAACTTTGCCGACCAAGCTGTTAGCTTCGTTTGCCTCGGTAAGTTGGTATTGCTATGCCCGACCCCCGTGGAAATGAATGTTGTGTATAGACTACAGCGGTGCTGTTTCCAATGACCCCGCGTACGCTGAGCGCAAGGATATCAACTTCCCAGATGTCAACAAGTGCAAGGACGGTATCCGGTACCAAATCTTCTTCCCTCAGTGCTGGGACGGCAAGAATCTTGACAGTGACGACCACAAGTCCCACATGGCCTATCCCGTTGACAACTACAATAGTGGCTCCTGTCCCTCTTCTCATCCCGTGCACACCGTCGCCATCTTTTACGAGATGATTGTCCCAGTCAGCGGGTACGAGTACTGGGGTGAAGGCGCGTACACCCTATCCACCGGCGACCCGACTGGCCTCGCTTTCCACGCCGACTTCCTCACTGGCTGGGACAGCAGTGTCCTCCAGGACGCGGTTGAGAATTGCCACAACATGAACGGCGACATCAACGCCTGCCAGGTCCTCCAGCCGTACATCAACCAGGATGTTGCCCACGCGTGTACACTTGAATCGGAAGTCGTCAACGAGAACGTCGGGCTCGACGGATCGAAGTTATCAGCCCTTCCTGGCTGCAACCCCGTCCGCACAGACTTCTCAACCCCTGCCACCTGCTCCGGTGCCACTACTCCTCAGTTCAGCGAGGCCTTTGCGACTATCGCGCCCGGTTGGACTGACGTCGGGTGTATCGCCGAGGGTACCAGCGGACGGGCGTTGACCGGTGCCTCCACGACGTCGCCGAACATGACACGCAACTTCTGCGCCTCGTTCTGCGCTGGCAAAGGGTTTAGTCTGGCTGGAACTGAGTTCGGCGACGAGTGCTACTGTGGCAACTCGTTCTCGAATGGAGCCTCGGCCACCACTCTTCCCTGGCAGGAGTGCAACACTCCCTGTGCTGGTAACTGTGAGTTCAATGACATTAGGTCCCTGATCTACTACTGATAGACCATTCCATTAGCCATCTACGAGAAATGTGGCGGCCCACAGAAACTGGAGATTTTCCGGTCCGGAGCTCCAAGCACTCCATCGGCAGCTGGCAATTCATCTGCTTCGGCGTCCGCCAGTTCTGACAGCTCCCTCTCGTCCGCATCGGCCGAGTCCACAACTGCCGGCATGAAACGTCGTTCCAAGCACTTCGGGCGTGCTCACGCCTACCACTCCAAACGCTTCTAATTACTCTGCGAAACCCATCCCTTCCTCAAGTCGCACACGCGATTCCTCGTCCTCGCTTTCACTTAGCTCTCGCCAACCGTTGTATCACATTGCTTTCGCTGCCACCCCATGATCACTGTCATGACCGCGGCTTGGTCCGCATACTCGATCGTTGTATTCTACTGTGTAGAATTTGTTTGTGCCGCCCCCGCTAGACATCGCTTGAATATATGGTAGAGGCTAGAAGCCTCACATTCGACGTTTCATATCTCGATGAGGAGGGATACATCAATGGAGGTAAATATCCTAAGGGCTCAGCATGTCTGATGCAGAAGCTCACATCGACGAGGAGTTCTCTGGTTCCAGCTCGTCTTCCGACGCCTCCAACAGAAGACTGGACTCTTCGAAGTCCAGCCCATCCTCCGAGTCCTCCGAGTCCACCAAACCACGACGGAATGCAGCAAGTGCCTCCTCCTCGGTGAGCTGCTGCTCTTCATAGTCCCGCTCCCCCTGGCGTATCAAGTTCGCCAGACGATCAACGGGCTGCACCTCGTCCGGATGAAGTGAGACTTCTTCCTCTGAGTCTGTCGTGCTGTAGCCAGAGTTTGACGGCTCGTACTCGGACTCAGAGTCATTGGAGTCGGAGTCGGAGTTAGAGAGGTCATCATTCGCATACACCGGCTGGAACCTCTCTACGCCCTCGTGAACCACCGTTCTGATCTTGTAGCCGAAGAAATCGTGGACGCGCATGGTTGCCTGAGCCATGCCTACGGGGCAAGATATCCGATACGTCAGGGCATTGCTCCATGAGATCCGCTTGAATGAATCGAACGTGTTTCCACTTGTGCATCATGTGGTCGCTGACACTCGGGTACTTCAGGGCATCCGCATAAATCACGAAGTCCACAAGAGAAATCGGCCGCTCGGAAAGGCACGAGTGGCGCAGAATTTTAGGGTGATATGACGAGAACACAATATGCTCTAAGGTTGGGCAGAGTTCGGCTGCTTCGAATTGTTTGCGCGTCGTCGTCTTCAGCCGACCACTGAAGTCCAAATTTCTGAGGCTGCCAGCGCGGTCGGTGATAAAACGATGGAGGTCGGCCATTCTCTTCGTGCAAAAGTGCGGGCGGAACTGTAGGCTTTCCAAGTGAGGATCCGTGCGCCAGGCATGAGGGAGCCGACGAGCATAGTCATCGTGCGAATCCTCGACGTGGTGAATTGAGCCATAGTTCCACAATTTAAGAGTCTTCAGTGAAACAAATTCAAGCGAGTCGTTTTCTGCGAAGTGGGCGTTTTTACCGACGCGGAGCGAAAGCGACACTAGGTAGGCAGCCATTCGAACAATATTAATCGAGATGGGCCTGGTTAGTGATGGAAAGAAGACGTCGTTCCATTCGTCCAAGTAACGGCTGTACAAGTCTAGGCAACAGACGTTGCTTGGAAGCTCCATCGGTGAACGAGGATCCACCACGGAAATATCGGACGACATCGGGGGACGGCTTGATCCCGTCAGGACATAGACGGGAAATGCGGACTGTAGCGACAAGAGGCGCAGGAAAGGGCAATGGTGAAAGATCTATTCTAAGCTGCGTCGGACAGCGAGGACCATGGAGTCCGGGACGTCGAAAGTCAACGTGACGCTGTGTACAAGGGTCCCGAATGTTGCCGGGGAGCCGCGAATAGTGTGTACTAGTGCGACGAGCTGACCAACGCGACGTAAGATAACGTCACAATATAGCATCGGTATGGCTGTGCCGTGCCAAGTTCTGTTGACCAGAGCGAGGGCCTTCGCTGTCCTGAGAGCGCAATTCCAGGGGCTCGCAGGTCCGCACGATAGCGAATACCGTAGGAGACCAGGTGGAGGCAGCGTCTCCTTGAAGACATAGGACAGGGCTATGCCGTGGATGTGCCGCAAGAGGTGGGCGACTTTGGGTCCTCAGGACCTCGACACGTTCTTTTTCCTGTGTCAGCCGCTCCCGAAGAACTTGTTCAGCAGGTCTACGCGATTAATCGTCAGAGGATCGCGAAACGTACCTGGACTAACTGATCATACAGCTCCAGCTCCGTCGAGAGCCTCCGCGCCGTCACCTCTAGGTGCGTAACATCGCTCCGAGCACAATCTAGCTCAGCCCGAAGTGCACGGAGCCGCATATTTCCACATTGTATTTTAAGAGATCCTAGGTCAGCCCTCATAGAGGCCACCTTTGAATGGGATGTGAGATTCTCCTCCAGCAACCATGTTCTTCGTACGGCGAGTTCCGCACACCCTCGTTCCATGCTGAGTATCTCGGGTATGGTGAGATTCACCATTGTGTTAACATGTGCGTCCCCGCCTACGTCCATGAACGCGCCATGATTAGTGTTCCCAGCCAGGAGTCGCCTCAAGAGATCGTTCTCTTGCTCCAGACGATCCACCCCCGCTTGCCACTCAGATGAGCGGGTGCCTTGAAATAGTGGTGGCTCGTCTATGTGGTTTCCGGATCCCTTCTCCTTCGGCTGCGATAGCCGGCCACTTTGCAGGTTGACCGTCACTTTTGGTGGCGATGTCGATAGGTCCCTGCTGCTGGTTTCTTCCATCGCAGAGGACTCCACGACAAGTAGCTGATAGCAAGTGAGGCGTTCAATGAATTGAGAGAAAGACAGATGACCAGACAATATCGACCAAGAAACGATGTTTTGTCGAACAAGGAATGAGATGGCAGAAGGGAGCAGCAAGTGAGCAGAGACTCGGAGACAGCGTGGTGTACTGCAGCTGCCTCGCCGAGATCGTCGATCATCATGTCGACTTTGATCTCGCGGGTTGGATCTAGACGCCTAAGGCCTGACCCACTCGACTCACGAGTCGAAGGCTCGCTGACTTTGACGATTTCTCTTTGCAAGCAAGTACTGTAAGAATAATATGAGGTTCCTACCAACTCTTCACCTGCAATTCAGGACGCTTATTTCCTGGCCCTTGCCGTACATCAGGTCCTATACACACGCGCAATGCATGTAGTACTCGACATCTCAGCACTACTTTTGTTGGAAACAAGCAATAATGTACGAATATAAACACCATAGATTAAGACGCGTGTTGGTTTCCACCTCTCACGACCGCTGTCCGCGAGGGCAAGGGTCGTGAGCGGTGTACTCATCCCGAGGACCACGAAAAGGTCCGCGCCAGGACGGATGCGCTCAAAAGAGGCGTCCGCCCTCCCCTCGAGGTGAGGAAATGACGCACCTTGCTGCATGTTTTATCGTCCCCTCGTGGCCTCCTTTCTTGTGAGTCTTCACGATGCAGCTCTGCCCTTCGTCGCAGTTATTTTCCGCCTCCGCCGAGTCCTGCCACCATGTCTCTGCATCCCATAACCCCATTCTCTTTCTCTGCATTCCATGACACCTCTTCCCTTTCTCCTCTCCACCATAACTTCTTTCGTTCGCGTTTCGTCCCTCTCGCTCCCTTTGCTTTCCCCCTCTCTCCCCGTCCGACTCCCCCACACAGCAGCGAGCCCATCTGGAGACGAAAGAGGTCAAGCAGTGAAATAAAGTACCGAAGATGTCGCCAGAGCACTCAAACCATGGCCCCAGAAGTGACAGAGGAGACTGGACAGCGGAGGAGGGTCGAGTCACGCAGACCCCCGGCTCACTCGACGCAATTTCCGCTACGACTCTGTATTTTGAGCATCGCGAAGCCGCATGAGAAATCCAAGAACCAAAGACATGTCGCCAGCATCAAGGAAAGTGCAGTAGAAACAGCCGGGCAGGAGCGAGAGCATTCAGGCCGTAAGGCGGTCAAGAAACGAAAGCAGTGAAGAGGGGTTGAGTCAGTATTGAAGGGAATCGCCCGTGCACAGATCGAGAGGAACCACCAGCTAGGTAGAGAAGACCAAGAGCGGACAGAGGTTGACTGCGAAGCCAAGAGAGCCACAAAGTCCAATACCGACAATCGTTGACGCCAGGGGCTGACCAGTGCAGGAACGTCGAGTTGTGGCGAAGAAAGGGACAAGTCAAGCAGGGAGCCAAGGTCAATACAGCCCTGTCCGTACTGTAGGAGGCCGGGATGGAAACCATGGAAGGTGACCAGCTATGCAGGAATCAGAGTGCGGAAAATCCAGGATATTGCGGGCATGCGAGCCGTCGGCGGTGAAGTCGGAGGACAGCCTGGTCATCAACCGAAAAACAAAGAAATATTCGAGTATAAGAGCTAGCATCGCCGGCCAAAAGGCAGATAACACAACGTCGGCCGGACAGGTAAGTGCTGGAGATATCGGAGCGTCGCCAGAAGTCGGGGTCCTATGGAGCGCCGGGGAAGTAAATGGAGACAAGACTAGTCAAGCAGTGAGTTCGGCCATCGACAAAAGAAGTGGGGCAGCAAACGTCGCCAAGAGATGTGAGGTCGGAAGAGATATCGTATATACCCAGGGCGGACGACATTAAAGCACTTCCCACCGCACATGGCCGCAAGAAGTTGAAGAGAGCCTACAGGTAGAACGTCGAGCCAAGGGTCTGCGAGGTCGAGTACATCCACGGAGACCGGAGCCGACAAGCCAGCAAGATACCACAAGGCGCATACATTCAGTCGCGAAGACGAGACGGCAGACGTAGTGCCGATCTTGAGGGGCCGAACACGGTCGCAAGGAAGTCGAGTCAAGAGAGATGGCCGCAGGCGGAGAGAACACCGTCTAAGCTGTCGAGATGAACCAAGCGACGGTGATGGCCACCCAGAAAAGTACCAGAAGGCCGACGAGCCAGATAGCCACCGCATATACACAGCTCGCCGGATGAAGAACGTTGCCCAGATATCACAGCTATGTCTGCGGGGTGAGGATCTGTAGAGCACATGATCGTGTCAGTAAATTTTCGATAGGTCCGTGTAGCCGTTGCTTACGGTAAACGGTAGCGGTGATGAAAGGCAGCTGGTGGTCGCGGACAGGCATGGTGCGGGTAGCCAAACTAAGAACATGCTGGTATGGAGGTCATTGAGGAATTCTAGCGGGATATTGCAGAATGAAAACCTTCAAGACGGGAGAGGCACCATCGCGGAGATGTTCGACCGGGTGGCCACCAGGTGGCCATCAGTCGGTGAGTCCTGAAAGAGTTATGCCTGTCATCGAGATGCCTTGCGAGGACTTACGACAGGACGCGCTGGAAGTTAAGAGTATCTATATTAGTGCGAATACAACGTGAATTTAGTCGCTGAGGACTTACTGCTGCAGAGGTGAACATTGACGACGCGAACGTTGGAAACGAGACCCATGCACGAACCAAAGGTGGAGTATTGCGTACTTGAGAGGGGGTCGAGCGAAATGATTAGTGAACAGTTCTTGTAGAGCCGGTTTCGCAATAGGAATGGTAGCGGTTCAGGTGAGAGTGGGGAGAAACAAGAACGGGCGGACGACGAAGCCTTTTGAGGCTGGCGAGGGAGTGGCTGACAGGCGCCAGGGAGCCAAACAGGGCCAAAACAACGCGAGACGCGTTGATTGTTCATATTTGGCTCGGGCGCTCTTCCCCTTCGTGGCCGCAGGGACCGGCAGCACTGCAGCAACTGCTCTGTAAACTGAAGAATCGCTTCAGGGAGGAAAAAGTGGCGCTATAGAAAAGCGCAAGTAAAGCTGTAAGGGGTGAAATATCCCCTGACGAAGACTACGTTTCTCCGAGAGAACTGAGTTGCTCGTACCGTGCGAGGCCCATGAACATTCCTGTATTTAGGTAGAGCTGTTCAACCATCGATGTGGGTTGTAGAGTCTGCTCGGTAATGGGGCAAAGCTCACTCATTTCTAGACCCATATGGACTGTCCTCGCTGGTACAACAGACGGGAGTCAAAAATGACTTTCTTCGAGTGCGTGGCATGTGATAATACGGCTAGCCCGTCGAACAAAGCGTAGGGCAAGTCTTGATAGGGCTCGAGGGGTCGAGGCAATCCTCGAGCATTCCTTCGCAATCCTGTGCCAAAACACATGTGTAATCCACTGCACTGCGCGAATCAATCACTGCGCATTGGTGCAGGCTGTTGTTCTTGAAGAAGCTGATAGAATCTGCATGAGAACTATCAGCGGCGATGCGGCGTTACCTCAAAGAGGAGGACACTTAGGAAAACTGAAGAGCACTCACACCATAACGATTGAGTCGCACGAGATAAGTACGTGCCGCCGGAGAAAGTCAGGGAACTCCATTGAATGGGGCATCACCACCGGAGGTTTGAATACAGATGGCCGGGCGTCCGTCATCCATAACAAACATCCTCCGTCATGCAGTCGAGGTCACTGGGCGAGCCAATCCGGCGTGGTACCTCGATAGTTCAAAGTACATTGTGTGCCCTGTGGCATAAAGTCGAGACCAAACCCTTGAGGTCGACCCCAATGCAGTCTGAAGATGCACCTGCAAAGGTCAGGCGTCGCTACGTTCCTCTGCGAAAGTTGAAGCCGCAGTTACTTGCCAAATGTCCATCTCACTGGACGGCGCTGGGACGAGAGACCGATCGCGACGTGTAACGGAAGGAAGCGGGTCCAGGGTCGACGCCGCGACGGCGGGCCCAAGCGCTCCTCGTGTCAGAAGCTGTCAGAAGAACGTGGGATGACGCTAGCGCGCGGACGCGAAATCACATGCGAATGCGCTGTTCCTGCCCTCAAAAAGCGTCTTATCGAAGACTATCCTGCACACCAACTCAAATTGCCCTCCCCGTCTCCGTCGACCTCAACAATGGCAGACACACAAACGGTGCCCGTCCCATCCGACCTCACCATTCTCAACCGCGTCGCCTCTATTCCCCTCGTCGCGGACTCCCTCAGTGCCGTTCATGACACCCTTTCCACAAACCCGTACACGCGCTCCCCGTATCAGACTGCTCAGGGGCTATCCAAATACGCGCTGTCGTACACCGAGCCGTTGCAGAAGACCTTTGCTCCAGTTATCGTACGCGTCGACGGCTTGGCCAACAAGGGCCTGGACGTTGTAGAATCACGTTATCCCTATCCGTTCAAGACGCCCACCGAGGACATCGTGAAGGACCTGAGGGGACGCAGCGACCAAGCGCGAGACATCGCCAACAAAACCATCGATGATAAGGTCAAGACACCTGCTCTGACTGTTGCGCAGGGTATCGACCAGGTGAGAACAAACCCTATGTCCTGATAGGCATCATACTGAGTCGCCCGTGTGTCTTTCAGCGGTTCGCGCCCGTTGTGGATTATTTCCAAGATACGGTGAAGAAGATCAATTCTGCAACCGGCTCGTCCCAGGCGGGTTCACCCACCGTAGATGCCGCCTCAGAGCCTCCAAAATACCAATATCAGCGCGCATTTGCGATCTCCAAGGAGCTCAGTGATCAGCTCGTGACCTTCTCAACTGAGCAAATAAACCAACTCAAGACGCAAAATGCTCTGGTCAAGCGTGCCCTTGATGCCGCTAACCAAGTCAGCGCCGTAGCTTCCAGCAGCTATGGTGCAGCACACGAGAAGGTCCACAGCGTTAGCGATACGATGCTGCAGGAACTTCAAAGAGTTCAGGTACGTTTTTTTAGCCAGGCTCTCTACTGCTTCACTGATGTCATCATTATTTCCACAGCAATCCACCGCCACTTTGCCCTCACAACTGCATTCATCCTTCAACGACATCTCCGCGCACCTCACCAACTCCATCTCCGAAATCTCCGCCATCCTCACGTCCCAAGACCCTCTTAACGAGAAGGTGCACAAAGTCCGGGACTCAGTTCAGGAGCGCGTTAACCCTATTCTCGAGGCCAGCGCTCAGCGTGCACAGGAGATCCTGGACTCGCTTAGGGGGAAGGCGGTCGAGAAGACGGACGCTGTAACCCACGGTGACGCGAATGGCAATGGGCAGGCCTAGGTGGCTTGCAGAATGTTTTCTCTCGTTTATTTTCGTTAAATCTTAACCCATAGAATTACTCCTTTATGCTCTCCGCTCAGTTCGGTTGTATCCATGGCCATCTCACTCACGTTCCATTTCCTAGGCTCTCTCGGTCTGTCCATTAGTAGCGAACGCGTCGTAGTAATCGTTTCCTCTTTCGCTCATAGACTTTTCGCATGTTCAGATAACCTATGTATACTAGTAGACGGGTCACGGGAAAGCTATTGTGGATTTTGTGGCGATATTGGAACGGGAAATAATAAAACGTTATGTCCGGACAGCGGATGCATTTGCGCATTGGCAAACTCGGAGCGCCGACCGCAGTCGGCGTCTACGTTCGCGGTATATGATGCAATGAGGTGTTGCCCACCTTCATTTCTGCCACCACGACCGTTGCACACTTGCTTTCTCCACAAACGCTTGGACTCCTGAATCAGCTCACATATCATATATTCAGCACTCGCAAAGAACTCTGCTCGCTAAAAGGTTATGAAATATGACGAGGAAGAGCCGACGACTCATTTGGTGTCCTCTGTCGAGAAGCCTGAGCTGAACTGGGACCAGCTCCGAGAACTTAGCCTGAGGCCCGGTGGATTTCGGGAACAGAGGGTGGAACTCTGGTAAGCGTAAGATGGCTGGTCCGCTTGACGGATACGGATCGGCTTACCCATGCACTAGGACGCAGCTACTCAACGCACCGCCTGAGACTGCAGAGAATGTAGAAAACCGTGGCACACCCGAACACGACGGCGCGACTGCTGAAGACGAGAAAGCTCCACTTCTGAGTGTAATAGAACCTCATCAAGATGAACGCCAGATTGGACTGGACACAGACCGAAGTTTCGTGTTATACCCAGTAGGTGAACCTCCTTCTGCGTCGGCTTCGAGACTCAAAGGAAGAAACTGACCGACATGTTATTTAGGTGACATGAATGACAGGATAAAGCGACAGAAAGAGCTCCATAACCTGATCGTCGATGTGTTTCGGAAGAGGCGGAAATTGCACTACTTCCAGGTAAGTTGCATCGAGACTGGACGCAGCGCGTAGCTAACACGTTAATTATATATGAAGGGATATCACGATATCATCTCTGTCCTATACCTCACCTTGCCTAAGGAACTCCCAGCTATCAGCAGCGGAGAAGCTGAGCCTCCATCGACTGCGAGATTCAATGGGGCCCTCTCTCAACCCCAGTCATTGGCCTTCTGGAGTGAGTCTTTATTGCATACATTGTACTGCAGGGTTAACATGGTTGCAAAGGGTGATGAAGCGCGTGATTACGGGCGCCGACGCAGAATACGCCGCGCTGCTCGAGAGCAACACACCCCTGCCGATATTCGCGCTGTCGAACCTCCTCACGCTGTTCTCTCACGACATGCCAACACTGCCACTTGTGCAGCACGTTTTCGACTATTTGTTGTGTCGCCCACCTGTTGCGGCTGTTTACCTCGCTGCTGCGGTAGGTCGTGTTTCTCAAGCCCGGATCAATCTGCCTTGCTAACACTCAGATGTAGCTCGTCCTCGCGCGAAAGGCGGAAGTACAATGGCTGGAGGAAGAGGGCGAAGAGGGTATGGTGCACTCACTACTCAACAGTGTGCCAGAGCTATACGACGACGACGACGAGCGAGGAGACTCGGCGGCCGAAGATTCTCAACTGTCATCTGACACAGGCGCAGTTCCTCTGGACCAGCAAGAGGACACTCCTGCTGAACATGCTGAGAGTCCTCCAACAAACGGCACCCCAGAACAAGCAGAACCTACCAGTGAAGAAGATCAGCGTGAACGTGAAGGCTCCAGCACTCCGGACCGCCATGGCGCCGACGCCTATACATCTTCTGACCTGGATGGGACGACGGTCGTCGACGATTCTGATGATAGCACTGAGGCGGACACGCCTATCCCTCTTCCATTAGAAGCAAATAATACACTTACCGTCAGCGAAGACGAGAAGAAAGTAGATGACGCATTGGCGCTTCCGAGCGACACTGTCGCATCTTCCCATACAACATCCGAGACCGGAGATCTTTCGACCCTGCCATCGTCGTCGCCTAACCCACACGAAGAGGACCAGGAGGACCACGAGAGTCCTGTTCGGCGACCCCGCATACACATCGCCGCGCTCCTGAGAAACGCAGACGAGCTCTTCGCTCTATACCCACCAATGGATCCGTCTGTCAACTTACCGTCTATCATGGGACCGCAGAGCGTCATGTTGACATGGTCGGAGGACCCGTCTAGACTGCCCACAGACGACGCGGCGGAGATGATGGTCACCCGGCCAGACCTCGTTGTGCTTCCACCACCGAAAGAGGAGACCAAGGAGGAGGAGGATGAGCCCCGTACAGACAAGCATAAGCGGCGACGGTTGCGTAAACCGAGGAGGATCAAAGATTTGGTTACGAACAGAAAGGTTGTGGCAGGTGCGGTGCTTGTGCTCGGGGTGGCGATGGCGGTGTCGTACGGAATGCAAGCGATGCCTGCCAGCGAACGACACCACGGGTCGCTGGTTCGCGACTTACGCAGGCTAGGCAAGTTCTCTGGCGGCTTGCTGGTCGGTGCGAGTGGAAAGCTGTGGGAGGGCCTGCTTGCCATGGCGGGCCACGATTGACCTCGTTGTATCTATTCGTGCCGTTTACCTAGCATATTACTCTCACAGACTGCCTTGCTTCGAAAATGAATGGGTGAGGTCGCAGCCCGGGGTTTGATCTTATCTTATCCGTGACTTTGAGTCGCGGTGATGTGACGTACAACGGACGTGTTGTCCCTTTCGGAGGTGGTCACGGACGCCAAAGCGAATGCGAGAATACAGCGGCAGCGCTCCATTTCTTTGGCCACTCCTTGGCATGAAGGAGACGACCCCCGCCTTCTGCTGTCCCCTTACGACGACGGGCCCTCACTTGCTCTCTGCTCCTGGTTGACCCGCTCAGCAACGCCGACCATGTCCCACAGACGCCGCATGTCCGTCGCGAGCTCGAAGAGCGGCGAACCAGGTCCTCCTATCGCTGCCATCGCTGTTGGGCCCGTCACTACTCCGGAGACGGAGGAATGGGTCAAGACATGGCAGACGGTCGCGGCTAAAGGTGCGCGGCGTTCATCACTGTTAGTAAACTAAAGCCGCTGAGCGTACGTGCATAGATCTTATTGACTCGCCGGTCGTGGCAGTCGACGCAGAGACTAGCGTGGAGGAAGTGTGCGAGGTCTGCCAGGCCGGCATGTGATTTCCGCGCGTTCTGCTAACATAGAGTGGTTCTATGACACTAGGTCTTGTTGTCGAAAAACGTTTCATGCATCGCAGTGAATAGGCCACCGACTTCGTCCCCGCACGGTGCGCCTTTCATCGGCCTCTTTGACGTACGTTCTCCTCCATCTACTCTGGTATCCCCCTCACACAATCTAGTTTCCGGATGTGAACGCTTTCCTGACTCTGGCTGCCACGAGGCATCGCTATACGCCCGAAGAACTGCGCGAGCGCCCTCGTACGGAGGAGATCATCGCTGCCGCGAAGGCAGGCCGAGTGCCCGTGCGACTTGTGAGCAGTACGTGGCTATGACTATTCCTGTTATGCTTAGTGCTCTGACTTTGCTTTCACAGATCTCTCCGAGAAGAATCCTCTGGAAGTGTTGCCTCATGATGCAAATATCACGTCCCTGTTAACTGTCTTCTCCAAAGGGACTCACAGAGGTCAGCTTACTTTACTGAAGACTCTTATCGCTACTAATGACTTCTCACAGTACTCATCCGTGCACCAACCCCTTCCACCGAGTATCTCGGTATGGTCTCAGACAGAAGCTTGCTGGAATGGTTCACGCTCAACAGTCAGAAAATACCTGGCCTTGAACCTTTCATCGCGTCGCCTCTTGGAAGCCTGAACCTACCATCATTGTTCCTGTACTCTTCGGTCGTTGCTCTCAAAGCGAGCGATACCGTGTTGGACGCCATGCGTCTTATGAGTGACTACGGTGTCAGCAGCGTCGCTGTTTTGGTGGAAGAAGGTGGTGGGCTGCATAGCGCCGTCTCGGTGACTGATATTGGCAAGGTACGTCATTGGTTGTGGCTTGGACGCCACATAAGAGCTAACGTGTCTGCAGCTCGTGGTTCCGTCGCAGAGCAGTCAAATTCTTGCTGCCCCATTGCAACAGTTTGTTTCTCTTATCAAGGTCTGCTTTCATCTTCACTTCCGATTGGTGCCTCACTTCAACTGACGAGCCATTAGGACCCAGATGGGTCGACCGACGGAGTGGATAAGTATCCTGGTAAGTTGCGAACCTGAGCCCACGTCCCCACTATTCACCTTGTACGCAGTTTATAGCGTGTCGCCGAATAACACATTACTATATACTATGCAAAAAATCCTGGCAAGTATGTCCATTTCTGATTTCACAAGTGTACGAACTTTGAATACTGATCGGACTTTCCAGCGAACTCTCACAGGCTTTTTGTGTCTGACGATCAACTGCCTTCACCTCCATCGCGTGCTGCAAGTCTTTCTGGTGTGGTTTCTATTGTAGATGGTATGTCTACCTTTTCACATCTCTCATCTCCTGATTTTGAGTTTGATTAACCAACCTTTGCACTCAGTTCTCTCGCTCTTCGCCCGTCTCGCCAAGCTTCCCGGTGTAGATCCCACTGCCATGCAACGGCATCGCCGCGCATCCTCGACCTCGTCCGCTCAATCTTCCGGCTTCCTCTCCCGCTCCCCAAACAGCGACCCCTGAGCCATCTCAACCGCTCGCGCTCGAGCAGCCGGACGGGATACACGAGCACGAGCAGCAAGCGCCGCTCTATTTCGTCTGCTACGGGTGTCAGCATCAGCCCTGGCCTGCCGCCCACCCTCTCGAGCTCGCCAGGCTCGGGGCTGTCAGGACCTATACCGAGCCTCGAATCGCTCCAGAATATCTCCCAGTGGGCCGAGCGGGTACCACGGTAGATTTCAGATTTGTCCTTGCATAATTTCTCCATCATCGGTCGCATTGTGATATAAAAGAATCCCTGACCTGTTTTATAGCTGTAAACTACTGTGTATTTGTAGCTCTGACTCCCCGGATGTAAATGAACAGCAACTCAGACCACGGTTGCCTTTTTCTGTGGACTCGGCAAGCTCGTGATTAGTCGACGTCGCCTGGCGCTTGCTGCCTCTTCTGCGCGTCTATTCAATTGACGAAATTACCTCCGGCCT
Source organism: Terana coerulea (assembly GCA_024811115.1). Classification (NCBI taxonomy): domain Eukaryota; kingdom Fungi; phylum Basidiomycota; class Agaricomycetes; order Polyporales; family Phanerochaetaceae; genus Terana; species Terana coerulea. The sequence goes on from JAKOGH010000142.1 coordinate 379,407, forward strand.
CCGACGCTCACTGCGCACGCTGACCTCACCCACACCTGCCCCCATATTACACTCGGAAGCTGGTCATCTGAAGGTCTGGCTTGATACCACAAGTGCTTGCTGCACGCTCTGGCTTTTGTTCTGGACGTTCAGACACGCCTTGCTTCGTGTGCAGCTCCTTTACCCGGCGCTGACTCTCAAGGATGAATACGAAGTCACCGCCGACATTTCCTCGCTCGAGCCTGCTGGTTCTAGGCTCCAACTCGGTGCAATGCTTGCTGCCATCTACTCTGATTACCCAGGCCGATGAGCTTCTGGACAGGCATCGCCTGGAGGATGCTGTAGACCTTGCAGACAGGCAGCTGAAGAGGTTTCAGTCGAGGGTCTCTGTGAGCCAGGAAGAGGTGAGTGTCGCACATTGTACTTACTCTGCAAGCTCAGCTCAAAAAGTCTATTGCTGCAAGGCCGACGAACTGCGCTACGTGTACCAGCGCATCGGCTTCCAATGCTTCACCGAGACCCTCTTCGACGACGCCGGCAAGCACTTCTTCGCGGGGCAACCTCGACCCGCGCGTGCTCGTCCGCTTCTACCCCGAGCTCTGCGCCGGCCTCTTCGCCGCGGACGAGCACCTCGACATCTTCGCCGGCGTCGCCGCGCACCTGCCGCCCGAGGACGCCATCGACGACATCAGTGAGTGCCGTGCGCCCCTTTCTCCCGCCCCCCGCCGTCTTGCATTTTGCATTCTCATACCCTCCCCCGCTGCCCGCTCTGGCCCGTGGTCGCGCGTTGCCCCCGCGCCGCCCCCTCCCGTTTCCCATCTCCTCTCCTCTCCTCCCCTTCCCTTCCCTCCCCTCCCCTCATGATCCACCCCACCGCGCGGGGCTAATGCAGTTCGCGTGAACCTAGTCAGGAACTACTCGCCGCACCTCGCGCCGAACACGAGCGCCGCGCCGCCGACGGTCGAGCTGCGCGCCGTCCTCCGGCTCGCCGCGACGGACATGCTCAAGCTCTTCCTCCGCAAGTGGCGCGCGCCGGCGCGACGAGGCGGGTGCGCGCGCGAAGCAGGTGGGCATGCTGCGTTGCACTTTGCGGGAGATGTGGCTGACGGGGCGGCCGTGGTGGCGGACAAGGTGGTGGACACGGTGCTCGGGCGGCTGTACACCGCGTCGGGCGAGACGACGGACCTGCTCGCGCTGATTGACGGCCCGAACGACATCGTGCTGGCGGAAGCTCGAGCCCGTGCTCGTCCAGAGCGCACGGTTCGACGCGCTCTGTAGGCTGTATCGGACGCGTGGCGAGGACGACAAGCTGCTGGCTGCGTGGTCTAGGTGCGTCTACATCTACAAAGTCTCGAGGTTTACTGAAAAGTGGCTGTCTAGACTTGTCACGGGTGAATGGGTCGACGAGGACGTGCACGATCCCTTAGCGAGCATGTTCGTCTTCTTAACGGAGAAGCGCGATAAGACGTTAGCGCAACAGTGGGGCATATGGTTGCTGAAATATGACCAGGACAAGGCCATGAAAGTACGTCTCTACTATGTGTTCCCAAGTTTGCTAGCTGATAGTCCGGCATCCAGCTTCTACTCACACTAGGTCTAGGCAAGCGTAACACAAAGGGAGGTAACGAAGAGTCGATTCTCCTGCGACGCATCCAGGAAACTGGACCCGCTGCAGGGACGCAATTCCTAGAGAACCTCGTCCTCAACAGGCGTAATGCCGTACGTACACCCACGCTTACCAACGAATTTCAAACTCATGACACACACAGGACCCCGACTGGCACGACCAGCTCGCGCACATCTACCTGGACCATCTGTTCGCGTGTCTGGACGACGAAGCGACGGCGAAGCTGTGGCGCGCGAAGGCGGCCGCATACGCGTCGAGCAAGGCTGACACGTCGTTCTTCAGCTACTTCGCTGCGACGACGCCCGACTCGGACTCCAAGCGTGTGCGGCTGCGCACGCTCCTGTTCCTGCAGGGCTCGCGCCTGTACGACGCCGAGCGCGTGCGGCAGCGGCTCGACGGGCACGCGCGCCGCGGAGTGCTCGACCTCGAGGCTGCCGTGGTGCTGGGCAAGGTCGGCCCCAACGTACTTTGCACCGCGCGTCGTGTGGGTCGCTGACTGCACTGCATACAGCTTGGCCGACATAAAGACGGCCTGAGCACGCTTGTGCTCGGCCTGCACGACTCGGCGGCCGCGGAGGCGTACTGCACGCTCGGCGGCGCGGTGCTCGCGCCGAGGGCGGCGCACGCACTCGGCGAGCGGTTCGGGCTGCAGCCGTGGGCGGCGCTGATCGCGCCGGTGCCGACGACGACGGCGGGCAAGGCGCCGAACGGTCTCGAGCGCGAGAAGACGGTGGACGACGAGCTGAAGAAGGAGCTGACGCGGATATTGCTGGAGGTGTACATGCAGGGCGGGTGAGTCGATAGGCGTGGTCGTATGGGTCAAAGAGAAGGCTGATTGGTTGGCTGTAGGGAGCCGATGGCGGACCGGACCGCGCAGCTGCTGAACGCACAGGCCATGAACCTGGAAGTCACAGACGTAAGTGACTTGCATTACCAGCGTGTTGGCGTGAACTTGATGGACACGGTGTCAGGTCCTGGAGACGATACCGCCCGAATGGCCGCTGCACGTCCTCTCATCCTTCCTCTCGCGCTCCTTCCGACGCACGCTGCACGCACATCACGAAGCACAGCTCGTCAAGGCAATCAGCGCGAGCGAGAACCTCGCCGTCGCGGAGCGGACGTGGCTCGTCCTGCGGGAAGAGGGCGCCATCGTCGAGGAAGCCGTCGGCGACGACGAGGGCGAGGATAGCGATGAGAAGGGGTTGGCGGAGAAGGTGGGGCTTGGGCTGCAGCTCGACGGGGTGAACGAGAAGGTCGGGTTGCACGGCTTCGAGGAGAATGGGCGAGGGGAGGAGGTGGTGGATTTGACGTGACGCCTGGCTTCTGGACCGCTGGTGACCGTGCTTGTTATTGGAGTATACCCTGCTAATGGATACATCATAGTCGCATACTGCCCCACAGGCCTGTGGTGCTTCCCCACGCAAAGGATCGCACTCGGTTGGGTGTGGGCCGGCGCTTGACGTGTAAAGTTCCATGATTTCCATCTGCGCTTGACTGTGACCCTGCAGGTGGTACCAGGTTTAGTCTCGACCTGAGCGCGTTTCCTTCAGCATCTCACTGCCCCAGAAGTTTTAGAGCGGAGACCTGGATATCTGGAAGCACCGTGACCTGCCTGGCCGCCTGGACAGGCGCAGTGGCGCGTCGGGTTCCTCGGCGTCTGAGACGGACCGTTTGTGGCGTCGGCAGCGGCTTGACAGCTTGGGCCTCCGTCCGGCGGAGTTGCCTTTGCGGGACGGCTGCGTGCCGGCCGTCGGCGCCTTTCGTGAGCGCTGACACCGACGCGACGCAATGGGGCGCGCTGGCGGCGCAGCGAAGTCCGCCGGGGACGATCAGTGCGGACTCCTGGCGACTCTTCGATGCTCGGGCTGCTCGTTTGGGCCCGCCCCGTGTGGTTGCGCCGCGCCACGGTCCATGTGCCTCGGGCGAGGGAACGTCGAAGTATGGTATCAATGTCGTCTGTATATCTCATGAGATTGTTGTGTGCTCACGCAACGCTGCAGCGCCGGACCTCGAGGGAAAACATATCGCTGTTCTCGTAGACGTCCAGACGGGCGCATCGATACAGGGCGGCGGGGGCTCCCGTGCCTGGCGCGGAGGCCCTCTCGGTCTTGGGATAAGGTTGTCTTCGCGTGCGCCGCCGGGAGGTGCCTGATGGCTTCGCTGTGAAAGGGCCCTGGAAGCTATTCGCGAGCCAACGCGCACTTTCCAGCCTGCCCAATCGAGCGGCGTCCAGAGGGTCGTCCGACGTTATAAGAGCCCATGTCGCCGCGAGCCCGAGCCCCCTCTTGTCGTCTTTCCTTCCCGTCTGTCGCCGCCGCCGAGCCTGTGTCTTGCAGCGATGGCCGACCTGGACGCGCGCTCGCTCTCCGGCAAGGGCATCAGTGCGTCCGACGTCGCACTCGCGCCCTCCGCCACAGACGACGCAGTACACACACGGGCATGGTGGAAAATGGACATGTACATTCTACCCGTGCTCACCGTGATTTTCTTCCTGGCCTTCTTGGTCCGGCGCATTTATCTGTGTCAATTTGATTCGTGGTGCTGATTTATTACATTCTCAGGACAAGGGCAGTATTGGCAACGCACGCGTGGCCGGATTGCAGAAGCAGCTTCATATGACAGACCATCAGGTATGTGTTTGCTTTCCTGCCTTCTGTTTGTTATTAACTCCCACAACGAGCAAAGTATACCATTGTCTTGACAGTCACCTTCATGTTAGTCTTCTCTGTGACGATTCGCGCATGAACTCATCTTCCAGCTAGCCCTTACATACTCGTCGAACTCCCGTCAAATTTGCTGCTCAAGGTACTCGCCATCTCTGAATGCCCCTCTAAACTTTTGAATAATAATGATTCCAGCGCATCGGGCCCAATGTATTGCTTCCTGCAATGACCACGTTATGGGGCATTGCGACCGTACTACAAGGTAAAGCATTCATCTGTGCATGGATTCGACTGTATGCGTACTCATTTCCTTTGACCAGGGCTCGTCACATCATACTCCGGACTCGTCGCGTGCCGCTTCTTCATTGGACTATTTGAAGGTGGGCGAACTCCTCTACGTGATGTGGCACAATCAATCTTACCTTCTTGATTAATGTCTAGGGGTTTGCTCCTGGAATTACACTATATTTGGCGTCATTCTACCCCAAACAGAAGCTTCAACTACGGTACGGACGTTTACTAAGCTTCCAAGTGATTTGACTGAGTGTGTCTACTTGCAGCATCTCCGTGTTCTTCGTGTCGACTTCGCTTGCTGGTCAGTTCTACGGCGTGTTGGTGCGCATAATCAGATAACATTAATCCAAATGCAGGTGCATTTCTCTGGGCTGCTAGCGGCAGCCATCATCAAGATGGACGGCGTAGGCGGAAAGCACGGATGGGCGTGGATATTCATATTGGTGAGCCTATCTGCTCCGAATACGCCTCGCTGTATGCATGTAGCTCATATGCACCTCAGGAGGGGCTTTTACCCTGGCCTTTGGGATAACATCGTTTTGGCTGCTGCCGGGAGATCCTCTTGCGGCCTCCTTCCTTACCTCTGAAGAGAAGGAAGTTATTGAGCGCGCGCTTCAGGATGATGGGATAATGTCTCAGTCCGCGTTAGACGACGAGTTCAGCTGGTCGCAGGTGACAGGGACATTCAAGAAACCGCACGTACTCATTCTCACCCTTGCCGGCTTCTTCAACGGTGCGTGGATTGATATTTTCTCTCCGATTGTTCCTGACTGGCTCTGCGGTTGATGGCATAGGATGTACTCTGTCAGGCCTGGCATAGTTGGTGACCCTTGATATATTGTGCGAGTTGGCGTCGCTAACAGTATGTTTTAGCTTCGCGCCGTCTATCGTTGCCAGCTTGGGATACACGGCGAATCAGGCGCAGCTGATGAGCGTGCCGCCCTTCGCTGCCTCCTTCTTCTGTACGTCTCTACAACCGCAGCAAACGAATTTTGCCTGAAACGGTGCATGGACTGACATATATAACCAGTATCCATCGCCTCGTCCTTCCTTTCCGATCGGTACGGACGGCGTGGGTTGACCATCAGTGTCTTTGCGCTCCTCAGCGTCATCGGCTTCGCGATGTTCCTCGGTGCGTCCGATTCATATGCCTCGCCCCTCGCCGTCACACTGATGCTGGATTGGATCGTCGGTGCAAAGGCTCGGCACACGATGCCGTGCGGTACGGCAGCCTGTTCCTGCTGCTGCCCGGCACGTACTGCACCGCGCCGCCGCTCGCGGCGTGGCTCGCGAACAACGCCGCGCCGCACACGGCACGCGCGGCATCGCTCGCGCTGCTGACGGGCGCGACGAACGCGGGCGGCGTCCTCGCGACGTGGCTCCTCGGCGCGCTGTCCCCGCCGCCGAGGTACACCGCGGCGAGCGTGACGCTGCTCGTGTTCCAGGGCGGCATCCTCGCGTGCGCGCTAGCGAACGGCGTGTATCTCGCCGCGATGAACCGGCGGAAGGCGGGGCGGCGGCGGGAGCTTGGGGAGAGGAGGTTGGAGGAGGCGGGGCGTGGGCGATGCGAGTGCATGGTATGTGTACAAGCTGTGAGGATTTGGTGCATGTAACTGGATAGACTCGGATGGACTGCTGTGCATGTGTTCTGCTGCCCGCTGTGGATGGTGATTCGTTGCATAGTTCTGCTTAGGATTCCGATTTGTATGTTCTGTATTGCATCGCGTGTACTAGAATTATGCCCTCAGTGTACTTACATAGCTAGAATGGCCCGTATAATCAAACACGGGGCTCGGTTACAGACTTTTAGTAGCAAGTCATTTCCCGAGACATGCAGGTCGGTGTGACGATTACTCCTGCCAAACCTGCGATACCTGTGGGATTGCGAGATGCCGGCCAGGCAGGATTGAGTATATTCCACTGCTGCCACGGTCTACCAGGTACAATCACACTCAATCTGGGTCCCGGTTCGGTCCCGGTCGACAACGCACAACGTTCAAACGTTCAACTTTCAACAACAGCAGTCGTCGTCACTGTCAGCCTGAGAACTAGTAAGGTTGTCATGATCACGTCCCGCACGCTGGGCCCCGTACCCGAACTATCAGCATCTTTCGGCCACCATCTCGGGACCCTGAAGATATCGGCAGGTGGAGCAGGAACATGCAACACGACGAGGGCAATCCAGTCGCTGCTGTGGCCAACACCAGCGGGGACGGGAAACAGGCTGATGTTCAATAACATAGTAATTTCGACGGTTTTATGTACACGTATGCTACAGTCAACAAACGTGTAGGTGACTACGCACTACAATAAGCTCGAGACATAAGTTAAGTAGTACGCGGACGCAAACGCTAGGGTGGGTGCTGTGTGGACGAGCGAAGGGCTCAGGCCAGTCGACGGGATGCGGGGTATAGAGTGTTCAGGTGGAGTCGCCCACTCGCGCGATGCAAACAGGCTCAATGAAGATATATCCAGAGGCTCCGAGGAGGGGGCGGGGATCTAGGCGGTGGCGTACTGCCTGCAGCAGTAGTCGAGGAGCATGCCGGCCCAGATAATCAGGCCCGTGAGGCCGTTCGACTGCAGCAAACCAACCACCGTCAGCCCACTGCCCGCCGCTGCACAACGCACGCGCACTCACGTTGAACTTCGCGCCGCCGTCCGCGGGCACGTCGACCCGCCATGCAGAAAATTGCCACACAAAGTGCGCCGCGGCGCCGCCGCAGGACGACGAAGTACGCCGCGCCCTGCTGGTTCTGCGCGCCGGCGTACGCGATGAGGGCGACGAAGGCGCAGGCGAAGGTGGCGAGGATCGGGCGCACGTGTGCGCCGAAGAGGAGCGCGGTGGACTTGACGCCCGCGGCGACGTCGTCGTCGCGGTCCTGGCACGCGTAGATCGTGTCGTACACGATCGTCCAGCTGTGCGGTGCGTCAGTGCCAGGGCACGGGCGGGAAGGTCAACGGGGTTGGGCGCACCAGACTGTGCCCGCGAAGAAGGTCCACACGACGGCGGCGCGCGTGTTGTCCGCGGCGGTCATCCACGCGACGGGGTAGCCCCAGTTCATCGCCAGTCCTGCGAGGGTCGCGCAGACATGTCAGCGGCCGTTCCAGTGCTCGGACAGCAATGACGTACCGAGCCAGGCCTGCGGCCAGTACGTCCAGCGCTTCATGAGTGGGTAGAGCGCGTGCAGCGGGAAGATGCCCAATATACCGACCAGCGCACTGCAATGCAGTCAGTGACAATTCGCAGAAGACGGCGGCGGAGCGGCTTACGCGGTGCGGTTGGTGAGGAAGAGCATCGCGGTTGTTGGGGACCATGAGGACGAGGAGGAGGACCCACGCTTCGAGGACGGAGACGACGCCGGAGGGGAGCGGCCGTGTCCTGCAGCGCTCTAGGGAAATCTAAGGAGGAAAACAAGGCGGGTGAAGGAGGCGGGGACGTACCGACTTGCCTGTCGAAGTCGATGTCGCAGATGTCGTTGAGCACGCAGGCGGCGCTGTGCATGAGGGTGCTGCCGATGCCGAAGTAGAGCAGCTGGATGAAGAGCTCGGAGAGGGATGTGCCGACGGCGTAGCCCGCCATTGTCAGGCCCCAGGCTAGCAGCATGTGAGCACACTGAGAACACGGTAAATGTTAGTCACTTACCACACGGCCAAAACATGAGCGTATTGCCCATGACCGACTTGTGTAAGCGCATGAGCTCGACATAGCCGCGTAGCTTGGATTTTGCGGGCTTGGCAGTGTCGAGAAGAGAGTGGTGAGCGGCGGGGGCAGGCATTGTGGCGAGAAGGCGCAGGAGGCAGGAGGTTGAAGACTGGGTGGACTTCCAGCATGCCCTGTGGTTTTTATACGTTCACGCATCCCGTCCCGAGGCAAGCAGACGTGACGAAAGCAGGCATGTCGGGAGTCTGCGTAAGACGGCAGCACGGCCTGCCCTGACGTAGGGCGTCCGCGAGGGCGTGTCAGGGGCGCAAATCGGGCACCGTCGCCCTGACAAAAGAAAGCATATGAATAATGCGATCATCCAGGACCGTCGCCGGCCTCGCAGGCTCGCGCACTCACACGCGCACGCCCAGCGCGCCCTCGCTCGCCGCCACGCCGCGCGCCTCGCAGGCCCGCCCGCCGCACGCGGGGCGACATCGGGTATGTGCCCTGCCTCCCGGCGCGCGTTTGTCCACGCTCTTGCCCCAGACGGCGGGCGACATACGTGCGCCACCGCAGGCCGCAGAGATTCATTAACCGGGTCCTCTTGAGGGATCCACGGGCAGACAATGCGGACGTGATAGCCGCCGAATCTGGACGCAGACCCAGCGTTCCGCCGCGTGCTGGAGCTGAGAGCATATGAGCCCACACGGCCTTCCAAGTCCGTTCATGGAGAGATGCGGGGACATACCGAAACATAAGCACCGCGAAGAGGTCATCTCCGCAACTGGCCTCCGCTGCTCTGTACGCCGGTCAGCTTCGCCCCCTCGTTGACGCCCAGACGTCCAACGAGCTAGTGTGCTTGTCGCCAACAGTGGTTGTCATGCCGTTGACAAGCCGAGACACCTGTGGAAGTGCAAGAGGGTGCACACACAGACTCTGATAGCCGGCAAACATATCGATAGATTGTCGCACCTGAACGAGCCTGCCGCGCCTCTGGCCCTCCACGAAAAGCTGCGAAATAACCGGACGCCGCCGAGTAAAGTTGGACCGCGCCCGGGGCTGCAAGCAGGCACGGGACGCTGTTTCGGGAGCCGCTCGCATGCACGAGGCACAGATTGGGTGGTGATGTCCTTGGGCGGATGCGGAACCGAACGCGTACGCGACCTTGCTGCCACGAGGCCTGTCTTCTCCTCGTAAATGACCGGGCCGCCGAGATCTACGTCTGGTCGCGCTGAGCGAGCACAATAAAAAACCGGGATCCCGATGGCTGATCCCCCTCCAAAAGTCTAAAGGCAATCTGCGGCGGCGCACAAATGACTAGGTTTCGTGGTGCTACATTGCTTGGAGTTACCTCGTGTGCATATGACGCGGCGCGGGCCACTGTAGTATCGAACTCCGAGAATAACGACCGGAACTGGGAAAGGCGGGTGGCGAGCCATATGGCGAAGTCCTCCATTGCTTCTTCTCCGCTGGCGCACGAGGCCTGGGGCACACTGACCTCCGGATGCAGTGGGCGGAAGTGCGGCGCTGGTCATACGATGGAAGGGGAACCACCCAGGGTCGACTTACGCGTATTTCCTGGAAAAATCAATGAAATACTACAGAAAACACCCGTGCGTTAGACCCATGCGGCCGAATTAAGCGAGGGGTAGGTCGTCGACGAAGAGAGGGTGGGCCCAGAGCAGACGCCTGGCCCTCAAGTGAATGGGGCTAATGTTAGATGTGCCCCAAAGCCACAGACTGCAGGCGTATCAATTACTGGCTACATCTAACGGGCGGAGAAAATCAGCAGGAGAAGACGAAGGCTGCGGGAGACTCACTGCTCACTGTCGGCGACGCCGCCGCGGAACTCATACTTGAAATGGTCACGTCTGTGGGAGCCCTGGGCCTCGTAACACATGATCACAGCCAAGTGCAATAACGGTGTCTTGCGTACATCATGGCAGTAGATGGTTCAGGAGAAGATCCGTTAATTTACCTGACGACCACTCGAGCAAGTGAAGAATGCCTAAGACCGCGTGGTTGCTCCTTCTTGAACCTCTACCGTCGTCCAGGCTCTGTGCAACTCGGATCGCTAACGCGGCTTTGAAGCCTCGGAGGAGTCGCCGACGGGGTCTTCACCGCAACACAGCGTGTGCAAAATATATCAATTACCAACCCGCGAGGGCAATGCGCTCTGTCAACGAAAGGCGGATGGGCGTTGTTAGAGCATAAGGTGTTGCGAGTCTGGACGAACCTGTGCCGCCGCAATAGGGGACCTCCGTCGCGTGAGGTAAGTTTCAGCCAGAGCACAAAAAACCACAATACTCAGATCTCGCCCTCTGCAGCAACATCACCGCTGAGCGAACGGCATAGAGGATCAGGATGTGGTAAGTTTTGCTTCGACGGTTTCAAGTTGCAAACCAGCCTGGCAATCGGCGTCTATCGGCCATACGCGCGGAAGCCGAGGAACAGCGCCTAATCCATCAAGCTCCGAATAAATTCTTGCCACACCATCAAAGCGGAGCTGTATCTGAGATTGCAAGGTTGCGGACGCGACGGTCCGGACAGCTGCCATGCTCTGACGATAACTCTCATGACCATGAGCCTTTCACTGCTTTAATTATGGAATCCTTCTCATGCGCAATGTGATTGCGGCAGTACTATAAGTACGATCTTTATGGCGTAAGTCTCACAGTCGAACTCTCACAAGTTCTCTCAACCCGAGGCGAACTATGACACGGGCGCATCTCCAGGACGAGCTTTTGCGGATTGCAACCCCTGTGATTGCTGAGACACGCTACGGCAATGTGCGCGGAGGAAGGGCTGCAACTGGAGCCGCGGCGTTTCTAGGTACGGGGCACGCATGTTAACTGTCGGTGGATGAATGAGTGCATGTCCGTGCAGAGGTTCCGTACGCGGTGTTGCCTGGCCGTTTCCAGGATCCATTACCGCTGCCCGACGAATATCGATATGAAGAGAAAGCTTACACCTACGAAGCATCATGTGAGCAGGCTCGGTGTGCCCTCGAAGTCATGAGCGATAATCTACTCCGTCTAGACTGCGCCCAACCGAATAATGACGGCCAGGCGGCTGGTGAGCGTGCTACTAGCGTAAATGAACCTTGTTGCTAATTTCTGGTGCAGGTGTTCCCTTCGAGGATAAAGTTGGGCTCGGTGAGCCCACCGAGGATCCGTATGGGCTCGCATCTCATTTGCATGCGGTGGAAGTTAATAAAAGAACAGGCTGTTCGTGAATATCGTCAGTCCACCCTCGTTTCCAGCCCAGACGGGCTTTCCAGTTAAGGTGTACATACACGGAGGGTGCGAGTCTCCATTTTCGGCGTACCGTCTGCACCCCTGATCCTCTCTTCCAGCTTCCTTCAGTTCGGCTCTCCGCATGGCATAAGCGGGCAAGCTCAGCACATTGCCGCGGAACGCTCCGAAGTGTGGGTGAACATCGGCTACAGGCTCTCTGCCTTTGGCTACCTGGCGAGCGACGAGCCCAGGGTCGCCGGAAACTTCGGCTTCAAGGACCAATGGCTCGCTCTACTGTGGATCCGAGACAACGTAGCGGCGTTCGGCGGTGAGCTATCAGGTTGCGTGATTACCTGACGCCATGACCTCATGCGCTCTCTTCAGGCAATCCCAAGGATATTCAATTGTACGGACTCTCAGCAGGTATGTCTCTGGCGAGACTGAGGGAAAAAGCTGATGCTCATTGCGCCGTAGGAGCCCATTCTGTCCATCAAATTCTTCATCACGTCTCGAGACTGCCAGATAACGAAAAATCCCCATTTCAAGGAGCCGTCTTACAATCTAATGCGATAATGTAGGGTTCACTACATTGGCCGGAGATGTCGTTTATGAATTCTTCCCACAGTCTGCCCCCAAAGACACCAGCCGAACTCAGACCTCAACTCCAAGCCTTGTGTAAAGCAGTCGGCGTCGACCCTTCCGCTTCTGATGCACTAGCGAAGCTCAGCGACCCCGACGTAGTGTCCACGAAATCCATTACCCACGCCATCGAAACCGACGCCGTAGGAACTGAATACGGCACTTTCCGCGGTGCCCTGGACGGCGACTGGCTCTCTACTACTCCAAGCCCCATGGAATGGCAGCGCAGCGGTGAATTCGCTCGCGCACTCAAACGCAAAGGCGTTCGCACCGTCGTCGTCGGCGATCTCATTGAGGAATGGTACCTCTACTCCATCGCGCACGGGGCGATCCACAGCATGGAGGAAGTCAGACACAACCTCGAGCGATACTACCCGGTCGACTTTGTCGAGAAGGCCTTGAGGCTCTACGACCCCGTCTCCAGTGGCGCCCCGGTGGAGGCCTTCATGAGGCTTTTTGGCCAGATATCGAGTGTGGCCCAGGTGCACTGCCCGGTCCGGATCCTTGCTCGAGACTTGACGAACGCCGACTTCCCTGTACTGCGCTACGAGATCGCGTGGACACCGGAACAAGTTCGGCCGCACGGTAAGGCGTATATATCGTTCTCCTACATTCCATCTGTACTCACCGACGAACGCGTAGGTTATGTCACCCATGGTACCGATAGAGCGATCTGGGCGTTCATTCTCCCCGCGCTCGAGAGTGCTCAAGTCCCGGTCGCCCGCGCGTGGCTCGATGCGATAGCCAGCGAGGTTGCGCAGCTGGAGCAAGCGGGAACGGCCAAGCACGCCGTCAAACGCGTATTGGCCTTGACGAAGGACCAGAAGATTCAGTGGCAGGATGACCAGTTGTGGGAACAGTACATGCGTTTGGCGTCTGCCCTCCCCAGGCGAGCAGTGATGTGGCTATTCAGCGGGGTAGCTAGATAATGTGAGTGCTATGCCTATGCGGCGAGCGAGATGTGCTGATACCTGTCTCAGTTGAGATTTACATGAATAGGACCGACAAATACCCTGTATTATTGACAGCGACTGGCCCGAAACAATCAGATCTACACATTGGCAGACATAGCAAGGCACTCCTACCATACAGTGCACGTCACACATTGCACCGCTCTTATGGTATGCTATGTCTGCGTATTTGTATGACTGATAACTTTCTTCCCCGGGAACGCTGGCACAGTAAGGAGCGAAAAATCTTGATACTGCCGCCAAGGACTCTTAAATACGGCTATTAGCATCGCCTCCCCTCCGCACGTCGCGCATTAAACAGCCTCCTATTTTCTAGAAACTCTACGGACAATGCGAACATGTTCGGTAGTGCTCGCGCGGCGTCTTTAGACCCGCTGGGCGACACCGCCCCGATCACCGATGCGCGCTTAACGTCAAGTCACAAGTACACGTCCTGGGGTAAACCGGACGGCTGTCTATGCGCAGGAACAACGGCAACAATGTCGCCTATGTCGGCCGAGGAGGCTGTACGCATTCTACCAACAGAATGAATCGTGAGTTTCCTGTGCAAGGCTCGCTGGAGTTGATCTATAAATACAGCTCCTGAAGCTCTTCGCGTTCGCACACACATTTCCCCCGCGCCTACACACCCGCAGTTCAGGATTACCAAACTATGAGCACTCACAGTTTCGAGCTTGAGAACACCACCGTCGTGGGTGGTCCGCTGTCTACTACGGGCGACGACTACCGACAGGATCCCAGCCCGAAGATCTCGAAACAGCGCATTGACAAGCCTGGCGCCAGCAGCCGCCACCCGGTGAACAAGAACTTCCTCTCGAACGTGGACTATCTTGAGGCAGAGCGACCGTTCTTTGTCACTATTGGCAAGGACGGCTTGATTGCTGCACTTGAGAAATTGGATAAGCAGTTGCAGGTGAGCGGACCAGCGTGAAAGTCACGAACTACTTCTAATTCTTCTTCCTCGACAGGGCTCGGGAACGCATATACTATCACATAAGGTAATGACTAGGATTTTTGAGTGCACGTCCGTTTGCTGAGTAACCTTGTAGAAACCTACAGATTGGATTGGGAAAGAAATTACCCCGGACAGCTTGGACTAATCAACCACGGTGGCTTGCCCAAGATTTTGACACGCGCTGGGAGGTATCCCGGCTTCCCGCTTCGTAACTGGTGGGCACGAGAGTGGTGTGGAACACAGGGTTGTACGTAATTTTGACCGTACTCTGAGGGGACAGCGCGTTTATTGTCGCGTAGTATCGGACACCGTCATTTCGTTCCAAGGGCTGACAGTGGTCCAAGTCTCCCAGAATCAAGTAAGTACCACCAAGTCTACGATCGACCACCGCACAAGTTGACTCAAATTTGATCCAGGCTGCTGTTGTCTCAGACCCTCAGGTAGGATCGTCTGACTGCATCTTTCGGTATGACTCGTGCTGAGTATTTTTTCCATCTAGAACCATATCTTCGTTATCATGAATTCTGGCTTCGTTGCTTACGCTGTGGAAGGCACCTACGACGTGCTCGCCATCGTAGATCAGACACATCTGCCTACGGCAGTGAAGGACCACGTTACCGGGGCCATTCTGGGATGGTGAGCTATCCTTGGCTTTCTGCCGCGTAGGAAATATCTAAACGGCTCCCGTAGGACGGATGAGATTACCATGCCCAGTTCAGTCGCAGGCGGCGCAAAGAAGAACTACGTTGTTGCCTTATTCTTGAACATTCCTGCAAACAACTGCGCTATCTTGCAGAAGGGAGATGATCTTGAGCTTTTGCCCGCTGGCCAACATTACATCACCAACCCCAATGTTACTTTGCGTGGCATGTACACCTTAGGAGAGAACCAAAGGAGATGCCGACCAAAGATATGTCAGTATTTTGCGCCAATTTTCGTGCGCTGCCTCTGATTGCCTTGTAGCTTCACCCGCGATCAAGTCCCAGTCGGTTTGACCATCTACCTCAAATGGTGAGCGTGATCGTCATATAGTTCAACAATCAGCTCATAGTGTCTCTAGGCAGCTAAACGAGCCCCTCAAGGTGCGTTGGTACCCAAGGTAGAAGCAGCTTCAACACTCACCTTGACCGTTCACTGCTTGTAGCTGGCGACTCACGGATACAACACGCCCTACGACGCGCTGAGGTGAGGTTACTCGAACTATGGGCTCTTACACGTGCCTAACTGCTTGTACAGGGACAAGACGCAATCTATCTTGACTCAGATTGTCGCGCATTGTGAGTGGTGTTCTACAACCCCCGCATTTCCGCTTTATGATCTGTCTTGTTTGCGCATGCAGTGGATTACAGCTCCATGGTGAAGCAACGATCCCTTGGTCCCGATAACATGGACGACGGAACGGACGCGTCTTCGCCATTCCTCGATGCGCTGAGGACACGTGCAATGGATGATCTGCATCTTGCTGCACTGGAGTACGGCATCGTCCTGAAGGATTTGGGTGCGTATACCGGGTTGCCCGAGATGTTCGCGACTTACTATGTGATTCTTCGCAGCTGTTATTGACAGACAATTCAAGGGTACGTATTACCTATTACGGCAAAAATTGGTTCGCCATTCTGATCATTCTGCAGGAGAGATTGCAGCGACGATGGATAAGCTGACAACGAGGGCGCTCCAGGCTCAAGTGGAAGCTGCTGTGAGTTTATAACTCAGCGGCTACGGTAGAGCGAGAGAAACTGATAATGTCTTCACTTCAGAATGTTGATCGCGAGAACAGCAACAAGATCAAGCAAGAAGAGGGCGCTCTCTCCGTCGCTCGGGTCAAAGCACAATCTCAGAACGTTAGTACTACATATTGTTTCCGCCAATTTTGTTCTGATCATTGTGACTGTTTCTCTTGTAGACCCGAGCAGATGCTGAGGCTTACAGCGTGGTGGCGGCTGCCAAAGCTCAGGCTCAGAGGCTCCAAATCGAAGCCGAGGCTCAGGCTAAAGCCACACGTCTCGCCGCAGAGGCTGACGCGGAAGCCATCAGGATCAAGGCCGAGGCCGACAGCAAGGTCAATGATCAGTTCGCAAGGGAGATGGAATTCCGGAGAATGGAAGTCGCGAGGGTGAAGGCGTTCGGGTCCAGAACTGTCTTCGTGCCCACCGAGGGCATGGGAGCGCAGATGGCCCAGGCTATGACCGTCGGAATGGCTGCCGGAATGGGCTCAGACGCAAGGAAATGATTCCGTTGATATGTATACCTCTGGACTTCTTAGGATACCCATGGAGCTCTCCTAACATACTTGAGACCATAATGCATTTTATTCGTTCGTTTAAGATCGTTCTGGCACTGTAACCGTCACGAAGTCACATGGACAACCACGTGTGACCATCACTGTCACGGGCTTCGCCAAGCGCGCTTGAAGCTGATTCAAGACCTTCCCGCCGACTGCGACATGGCGATTCGACAGGCAAGGACAGATGGACGTGCATACGACGAGTTCCGCCCTGTAAGCATCAAATATGAAGGTCTGGACAGAGTGGACGGCTCAGCGCGATTTGGGTTCGGTGAGTGTTCAGCAAAACGAGTCCCTTTCGCGGCTAACGGGAACACTAAAAGAAATCCTAAATCTTCCTAGGTCAGACACTCTCACTGGCATCTCTCTCTGGCCCCATAGAAGTTAGGCCCAACCACGAATTACCTTCACAAGCGACCTTGGAGATCCACATCCGACCCCTCGCCTCCGTACCCGGTACAGATTCTAGAGCGCTCGCAGCAACTCTCAAAGCTGTCCTCAGCCCTTCACTGCTACTTTCTCAGCATCCTAGAAGCCTTATACAAATTGTCGGACAAGCACTTTGCGGCACTGAATCTGGAAGTGGGCTCGGCAGCGTCGGTAGAGGTTTCAGTCCAAGTCTGGTCGCCAGTCTCGTGAACGCATGCAGTGCCACCCTAATCAACGCAAGCTCTGTACCGATGAAGGGTGTCGTATGCGCTGTAGCAGTCGGACGCCTGCCGTCTAATGATGCTTCATCTGGACCGCACCATATGGTCCTGGATCCATCCGAGACGGAGCTCCCTTCTCTAGTCGGCGGAGGGTGCTTTGTATTCATGTTTTCAAGTACCCTTGCCTCCTCTTCAGCACCAGCGTCGGATATACCTCAATCCTCCCTGCTTTGGACGAACTACACTGCGACTTCAGGTTCCATCGATGACGCAGAGCTGACCGAAGCGCAGACTCTGGCCCGGCAAGGCGCAGAGGCGATCTGGAGGCTGTTGAGGGATAGCTTGAGTGGTCATGATGGAGCAACGAAAACAAGTAGCAAAAATGAACCTAGGGTCGCGGCCGTAAGAAGTGTACCAGAGCTCGACGATGACGCGATGGAGATATAACTTGGTGGGTACATATCACGTTTCCCCTTCAGTGTGCTGATACAGGAAGCAGTGTTGTTTGTTTTACATTGCTGCGGTTCAATGCCAATCTCTGTAATATCGCTCGACTGCATAGCGAAGCCTGTGCTCGGCGCTCTTCCAGTACGACAATATTATCTCTCGTGCTTCCGTGCGTGAACCCTCCTTCTACTCATGCAATGGCATTCTCACGCCCTTCGTCCCGATCCCAGGGCTGCCAAAGCGGGCACATCTTGGTGACTCGAAGACGTGTATTACCGCCTGGTGTTGCCTTACTTGGTTCACTGAAAGGAGCAGTCTGCTTTAATATTCGTGGGAACCGTCAGATGCCGCCCTCTCAGTGGTTAATGAACGGACTTCTGTCTCATTGCATCACGGCGCACGCTTAGCTCTCACGGCTTCCCGATGAAGAACATGAACCACCACCGCCTTGCGACCCACCATCCGCCCGTTATAATTGCGAGGAGGGCACAGTTCGTACCCCCGACTACTCTCATGCTCCTCTCTTGCTGTGCTCTACGATTCTTGCAGTGCCGCCAAGTATCTTTGCCAACATCACTTTGCGCTGGCACTTTGTCTCGTCCCAAAGGTCGCCGCGTGCAGCCTTCTATTCGTCTTGTGTCACGAAAGCTCGCTTGACTCTTCGTATCTCGGCAATGCTGTTCACTGATCGAGGATTTGGGGCGCATACTTCCTACACAGCACTGTTTGACTCGACTTGAGTACTTCGCCTATCGCCAAAGAAAAAAGGCATCTGCGTCTTTAGACGACGATCGATAATTCCCTTACGAGTCACTTCGAGCATCGACCGCGCCAGCCGACTTACAGCTCGGTGCAACGACCAAACTGCCCGACGGCGCTTCTGAGCCCGACGTCGACACTGCTCTCCGCTTTTGGAAGGTGTCGTCAATGCACACTCCGACGGGAAGCTCGCCGCTGCCAGTACTTACATGCGACCACCTCAGCTGTGTGTTGGCTGCACGCGACGCCGAAAGTTCATCTGAGTACCTTCGTCTACTCTCTATAGCATACTTTCACAGCACTTCTCCATCGCGTTGTCAACTCTTTATTTCCTTTTCAAGTTGTCCCCACGGCTTCCGCTGCACATTATGCTTGACCTACAACCGCCGATAGCAAGACCGTATTGTTTAGTCGTGCAAGGTAAGCAAAGCATTCCTGACCGATATATGTTACTCACTTATTGTGCCTGTGGAGCCTAGTTCGTGTTACTGTAAACTACGGGGTCAGCCCTTCGTCATCTTCGAGACGGAAGTCAAGCAACCAACAGCTGTGCGGTGGTGGGCGGTATTACACCTAATTTATATGCGTTGAATTGACCTCTGCTGACCAGCGCATCCCTTCGCGTTTCGTCCATCCACTGCGCCTGCTATTCCAGGATACAAGGGCCCTTGATGCGCGTTGAAATTCTGTCACTCAAGGTGCGCCCTGCCATCCCTCAGTTTTGCAGCATACATAGAGCTCAAACCTGGTAGAAAACGCCTACGGCTGCGGCACTATCTTGCGACACCATTTAGGTCACGTATGGGTCCATGTATGCGTACTGGGCAGGGCCTTCGAGGGCTCAAGCACTGCGCCAACCACAAATTCAAGAGCGCAGAAGAGCGCCCAGGACCCACATCTGCCTCGTTGCATTCCTCGCAGTGCCAAAACAAGACACGCTGGTCCGTTGAACTGCACTCTAATCGCTGTCCATCCTCCTCGAGGCTTCGGGCGAAGCGCCCTCCACGGCCTCATGGCGGGTTGAGGCGTACTTAACTGCCCGTACGCACGCCGCCTCGAGGGCCTATACTCCCTCTCGTCTGTTGAGTGCTGCATCTCTGGACGACTTCCAGTATGCCTCACTTTTCGTTTACTCGTCGTCGACTGCCATCACACCGCTCATCAGTGAGTTGAAATGACCGATCCATCCGCTCGTATCCCTAGCCCCGCGCTCGTCGGTGGAGTTGATCGTCACAACACGTTCTTCAGCGGCGCCAAACGCGTTTATGTCCTCGCCGAGCATAGCGACAACAAATCCCGAGCAACGCCTAGGTGAGCTTGTGTTCATAGGAAGATCTGACTGAAACTCATAAGGATTTGTATCCAGGTTTCGCGATGTGGCGATGCGGTGATGTGGCGCACTGTAACTGTCGAGTTTTCGGCACTCCTCGCACTCACCTTCAGAAACCTAGTTCACGAATGACTTTGGTGGCAAGAGCGCATCGTTCTTGAACACCTTCCTAATCCGAAGCGCGTCGGGGAATCGTCCGCCATCTATGATGTCTCGCCGCCCTCTCCCGCCGCCGCATACCATTTGCGGCACGCCCACCCCAAAGTCTGGCGCATGCGGCAATCTGGCCTTGTCTCGCACCCCCACGGCCCACGTCTTCCATCTTCAGATTCTCCACGGGCCTCCAACGCCCCGAGCCCTTCTTCCCGTTCGGTGCTGATCGTCGAAGGGCCCTTTTCGAATCAGCAATTCGCCTGGGGGCCCCCTCAGCGCTCCGTGTCTGCGCCAGGCCATGCAACCATCTGCTCACGCTGCTTCTGGAAGCCCCCCCCCCCCGCCGTGGCGTAACCAGGGCTGGACGCTCGACGGCGTGTGCCCTTGTCTGTCTCTGTTCAATGGATCCTCCTGGACGCTCGAGGCGGAGCATCTGCGCGGTGGCCATCGCCGAGGAAAGCCCTGAGACCTCGGAGGGCATGCACGGATTTCCCAGCGAGAGCCAGCTATCGACCGCAGTTTGGTGCGCGCGCAGGTACGCGACAGCCAGGGGCGCCTGGGTGACGTCTGCAGGGCGGGTGGGATGCATGACCGAGGGCACGGAGGTCTATTGCTGGTGCGTCTGTACGTACGCCGGCTGGGCCATCGATGGGCACTGAGTACACTCGCCCGCCGCTGCAGACACCCCCGACTTCTGCTCGGCGATAGCTCTCACAAGCTTCTGCACACGTGTCCGCTGCACGTGGGGCCGCCGTGAGTGACGAACCTTGGTGGGTCTGAACAGCTGCCTTCCTGGGCCGTTCACTCCTTTCCCGCGCTTTTTCGCCCGCTGAATGCCATGCCGTCTAGGCGAAGGAACGCGCGGCGGACTTGGAACCTTGTTCTTGAGTCAATTACTCAGAAATCAAGATGCCGGCAGACGAAATTTCGTTGGGTTTGAACGTCGTCTATCCAATGGGCGAGAGCAGATAAACTCTCGGTAAACTATATACAAGAAGTATTTACAAATAAACAAGCAAGGGGACGCCGAATAACCAATGAATAACGGTGAGCGAGCAGAGTCTCTGCGCTAATTGACGAGCCGTCGCCGGCGGGAATATTGATACAGGGCTACAGGGACAAACAGGCCATTCCGTGCCGGCGCCGGGCGATAGAAATACAGTGGTACAACATTTTCTTTATGAGTAGGATGAGTTCGAGTCTCGTTATGGCCGGATAGACGAGACGCAGGAGACAGCCGACATCTTGGGCACACGATATTCGCCGAGGCACGCACCGCGACATCGGCTGACTTCACAGCGCGTACGTGGGAACAGACGCTGGGAACGGTGGCGATAGCCCGCCGTCGAAAGACGCCAGCTGCTGCCCCGGCCGGCTCGCCTCGTAGCACGCGAAGTCGAGCTTCGAGCCGAGCCCGTACTCCTGGCGCGAGGTGGTCGAGCGAGAGCCCGTCGGTCGGGTATGGCGAGACGTGTTGGTGCATGAACTCGAACGTGTTGTCGTAGTCGCCTAGCGAGGAGGCGGCGATGCGCGGGACGGGCTGGACGGGCGAGTATGGCCCCTGCGCTTCGCAGGGCGTGCCCGGCATACTTGACATCGGCGAGGAGCCGTACGAGTCGTAGGGTGTGTTCAAGAAGGACATGTCCAACGGGCTGAACATGTCGTTGGGCGGCGAGTCTTGCGAGAAGACATCGTAGGCCTCGAACTGGGTCTGAAGAGGTTGTACACTGATGGGATCGCAGGCTTGGGGAAGCATTGGCATCGGCGATGATGACGTGAAAGAGAATGTGGCAAAGTCCTAATGCGATCATCAGCTCAATCAATGGTGAGTGTTGCACTGTCAGACTCACAAATGAAGGGTTGGTTTCAAGGAACGGCGAGGATGGGTAAGGAGAGGAAGGTGAGTCACAGACAGGAGCTCCCGGAGGCGTCGTAGTCTGACAGAACGCTGTATGCCGCAGGGGACTCGGGGATCGCGCTCGTCGACGGCTCCGGCTGGCTGCTCATCGCGCGAGGCTTCTTGTCAGAGTCCAACGCCACAAGGAATGGGAGATTCGAGTGCTCGGTATCGGGCACGGGCGCAGAGAAGGATCGCCGGTAGCTCCGCGCGGTGATGGGGGCCTCGAAGCGGGTGACAATCTCGGGAACGTGGTGGCGATCGAACTCAGCGATGGCCGCGTCGAGCTCGGCGCCCTTCATGCCCTCGACGAGCAGCTCGGCGATCTTCGCGCAGCGCTTGAGGTCCTTGGGCCCGACCTCGCGCACCTTCCGCTTCTCGGCGGCCTTGCCCTTGGTGTGCAGCGGGCGGAACGCGTACTGGGGGAACTTGCGCTTGTGCTCCTCGAGGGCCGCCTTCGCCTTGAGTGCCAGATCTGGCGCTCCTCGTGCGGGAGGTTCTGCCAGGTGAGTCCGATGATCTTCGAGAGCGTGCTGTGGTTCGTCTCGACGTCGGAGGAGACGTGCTGGTTCTTGATGAAGGAGGAGCGGAAGAGAATGAACGCGTTAGGGGACGCGGGATGTGGTTCTCAGGCTTCTTCTTCGCGTGTCCGGCGCGACGAGACGGGGAGGGAGTCTCTGCAGTCGGGGGGAAGAGCATGGACTCGGTGGGTGCCTCCTGCGGCGAGGGTGGGTCGAGGAAGGTGCCTGGCGTGACGGTGGGTGCAAACGCGATGCTCTGTCCGTTGACCGACTCCATCGAGTCTGACCTCTTCAGGACTGCGTTGGCGTTCGTGTCAGCCTTGGGCATGGCTGGCGTAGAGGAGGACATACCTTGGGCAGCCCCGTGCTTCGAAACTCGCGTGCGTTGGGCAGGCATGACGGGTGGGATCTGCAGGCAGCTCGAGTGATAGGGGAGGAAGGTAGGGGTGTCGCAAAAGAGGACATGTGTGCTGATTACATACAACTATATACAGCGTCCAGATTGCTGTGGGAATCTCGCCAACTCCGATGCACGAACCACCAGCCAGGCCTGCCCAATCACCGTCTCTCCCGCACATCAGCGTGGTCCAGGGCCTCTCGCCATCCCATCAATTCCGCCGTCTCGAGCGAACGTCATAAATTAAGCAAGCGCAGCCCAGAACAGCGGTACACACAAGGTTCTCGCAATGCCGCCGCGCTCGCTAATCTCGAGGGTGTCCTCATATTACGTTCATTTTCCCTCCCTCAGCTGAAGGCCTATCGAGAATTCCAGCCATTTTCCCCCGGCCTCAGCTGACGATGGGCGAGCTCCAGTGCACGCCGGTCCTCGCCACACTGCACAGAATTCGCAGCATGGGACGACCCTCAGCGAGGGCTGCGCCATGCCAGCGCACGGGGCAATCTCGCATCTCGGCCAACGCCGCGCAATACACGCCCAGGCTCCCCACAAGGCCTGCCTTGAGGCGTGCTGGCCAAGTCGGCATCACATTCTCATAAGCGGGACTATGACGACCACGCTAGACCGACCCTTTCGTCAAGACTGATGTTCGACGCGCCCATGTACGTACAGTCGAACGTCGAGCTCGCGCCGCGGTGGCACGTCGACGACAGCTCGGCGCAGAGTGTGGGGAATTTGCCGCCCAGCGCATCATTCGGCGATCAGACTGCCCATTGCCCACCCTCGATTCCGATCGATTTGCGGGCAGTGCCCCATTGCAACAGGTCGTCGGGAATATCACAGATAATGAGCAGCAAGCGGTGCGTGACCTTCGCGGTAGCCTGGCTGGGTGGAGGGAGTGGAAAACAACAGTAGGGAAAGCCTTGTATTTTAGACAAGAGATCTGCAATCTAGATTCCGATACCGATACTTCCGTGAGATCTGGTTCCGCTGCGGTAGACTGCGATGCGCTCACTATACCCTTGGTGGCGGTGAAACATACGTGAACTGCTCACGACAAAGACCTCCCTCTCGCCACGTTCAAGCAAAATAAACCTGCCCGACGAGACCAGTTCAGGAGTAGCGGGCCGTGTACGCGCTCACATGGCCCCCGCCGAAGCGACGTTGTATTTCTCGGAGGGCTGGTTATCAGCAGATAGCTGCTCTGCGCAAGTAAGCACGTTCTTGCCATACAAGGGCACACCGAGCACCAACCTTGGCGCCACGCGTCTGCGCACCGTGATGCGGCTCGGTGCGCTCAATGCGGAAGTGCTTGTCCGTCACTCCATCGTCGGAGTCCGCACGCGGAAGATCCACACATTGCCGACTCTGCGCGCCCTCCAGAGTTGTCCAGCGTATGATGACCGCCAGTGCTTCTCAAGGTGCATGCAGTCTAACCTTGCAACGAGACAATGCAGTCGTGACGCACTGCGCCTGAGGGCGACACGATACCGGCCCACGTTCACCACCACCACCAGTTCATCCACTCCGTGCCGCACCAAACCAAAATGGAGTACCCTCCCTCGAAGTGCCACCTCGATGAACTAAGGCGGTGGTAGAACAAGGTTACGCCTGCTCCGCAGCGTATTTGACGTGACCACTTAATCTTACAATGGCCTTATTATCGCTTCGCTGCCTTCGCCTTGCCAACGTCGCGGCCAAAATGTCGGTTTAGCGACGCGCCGGTGCAGCGGGGGACAGCGGGTCCGCAAGTGCACCGCATTTCTGTTTTCTACAGGGCCTCGATGCAGGGCGGCGGCCTCGGCAGCTTCATTTCCGACAAGCCCGAGGGCGGGCCCAGTGTGTGGATATGGCGCATCGCATCAGCGCGTCGGCCCGCGGCTCATCTCTCGGAGGCCCGCCCTATCCACAACAAAATGCACCCTCAAGCCTCAGCAGCAAGCAAAGGTGACAGCGGAAGGCCACTTAGCGTGCGCCGTATGGCGTGAAACGTCCACGAGCACGGTACCAGCGTGTACGGCATCGCCGCTTGCGCTCGATCAGCCCGCCCTGAGTTAGCCTGGGAACAGCGCCGCCGCCTCCCGATGGGCGACGCACAGCGGCTGCAGTCTCCTGCCCAAACAGAGGCAAAATAACGGCCTTTTGCATGCTAGCGTGTGTGCGCAATGCGCCACCAGTGCTGGGCTCTGTGGGTGCCGTAAGGTGAGCTAGGTGGTAAGGAGTTATGGGCACGCATCGCGGGAGTGCCTAGCACCGCAGTGCCGCCCCGAGGGCTACCGTTGGCACCGAGCAGAAAAGTCGTCCAGCTACGACGGATATGAACCGCTCTAAAAGCCCTGATTGATGGCTGGAATGTATTCCACCTCGGGGCGCCATGGACACTACGCTGTTGTTGTGGTTGCGGAGGCACAGGTCGACGCGCGAAGCGAACAACTGCAGATAAATTACAACAAGACCCTCGCGTAGGTATTCGCTCTAGATCCAACAATGAGCCGTGAATCGAGCCCAAGACCAGGATCAGAGTTCACTTACCACGACAGCACCACGCCGTCCGCCTCAATCTCGACCTTCATCTCGGGCGAGACAAACCGCGCCCCAATAATCATCGTCGCGGCCGGCCGTACGTCGCCCAACGCCTCCTTCAGCGCCCTGCCGACGTCCTGCGAGTCCTCGTCCGCACTGACGAACATGCGCACACGCGTGATATCTTCCTTCCGGCCACCGACGGCGACGACGGCGCGGATAATTTCCGCGAAGATCGCGACAGCCTGGCGGTAGGCCGAGGTCGGGTGCAGCAATACACCCGTCCCGGGGTCAATCGAGGTCGTGCCGGAGACGAACACGAAAGGCCCGCGGCGTACAGCTCGAGAGTAGCCAAATTCAGCCTCGTACGGGTTGGCGGTCTGAAACTTGATGTGTTCTGTCATCTTTTAGACAAGGGGCTAAGGGCTAGTCTGCGGAAGGATGTCATGGAACTTCACGGTGACAACAAGGTGCGCCGTTTACGCACATTTAGTTGGCAAAGAGTACTAGGCTCCGGTTCGTGGAATTGTTGGCTAGTTAAAAACAGCTGTCGGCTATGGTTGGAGCGAGAGGAAAGGCTAGCGTGATGGGAATGCGTGTCGAGGGATACGATGTGCCCTGTGGGAGTCAGAATCAGTTTTCGCGCTCGCATCGATCGTTCTGACGAGTCATGCCGGTACTAGTAGCACTCATCCTGTTAGCGGCCACGACAAAATCTGTTGCCTTTACACCCCCTACGTTTAACGTCGTCACATTAGAAAGAATGGGGAAGAGGGGCAAGATTGCTGTTTCAGTAGCAGTGAATGTGAAGGGGTGCGGTTTGACCTACTTAGTGCACGAGAATTGCGGTTCACTGGGCGCCTAGAAGATTTCGTGCTTACGTCAGTTGAGATGACTGTATCCCCAAGTGAGATCTTCAGCATACCTTCAGCGCAGAGACATGCATCCCGTGTGTTCCTCGTCGTACCATGAGACATTGCACTTCCTGAAACACAAATTCCACAGCAAAGCCAGTGACGTTTTTAACATAGAGCACAAATCAGTTGCACTTGAACGCATCCGTGGAGTCTCCAGAATATAAGTTGAATCCGTGTTCTTGTCGCTGGCGCTACATCCTCCGCCTGTTGCGTAGTCCGGCGTCGTTTGCGGAGCATCTATCTCGCTATTCCTCTCTGGAACCAAATCATGCTGCTTCGGGACCGGGTGAGCGTCAACGCGCGCTGGCACAAGATCGAACTTTATGTTGTCCGAAATATCGCGGCAGATGTGGACGTCGGTGGCAGCAACAGCCGACGTGAGTACTGTGCTTCTTGATGCTGGCACGCCAGGCTTCTGCACGCCCTCATCGAACCTTGCCTGGCAGAGAGATCCCAGCAGACTGAATTGAGAAGCGTCGTGCAATGCGAATACGCGGACGTGCGAGGACATCCTTGTACTATTCGGGCGCCCGTGGGTGGAGGTGGGTACAAGGTTCTGCGAAGAGCAATTTGTTGCCGTCCGCAACACAGGGCTCCAGAGAAGAAGCCGTGAAGAAGTTAGATGGAACGATGTAGCCATGGTGTCGAGGGGTAGAAAACTCCAATGTCGCCCAAGAACCTCTGCGGTACGGCATACTCCCATTCCAAAGGTTCTCGGAATGCCGTTATGTAGATGGCCACAGGTCGGGGAGTACGAGTATGATGCATTGATGTCGCCAACGCATGAAATATAACGCCTCTATCCCCGAACGCTGGAGGCGATGCGTCGAATCGCCTGCGAATCGATGGAGCAATGAGTGTCCGCCGCTGGATTTCAGTTCGACGGTGCAGAGCGATAATTCAGGAACCCGCAAGTTAGCCGTGTGACAGGTATGGCTGCCATTCTCCGCACATAGAACGAGTCGTGTCGGCCAAGTGATCGAAAAGGAGCGTTTCCTGTGGCACCCTTATCTTCCCGTTGATGATGGACCAGACGAGCGCTGCGCTGTCCATGTCGGTCACGGCCGTGCAAATTGAATCGTGGCGAAAGCAAGTGGGGATGTACGCTGATGCTCAGATTAACCTGATAGAAAGGTGGCTCGTGCGTTTGAACTGAGAAGACTTCAGTGTTCAGCGCAGTCATATTTCTCCTACATCTTGGCCGACGTGAGCAATTGGCGCTCTCGCCTTGCACAGAGCATGGTGAAGAATGCGAGTGCGTACTGGAGTTGACGGCAGTTTTTTGTCGTCCAGCGAAACATAAATCGGGGCGTGGATCTTTCGTCCGTTAAATTGAAGAAATATGAGTGCGAAGACCGCCACAGATATAGCGAGGCGGCCAGAGGCGAAAGAGGAAGCTCTGACATTCGGTGTGAAATGGGTTGGTGTTTGTTCGAGTCAATCCGGCGTCATGCGACGTAAGGCCACCTTGCACCGAGCGAGAAGTAACGGCGCGAGGAAAGCTAGCTATATGCGCTTCTTCTGCCATAGGAGTTGAGGGATATCACTTCTCGGACACACAGAGCCAGTCCAGATGCCAAAGGCGACAGGCAGCGACGACCTTTGGGAACGGGCTGCAGAGCGGTCGGGTCGGCTTGAAAAGAGGTGAAAGCTTTCCAGCAGTAGCCACGCGTTGTCTCTCTGTGCTGCTCCATAGAGGCTGGCTGAGTGCGGCTAACAGTGTTTGTGCGAAGGCCGACCCGCCAACGAACGTACGGTAGGAGCTTCACTGGTTGTTGACATCAGATCGTCGACTCGGTGAGGGTGTAACAAACCAATCGCCGAGCATCGCCCGTGGCCGCCCGGAGTGACCAACTGTCCGACGTTTTGTAGGCGGATGCTTCAGAACGCTGATCCCATGCGCGAAAGAACTTGACTCGTTCCGAGGTATGCAGCGATCCCAGTCCGTCAAACCGTTTGACGGCTGGTAAGAGCTGGTGTAAAGTGTCTCGATCCGTAGGCCGCAAAGCTGGAGAAACGCTAAAAGCGAGGTAACGTAGAAGTCGGGGAAGAGAGACATCCCCTGGCATCTGCGGTGAGGGAAATAGAGGCCATGTTGATTTAACGTCGTCCATTCAGAGCCTAGCGCAAGCATCGCTATATAGGCGTGCTGGCGGCCATATGAGTCGAGAAGACTGGGCATATGCGCCTCCACTACCGTGGAAATACGGAGGTAAGGGGCGGCGGCGGCGGCGGCACTCCAGAGGCCAAGTCTTGGGTGACGGTGGTGGTCGAGGGGCAAGATGGAGTCCCGCTCTTACCAACGACGAGCCCCTTGTTATACCCTTACCAGAGGCTGGCTGAGAGTGGCTGACAGGCTTCGCGAAAGCCAGCCAGTTGCCGACAAATATACATAAACATGCGCGCCGATCGTTGATGCCGACGCTCCCGATCGGCGGGAGTATAGCAGAGTATAGCAGCCTCGTGGCATGGCGATCACGATCGTTGGGCGAGCACGTGAAACGGTTTGCGGAAGTAAACCGTCAGGCAGAGCGACTGAAAGTGCCTGGAGAAACTCACCGAATTCGTAGACGTGGCTTTTGAAGCTTGGAGCTTGAGACCTTGAGGGTGGAATGCTGTAAGAGCGTTCGCATCATGACGTATACGGTGACATACGTCCCTTACCTCTGGTCGACGTCGATAGAAAGCGAGCAGAGTTGTTGCGGCGCGGTAGGAGGTTGGACGAAAGAATTGTCTTGTATACAGTTTGCAAGCGATAGTAAACACATAAAAGCACAACATGGTACAAAAATACACGGATTCCTGTCATAATAATAATATCACCTCGACCAGCAGTGAAGCATGAAAACGACGCAGGTATCATACCTTCTTGATTTTCATCTCCCAATACCCATCTTTCCCCTTCGTCACTCCTTCCAGCCCGACCTTGTCCATCAAGAAGTCTACCCTCTTTACACCCTTCGCCCGCTCCTCCGCATTTGAGCCACATCTGTCTGCCCAAGCGAGCGCAATTCCTTCTCGTGCGGCCTCGTCCATCTCGTTGTTGTAGTAGTCTTCCGATGAAATTGGTGTCATCATGCACAGCCAAATAGCTTCGAACATCTCGTGCAATGTGACACCGACAGGATTCCTAGTCCGGGCTTCGATGTACCAAGGGAAGTGGGGACTGTAGAAGACCATCGTGGGCAGAGGCGGTTCACAAGCGTAGCGATTTAGATCCCACGGGTTCACGGCACGAGGCAGTTCTCGAAAGCGGATGTTGTCCGGGCTTTCTCGGAGGTCCAGAAACATTGTTGGCGAGGACGATGAATATCGAATATACGGATTTAAGGCGACTTTGGGCGTACTAAATGAGCCTGGTATAACGCGTCTTAGTACCCTTTGAAGCTGATGAGATTCCATGGCATACCTCTACGCGCCGCCGACTTCGGCCTCGGAGAAAGATGTAGCAGTGACCCAAGCGCTGCCAACGTAGGCGACCTAGACATCGAAAAATCCGATCTCCACTCGCGGGGTGGTCGCTTGTCATTCTCGCTCACAGAGCTTGTCCACGATCGCGCTCGGGATAGATCACTATTCGCCGAGGACGGACTCGAGTCCGATGAGAATGGGGTGCGCGCACGGGAGGACGACCGTCTGGTTAACGAGCGTGATGGGGACATCGATCCAAATCGCCCCTTCTCCTCCTCCCATTGCCGAGCAGCCTCTACGTGTACCCAGTCCTCATTCCCTCGCGCCACTGTTCCTGTGGGAATAGGCACCTGTGTGACCGCTGGTGACGCAGCAGGCCAGCCAGCTGAGGGTGGGGGCTGAGGAGGCCACATGGGTGTGAGGACCGTACCTCCCCAGGGCGACCCTTGAGGGTGTCCAAACCCTTCTGGTGCGGGAGCCGTGGCCATCCCCCATTGACCAGGAGAGTGAGCTTGCGGCCATCCGGCGCTACTGATCGCCTGCGCGCGTGCAGCGGCGTAGTGGTCGGGGTAGTGGTCGGGATAGCGTTCGACGAGGGGTGGCATGTCGTCGGCCATTGTTGCGCGAACGGAGGGGTATGCGATGATGTGAGGGTATATGGATGAAAGATAGTGAGCGAAAGGAGAGGTGGATGTAAATGAGGGAGCCTCGAGGCGTCGTGGAGGTCAGAGCCTTGAGGCAAGATGTGGGAGGCCGTATATCCGACCTTCCGGATACGGCGTCTTGGAGCTTGACGCCACGTCCTGGCGGTGAGGACACCAGAAAGGTAGGCTATCAACATCCTGCACACTCTTGGAGAGGCCATAACGTTGCTCGGATACGGCTACGCTCGAAGGAAGTCAGCCTGTGCGGTTGCGCAGTATGCAGCGGCTCATCAGCCGACCCAACATGATGCTGGTGGATTATCTGTGTCCTCCGACCGTTGGGGGCACAGTTGATAGATGGTAGGAGTACAATGCATACCACAGCCATTTACAAGCCTGGCAGTAACAAGAGGGGTCTTTATATCACCAAGCAGTGATTTACATGGAAAATATTGCTTGCGCTTGGGCGAACGCTAGCCGCTGCCGCTCAGTCACGGACGGTCCGCGGGTAACACTGTGTCACGGGCGCCACGTCATTTGCGTGACGTACGCGTGACGTATCTGGCAGGCTCGGGCCTCACGGTCCCCAAGTTTATTCGACACTACCACCACGCCTGCCCAGGCGAAACACTCTGTACCACCACATTTAATCTCACATGGTCCTGTTCGGCAATTGGTTTCGCAGGGTACGGGCATCATCTGCTCACTCATGTTCTTGAGCTCACAATTCGTGTGGCAGAGCCGGCCGGAAGACTATGAGCAGGTGCTAGCCCTGCTGGCACTGGACATCCAGAAACGCCAAGAACGCCTCTCGGAGATTCGTCTGCGAGAGCGAAGATGGTCACTCCTTTTCTCGGTTTATGCACTCGCTTCATGGGTCGCCTACGTCAGCCTGTGGTACACCGACTTCATTCCGACTCTAAGCGGTCACCCGCGGGGCTCGAAGTTTGAGAAGTCGGTGGAGGCGGTTCCTGTCTTTTCAGGCCCCATTGTGTGCGTGCTATATGTTCACTCAAAGCCTTTCGGTCAACTGACTACTGCGGTACACGTCAGAATACTATTTATTCGCCGTATCGTACAAATAGTCTTCACTCGCATAGGGGATACTGAGGGTACGTGTCATCGTTATCACACAAATGCGCCGCACCATTGACCCTAATGATAGAGAAACATCTGGTCACACTTCGTAAGCAGCAGAAGGAGAAGGTGGAGGAGATCAAGAAGAAGACCAACTACGACAGTACTCGTACTCTAATCGAACGCTACGACGAGAACACGGAGTCCCCACTGCGGAGGCGTGTCCCGGCGGGCGTCGTACCTGCTACTCCTACACCCATGAGAACTCCGAAGCAGACTCCCCAACCTGCGAGACTTGCGCCTCCTCAAACCCCTGCACAGGTTAATCCTGCTCTGCAGCAACAACTTTCTCGTGAGTATTCACTATACAACATGTCATGACATGGAAAATTGACTTTACCACGCATGGTCATGTAGCGTCACCGCTGAGGCCTATGCCGCCACCCCGCAAGCAGTGGTACGATAAAGTTGCAGACGCCATCCTCGGAGACGACGAGACCATCACAGCCGCCTCGTCGCGGTACGCCCTCATATGCCAGAAATGTTTCGCGCATAATGGCCTCGTCAAGGAGACCGTGTGGGAAGAGACTCGTACGTGACTCCGTTTTTCCTTATGCATTCATTGACACAAACCTTCTTCCGCACGAATAGAATACGTCTGCCCCAAATGCGGCTACTTCAATCCATCAGCAAGAGCGCTGCGTGAAAAGCGTCAGGGGGCCGCAAGTCGAGCTCGCCGTCGCCGCCCGCACCACAGCCCTTCGCGCCCCCGCTTGGACAGCCTGCCGAGCTGGCTATGAACGATATCGACCCTCGTGACTTGGAAGGACCAGCCAATGTGTGTCGATGGGGATGTTGGCTCTTCTTGATCTTATTCGTGTATATTATGTCCTTTTGACTACAACATTTGCATCTCTCTTACTGATGCAGATCAGCTAAGACGCGACGTTGGTGTAAGTTATGACCACAATACTCAGTTTCCGATGGTCAGACTCCGTTTCTGGCTGTCGATCGGTAAGGAGGGCTCTGCTCTACACGCGCAACATCCCTCTGCAATATGTTAACGGTATAAGAAGTTAGAACCTCTTGCGTGTATCAGGCCTCCCAGACTGCAAGGCCTTTATCTTCTATTTTCTTAGTTCTGAATTCTAAGAACTTTGAATGATTGCTGAGGTCTGGGTTCCAACTCTTGAGTCCTGACTCCTGAGTCCTGGGTATGACAAAAATAAGAAGGCTGTCGGAGGGGCTGAAATCCCACACGAAAACAAAGACGTTGTCTTTATCTACACCGAACGGGAATCGAACCCGTGCCGCTTGCTTGGAAGGCAAGCATGATAACCACTTCACCATCGGTGTGCTTAATTAAGTGTCGGTAATACATACTATCAAGGTAACCTCACCCTCTGCGACGAGATCATTTTGATCATGAGTAAGTTCAAAGTGGTCTACATTACTTACATATAATGTCCACTAGCATGCACCCGCCCAGCTACATATATACTATACGTAGCCATACATAGTGGTTTCGGTGGCGATATCGCTCGTATACCGCACGCACTTACCCTCTTTCGCCAAAACGCCTTCTCAAGCTGTCTTCCTCAACTCCCCAATGATCCTCTCATGACTCTTCTTCGCCGACAGCGCCCAGAGCCTAGGGACACTCTTGTCGTCCCTCTGCATACTCGCCTCGTAGAAGACCTCGTACGACCACGGGCCCACCCAGCCTGTTTTCAAGCATGCTCTGATCACGTCAAGCACTGGGAGGTAGCCCTCGAAGCCCTCCTGCTCTGCGTCGGACAGCTGCACGCTGGCCTTCTCTGTCTGTAGCGCTTCAACGACGCCGTCCATGAAAGGGAGCGGTCGCCAAGCGTCGGACCAGGCGTACAAGGGGTCGATGCCCTGCTGAGACGCGGCATCCTTCAACTGCTCCGGCGTGACCTTGCGCGAGCCGTCGGAGATCTGGAGATAGTATATCTTGTCGGCCGGGATGGTCTTTGCTGAGGTTCTCGAGGGATGCGCGGAGGGTTTGTTCGGCGTCAGGTAGGACGTACGACGGAGATGTTGGGGACGCGTAGGCCCGCGCTGCATTTGACGGTGTGAGGATGCGGACGCGAAGATGAGCTAGCGAAGAGGACGTACCGGCGATCTGGAAGGTATCAAGACAGAGACCAAAATTCGGTCTGTCAACGCGTTTACAGATCTCCCAGGTGTGCTCCCAGGTATTTCTGCACGACTACTGTTGTGAATCGTTTCGAACAGTAGCCGAGAATTGGTACGCACATATGAACCCCCCAAGCCCACATCTCATATGCGCTGTAGGGATTACGTTACGACCTTCACCTTTCGCGCCTCTGACTCGGAGTTCAGACATACATGCGAATTGGAGGATCCTGCTCTGGCAGCTAAGGCTGCAAGCTCCCGCAAGTCCCGCACGATGATATCGTAGTCGCCGCTGGACTCGGGATCATCGGACGAGCCGACTTGAATCATTGTACATTTCAGCTCCTACAAAATTTTCTTATAAGAGGCGGTAGAAGACGAGAGAGAGGCGCGAGCATACCTTGAATATATTAAACCACGCTTGTGCGCGGTCAAGGTTCTCCTGTCGCTTTTTCTCGTCTTGGTAGCCCTCGAACCTCGAGAACCTATCCAGACCTCCGTCCTTGCGTACGTTTCAGCCCACAGATGGTTCATGTACTTACGGGTGTACAACCAGCACATGCAGTCCTAGCTCTTCGCAAAGCGAGCCGATTTTCTTCGAAATCTGGAGAAGCTTATCCAG
This sequence comes from Terana coerulea, assembly GCA_024811115.1. Classification (NCBI taxonomy): domain Eukaryota; kingdom Fungi; phylum Basidiomycota; class Agaricomycetes; order Polyporales; family Phanerochaetaceae; genus Terana; species Terana coerulea. The sequence continues at coordinate 413,206 of JAKOGH010000142.1, forward strand.
ATCGCCTTGCCCGCTCTGGGTCCAACTCCTCGTAATCTCCATCGAACTCTACTCGCAGCGAATTTTTCGAGGTCTGGGAAGCCTATCTCTACCTCAGTGAAGCCGGCATCACGGATGGCCTGGAGTTTGAGGGGGAGCGTATGGTTGGGATGCATGCCCGCCGAGTCCGTCGAATAAGCTGGAGGAGTTGTAAATTCTGCCATGACTGAAGGTGCAAAGGAATCTTAGGGTTAACGCGTCAGCAAGTGACGGTAGAAGACAAGGTCAATATTATTTTCTTTTTACAGCACGCTTTTGTTTGGCCCGCGACTCTGACGATGCCATGCAGGTGCTATGATGGCGCGTGACGTCATACGTCGCGTCGACCAAACCTCGACGACTGGACCTCAACTTTGTACTACCGTACTTACCAAACACCAGGAAGTACAGGAAGTACGCGTGCCACGAAAGCGTAGTATAATTTGGCGAGGGTAAGCGTAATTTCTGCTCACCTACCGGCCGTTCAAAAGCTCTCGGATACTGTATCGATATAGCTTCGGTTTACATGTTTGCCACGAACCCGCGAAACGATCGACGTTGTACACGGGGCCGAATTCAGAGCTTTTAATCTACTATGGGCTGAAGGTAAGTAACGTCAATGGCGTCCACCTCGGCCTCTCGTACTGTCCCTACTGCCGGTCAGACTTGTGCCTCACTAGTCACTGTCAATGGCAATTCTGTTCGTGCTGTTGCGTGGTATTTCCGGGAAACTTGGGCAGCAAACCTGTGTTTGAATGCCTTTACTCTTCATCCCCATCCCTTTTTCCTCCCTGAAGCGATTCTTCAGTTTACAGAGCAATTGCTGCAGTGCCGCCGGTCCCCTGCGGCCACGAAGGAGAAGAGCGCCCGATCCAAACATGGACAAGCAACGCGTCTCGCGTTGTTTTGTCCCTGCTTGGCTCCTGGCGCCTGTCAGCCACTCCTCGCCAGCCTCAAAAGGCTTCGTCGTCCGCCCGGTCTTGTTTCTCCCCACTCTCACCTAAACCACTACCATTCACACTGCGAACCAGCTCTACAAAACTATTCACTAATCATCCCGCTCGACCCCCCTCTCAAGTACGCAATACTCCACCTTCGGTTCGTGCATGGGTCTCGTTTCCAACGTTCGCGTCGCCAATGTTCACCCCTGCAGCAGTAAGTCCTCGGCGACTAAATTCACGTTTTATTCGCACTAACATAGATATTCTTGACCTCTAGCACGTCCTCCCGTAATTCCTCGCAAGACTTCTCGATGACAGGCATAACTCTTCCAGGACTCACCGACTGATGGCCACCTGGCGGCCACCCGGTCGAGCATCTCCGCGATGGTGGCCTCTCCCGTCTTGAAGGCTTTAATTCCGCAATATCTCGCTAGAATTTCTCAATGGCCTCTATACCAGCATGCTCTCAGTTTCGCTACCCGCACCATGCCTGTCCGCGACCACCAGCTGCCTTCCATCACCGCTGCTGTTTACCGTAAGCAACGACTACACGGACCTATCGAATTTCACTGACACGATACTGTGCTCTACAGATCCTCACCCCGCAGACGTAGCTGTGATATCTGGGCAACGTTCTTCATCCGGCGACCTGTGTATATGCGGTCTGGCTCGTCGACCTTCTGGTACTTTTCTTGGTGGCCATCACCGTCGCTTGGTTCATTCCAACAGCTTCGACATTATTCTCTCCACCTGCGGCCATCTCTCTTGACTTGACTTCCTTCCGACCGTGTTCGGCCCCTCAAGATCGGCACTACGTCTACCGTCTCGTCTTCGCGACTGAATGTATGTGCCTTGTGGTATCTTGCTTGCTTCTCGGCTCCGGTCTCCGTGGATGTACTCCGACCTCGCGGACCCTTGGCTCGACTTTCTACCTGTAGGCTCTCTTCAAGTTCTTGCGGCCATATGCGGTGGGAAATACTTTATTGTCGTCCGTTCTGGGTATATGCGATATCTCTTCCGACCTCGCATCTCTTGGCGACGTTTGCTTCTCCACTTCTTTTGTCGATGGCCGAACTCACTGCTTGACTAGTCTTGTCTGCTTTTACTTTCCTAGTGCTTCCTAGGACCCCGACTTCTGGCGACGCTCCAATATCTCGGCACTTAACTGTCCGGCCGATGTCGCGTTATTTGCCTCATGGTCGGCGATGCTAGCTCTTCTACTCAAATATCTCTTTGTTTTCGCTCGATGGCCAGGCTGTCCTCCGACTTCATCCCCAACGGCTCGCATGCCCGCAATATCCTGGATTTACCGCACTCTGATTCCTGCATAGCTGGTCACCTTCCATGGTTTCTATCCCGCTCTCCTAAAGTATGGACAGCTCGGCTGTATTGATTTTGACTCCTTGCTTGACTTGTCCCCTTCTTCGCCACAACTCGACGTTCCTGCACTGGTCAGCCCCTGGCGTCAACGATTGTCGATATTGGACTTTGTGACTCTCTTGGCTTCGTGGTCAACCTCTGTCTGCTCTTGGTCTTCTCTGCCTAGCTGGTGGTTCCTCTCGATCTGTGCACGGGCGATTCCCTTCAATACTGACTCAACCCCTCTTCACTGCTTTCGTTTCTTGACCGCCTTACAGCCTGAATGCTATCGCTCCTGCCCGGCTGTTTCTACTGCATTTTCCTTGATGCTGGCGACATGTCTTTGGTTCTTGGATTTCTCATGCGGCTTCGCGATGCTCAGAATACAGAGTCGTAGCGGAAATTGCGTCGAGTGAGCCGGGGGTCTGCGTGACTCGACCCTCCTCCGCTGTCCAGTCTCCTCTGTCACTTCTGGGGCCACGGTTTGAGTGCTCTGGCGACATCTTTGGCACTTTATTTCACTGCTTGACCTCTTTCATCTCCAGATGGGCTCTCTGCTGTGTAGAGGAATCGGTCGGGGAGAGGGGAAAAGCGAAGGGAGCGAGAGGGACGAGACGCGAACGAAAGAAGTTATGGCGGAGAGGAGAAAGGGAGGGGTGTCATGGAATGCAGAGAAAGAGGGGGGGTTATGGGATGCAGAGACATGGTGGCAGGACACTCGGCGGGAGCGGGCAAATGACTGCGACGAAGGGCGAAGCTGCATTGGGAAGGCTTGTAGCCGGAGAAGGTGCGAGAGGACGTAAAGTCGTGCCGCGGCAAGGTGCGTCAGTTCCTCACCTCGAGGGAGGGCGGACGACTCTCTTGAGCGCGTCCGTCCTGGCGCGGACCTTTTCGTGGTCCTCGGGATGAGTACACCGCTTACGATCCCTGCCTTTGGCGACAGTGGTCGTGAGGGGTGGAAACCAACACGCGCCTTAATCTGTGGCATTTGCTTGTATGAATGATTGCGTGTTCCCATTTAACCAATGATAGAATGATGCCGAGATGTTCAAAACTATAACGCATAAGCATATCGGATCGCGAAAGCCCCAATATAAGATACAGATTGCGGTTGTTATTCTGACCAACTTCCTTGAAATTTTCCAATTGCAACGTACCTTTAGTAGCTTGGGCGTCTGAGAATCGAGATCCAGCACGTCAGATCCGGGTGAACGTGAAATTGCCATATACGCTAATGTCATACCGGTGGCACGCTCGCTCTCATCACTCCCTCTCGTACTCTCATACCTTGTATGACCAAACCCGCTCAGTTGACACCGCGTTGCCAACTGTCTCTCAAGTGTCTCTGAACACATGAGCTGGCAGTCGTTTTCCATGGAGGACGGCAGCCTGGAAAATGACTCGGATGGGAAGACCAACTGGACCACGGCCGACAGCGCATACAGAGACGTGCATACTACTGCAAACGTTAATTTCACAAGTTCAGAAATACTCAACATGGAACAGGAGAATGCCCGGCTGGCCGCACGAGTCGCACAGTTGTCAGAGGAGAATGCAGCACGCCAGTCAACAGTGGCCTCGTTGAAGGCCGTCCTCGGTCCGATCAGTGTACAAAGTGGCACCCCTCGTCTTCGCGTGCTGCAAGCAGAGTTGGAGCTTACTCGAGGCGAGGTTGCATACCTCGAACTGCAGGCGCAGAAACTTTCTACGGAGCTGGAGATATATAATCAGTTGGCCAAGGTGTGTATCGCAATACTCAGGCTCCCATGGTTTGACCAGCCTCGGTTAACATGTTCTCCACGATCAGTCCATACAGGAAGAAGAACAGCAAGCAGACGTGCTTAGGGCACAAGGTCGAAAACCGTTGCGGCACATCCACGGCATAGCCCTGTCCTATATTTTCGAACAAACGTTGCCCCCTACTGGCCTTCTACGGTATTCGCTGTCCGGTGGACCGAACAGCCCGTGGAGTCATGCTCTCCGGACAGCGAAGGCTCTCGCCCTTGTCAACAGGACCTGGCATGGTGCAGCCCTACCAATGCTGTATCGTGAAGTGGTTCTGCGTCGCGTTGTCCAACTCGTCGCTCTTGTGCGTACCATCCGTGGCTCCCCAGAAACGTTCAAGCATCTCCTCCGATGCCTAACGTTGAGCTTCGAAGTTCCGAGCTCCATGCTCCTGGTGGTCCGACAGAGCTTGGAGTATATCTTGGGGACTTGCCCTGGTTTGAATACCCTGTCGTTGCAATCTGCGTTCCCAATCCACATTCTCTCTGGCTTCGGTCCTTCTACAACGTCAGCATTACTAGAAGATATATCTCTGCAAGTCGCGCTGCCGCACAATGTAACGTGCTTGCACTTATATAACTATGACACATACGCACAATATAGTGTGCCGTTTCTCTCGCTGTCCCGCTCTCTCTCGGTCGTTCGAGCGGCCGCTCACTTGGCTTCACTTTCACTCCATGTCGGTAGAGACGAGCGGTTCGCGGAGAACGATCCAGTCGAGCTGCTTTCCTTGGAGACGCTTACGTTATGGAACTATGGGCCAAGGGGAGCGGTACTAAGAGACGACTATGACTGGGATTTCGCTCAACAACTCCCTCACTCCTTGCACACTCCCAACTTGCGAAGCCTACAATTCCGCCCACACTTTGGGACGAAGGACAGAGCCGGGCTCCTCCGTTTCATCCGTGACCGTGCGCACGGACTGAAGAACCTGGATATCAGCCGGTGCGGGAAGACGCTGGACACAAAGGGGCAGATCGAAGCAGCAGAAATGTGCCCACAGCTGGATCATCTTGTCTTCGCACCGGAGACCAAAGACGCAGTGCAGCACTCTCCGCTGTATGCCAGGAAGATTGCCCTCGTAGATTTTCTGGTATACGGGGACCCCAAGTCTTGGCCGTCCACCAGCTACCACGGGTGCGGGTGGAAGGATATCCGGTACATCCAGATGAAGCTGCTCCAGTGGTGCCCTGACGTAGCGTATATCCTGTCCCCGGAGATGGGCCAAGGCACCAAGCACGTCTACGACTTTTTCGGCCTCAGACTCGTAATATGGGACTACGATGTCCGCTCTCAGCTGCTGTATGCCCACCAGTATGCCCCCACTTTCCCATCAGAGGACTTCGTGACATCGAGCGACAACGATAGCAGTACGACAGACTCGGATGAGGACGCGTCGATCGATTCCGAGGAGGTACAATTCGTGAGCCGTACAGCTGAGTTAATACGACAGATGCAGCAGGACTGGGAAGACGAACCGGTGGAGCAGTTCACGGAAGAGGAGGTCCTCGCCATGTTCTACGACAATTCATCGGAACTTTTGGAGGATGAGCTCGAGGACTCTTCGTCGGCTGAGGATTTTCTGCAGGATATCCTTCATCCCGATTCTAGTCCGCGGTTTAGGTATCAGCAAATTCTGCTCTCTACACCAAGCCCCAGTCCCTGATTGTCGCGGGGAGATATGAAATATACACATTTGCCGGACGGCATCACCTCTTCTGCTTGCTCTCGTATGTCTAAATGTTGTGTTAGTGAAACACACAGCTCTCTGTGTATGTATAAGAGTAGGTAGCGCATGTATTGTTAGATAAAATGAATGATGCAAAGGTGCGATATACAAGTGTGCGAGACGAGAAGGAGTGTGAACGCGTTGCAAGGTGCGACCACTACGGCGAGCAACTTGAAGAGAGCGGTAGGTGAGAACTTGGAGCGGAAGCCAGAGACGAGAGAATGCACGGAGAAGAGAGGATAGAATGCGTACATACAAATCACTACAGTCAAGCATAGGCATTCCGCGAACTCTTTGACGCATGAACAGCGTCTCTGAATGAAATGGCGACTCTCCCGGAAGCTTTCTAAGGCATCGGGCGTCTGGATCCATTGATCATATTGCTCTTTACCGTGAAGTCGCCATATGTGACTACCTCTCATCGTGTCCTCCTACACTCATATTCTTTGTATGACGGAAATATCTTTGTTGGTCGAATTTTTCCTGTTATGTGCCGGTTTTTACGACTCGATCACTAACGTCGAGTTACAAACAGAGACACGCGCAGTGACGTGCATTCAGAAGCTATGTTCACCAGCTCAGAAATATTCAAGATGGAACGGGAGCAAGCTGAACTGGTTGCGCGAAGAAAAAGATTGCGGGACGAGAACTATGCATGCGAGTCGAAAGTGCACTCTCTCCAGACCGACCTCGGGCCACTCAGTGTGCTATGCGGAGCGCCGCGGTTTCGTTTGTTGCAAGCCGAGCTGGAGCTTGCTCGCAGCGAAGTTGCGTACCGCGAAGCGAAAGCGCGAAAACTCTCGACAGAGGTGGACCTATACGATCAATTAGCCAAGGTACGTCCCGGCTTTAACCTGGTGGCTGGCTTTGTCCCACGTGACCTATTTTCAGGAGGAAGAACGTTTGGTTACACTCAAGACACGAGGCCGACAGCCTCTGCGGCACGTCCATGGCATAGCGTTGTCCTATATCTTTGAACAGACGTTGCCTCCGCCTGGCCTACTCCGGTATTCGTTGTATGCTGGACCTACCAGCCCCTGGAGTCGCGCTCTCCGGACAGCGAAGGCGCTCACTCTCGTCAACAGAACATGGCACGGTGTAGCCGTACGTATGCTCTACCGTGACGTGTTTCTACGTCGTGCTGGCCAACTCGTCGCGCTCGTGCGTACCATCAGCGGCTCCCCAGCGACGTTCGCGCACCTCATTCGAAGCGTAACGTTGAGTTTTGAGGTCCCGGGCTCTGTGCTTTCCGTTGTCCGACGGAGCTTGGAACATCTCCTAGCGATTTGCCCTCATTTGAGCTCTTTGTCCTTGCAACCCGCATTCCCGATCCAAATACTTGCCGGCTTCGGCCCTACTCCCGGCCCGTCGCCATTTTACCCGGAAGACATGCGCATGCAGCTCAAGGTGCCACACAACATAACGTGCCTGCACCTCTACAACCATGACTCATCTGAGGAATTCAATATACTTTACCCCGCCCTGTCGAGATCTATCTCAATTGTGCGGGCGGCAACCCACTTGGTTTCGCTTTCACTGCACCTCGGGCGAAACAATCAATTCGCGGAGAATGATCGACTCGATTTACTCTGTCTGAAGACGCTGACGCTGACGAACTATGGACGGGTGAACTGGCCATACATTCCACCGATGGACCACATCCAGCAGCTCCCTCATTCCTGGCACACGCCAAACCTGCAAAGCCTCCAGTTTCGCCCGCGCTTCCACTCGATTGACAAGCCCAACCTCCTCCGCTTCATCCGTGACCGCGCCGATGGGCTGAAGAATCTGGACTTCACCGGGTGTTGGGAAACGACACTGGAGATAGACGAACAGATCGAGGCGGCCGAGCTGTGCCCGCGCTTAAACCATCTCATCTTCGCATCGGACGATATATTCGCGGTGCACTATTCGTCGTTGTTCGCGAAGGACATCGCCCTTGTAGACTTCGTGTTCCAGGGAGACGTCATGGAATGGCCGTCCGTCTACGAGGAACGGTGCGGATGGAAGACAATCCGGTACATCCAGGCGGACCTACTTCACTCGTGTCCCGATGCGGCGTATATACTGCCCCTGACAATGGTTATCGACAAGCAGGAGTTTTGGTGGGGGCGACCTAGGCGCGTCAGGAACTTCTTCGGCATTAGAATACGCGCAGGGGATTACGAGGGTACGGCAAGGTTTCAGTCGGCGCGTGCAGACCACGACGTCGCCGAGACCGAGCATGCCGACTCTGAGTTTGAGCCCGAGGCGTCGCGCACGACCGGCAGCACGTTTGACTCGGAGGAGGATGCTTCGATCGATCCCGACGAGGTGCAGGCCGTGACCCGTGTGTATCAGCTCATGCGGGGGATGCAGCGCGATTACGAAGGCGGTGCCGAGGAGCAGCTCACCGAAGAGGAGGCTTATAGCATTTTTGCGACAATCTGGCGGACTCAAGAGACCTCGAAAGATGAGTTTATGGATTCGGGCTTGGCAGAGGCTCATATATCCGGCCCTTTTGACGACCGTCTAGAGTAGTCAGCGCGAGACGCACCAGGAAGCCTCTATCGCTCTACTTGACTTGATTGAATTCTGAGCATTACCGTTCGGTCGTGTGAATGCACGCCGCCCACAGACCCATTCAACCATTCCCAAAGGCCCTGGTAATACAACGCATCTCTCGACGCATACATAGGAATAAGTACTGCACATGTTACGGGCCACGACGACCGACGGGAAAATACGGTAGCGACAAGGAGACGGAACGAGAAACGATGCCGAGAGAAGGAGCGTGGGTGAGATGCAAGGTGCGACAATGCGACGAGCAAGAGAGTGGTGGGCAGGAAGCAGAAAGCAGAACACGAGGCGGACTGCAAGGAGAGATGACAGAATATGCGGGGGAGGAAAACGATGGAATGCAATGGGTTGAGTGTCTGGCGACGACAGATAGCTCGAGCAAGCAGAGAACGGGGCAATGGGCAAGACTAGAGGCACAGGCGGATAGAGAAAGCGAAGACGGGACTAAACGTAGAACTCGGGCAGGCTGCTCCGCGAGCTCGAGAACACGCTTCCGCCGAGGCTGTGCAGGCTCATGGTGTCCGCGTACCCCTGCCGCTGCATGCTGAACCCCAGACCGCTCGCCGGACGAACATGGTTCGCGACCGTGACGTGGACTTTCTCCATCTGGCCGGTTATATCGGCGTTGAGGATCCCAGGGGCGTCCACAACCGTAAGAGGAGACTCTAAGGTCGCGCCACACGTGCCGAGGGTCGAGTGCACTTTATCGGAGCTCTGGTTTCCCGAGATGAAATTGAGGTGCGTCGAGATCTTGAGGCTGTCCCATCGTGTTCGATCCATTGAGAAGCGGACGATGACCATCGAAAAGACTATGCCCTAATAGAGTATAGACTTTAGTGATCGCGATCCTCTCGGCTGACATCCAAGAAACACTCACAATGACCGGTGAGAGCTGTGGAAAATAGTAAAGGAACATTAACATTGGTGAACAGACCGTGGAAAAGGTAGCAAGTCCTTACAATGTTGATCAACGCGAGCATAGCAGCTTGATTTGTGGCACTGGTAGCTATCAGCACGACAAGTATTGCCGAATACAGAGCAGCTAAACGACAGTATGTCACTAACATTCTCACCAAATGCGGACCAAAGTCGCGAACCACACGTACCTGACTCCACAACGATGCAGATGACCCTGCTTCCGCTTGGGCGGAGGGCATTGATAGTTGGCGAGTATCTGTCAACTTCTGACTGGACTCGCCATATCTTGTAGGAGATGAGAACTAACGGTCAAGTTAGTATATAGCTCCATGTGACGAAGAGCATGCAAAACGCGCACTGGTGCAGAGAAGATTGAGAGCGAGGGTGACGGCGTAGAAGTACTTGACGCGGTCTGTGACCAGGCTCAGAAGAGCGTCACGCCCAGGCTCGACTTCGCTGAGGAGCCAGACAGCGTACACGCCGAGAGCTATACAACGGAGAAACTGGGTAAATATCGTGTACGCTGTCGCCGAGTTCGCATTGAGCGACCACGAACCAATGTCTGCGCAAACCAAGGCCAACGGAATGACCGCCAAGTAGCGGTTCCTGCCCCATACGATATAGGTGCGGTAGCCCTATGTAAACTACATAAGTACCGCATATAGGAGGAAGGAAGGAGGAGAGACATACAATGAGCGCATCGGAAATGATGGTCGTGGCGATGTAGCATCCGCTCTTAATGAGGTCGAGGTTGCGTCTTGTGACTTGGTAGTAGAGAATTGCCGCGTCTGGAGTATCCATATGGGCGGTGAATGCTTCAACGGCGCGCACGAAGTCCATGACGACATGCTATTTAGAGTCAGACTGTGATCCTCCAGTAGATGAGGGCGAGCAAGACATACAATGGTTGAAAGGATAAATATGCTAATGGCAGTAAGCGTCAGAACAATGGTGGGTCGGCCTTCTGAGTGTTTATTTCGGAGGATTCCAAGGCACCGGAGAAATACTACGAAGTATATGCCTATAAGATTGAGATGTTATGGAGATTCTCGCTGTGAGCATACGACGTAGAGACAGGGGACGGATCGTACCGTAACAGAAAACTTCGATATATGTCCCAATCAGTTCAGCCCTTGCGCTTGCGTTGGAGAGAGGCATCTCGTCTTTATCCTGACCACAGCTTAGCAACAGCCTTCATAGCCATGACCCCAGTCGGTAGCAGAGCTCACCAGAGACGAGACTGTATTTCAGCGTCATGTTAATTCTCCGTTATTTCACATTGCTTCACGGCGTCACGTACCATAAATCTCCAGCGCGGAGAGAAGGGAAGAGGCTGGAGGTCCCAAGGCAGATGGCGGCAGGAGGCAAGGGGCGGGGCGGGGGCGGAAAGGAGAGGGGATGGTCGAGGACGGGTCTTTATGTCGGCGACTGGGCGCTGGGTTCTGTGCATACGGGCACTCTATCAAGGTTCTCGCTCGTACGGTGCCATCCCCGAATAGGCTCTGGTCAAAACGGGCAATGGGTTGGACCTCCAGGGCGAGACGAGGCACATTCGGCGCCACTGCCGCCCGAAAGGCAGCGCTTCGATTTTAGAGCACACGCTCCCAGCAACATCCGTCCCAGCCGACGTCGCAGGCCACCGCCTCAATGCAAAGCGGCGGGTCTGGACGCAGGCAAGTGGCGGTGAGAACAACCCCACAGACGACCAGCGAAAAAGCTTACCGGCTGGGGTACACTGAAGCTCTCGTCGGTGCAGTCGACGGGCTGTCGGATCACTTTGAAGCTCCTCCGGGAAGCCGGTGGCTGTCTTCGAGAATGCAGACGTCTGCATTCTGCTCGGGTGCACAGGGGGCTGCAGCTGCCTTGGGGCATCCCGCTCAGGGAGATCGTCAGCGAGCACCACACTATTGAGCACCAGATGATGTCACGAAGAATGGGCATACATGGTGCATGCGCTCTTTGCCAATATTCTAGACATTTGAACGACGTTTGGAACAACGCAGAGTAAGTCAACTTGAAGTTGTGCTGATTTTCAAATGCTGCGATTGATTCATTTCTTATTTTGATGTTATCAAAGAAACATAATGCCGATATTGCAGCGCCCGCCTAGCTCAATCGGATAGAGCGTCAGACTCTTACGAGTGCGGGTGATCAACAGATTCTGCGATCTGAAGGCTGCGAGTTCGACCCTCGCGGTGGGCTAGATGTTTGCTTTTTCTTTTCTTTTGGCGTTTACTCTCGTCGTCCTCGCCATGGTTATGTTTAAACTTGGCACTTTGTACTTTACTGTCTAAAAACGAAACCATTGGTGGAGTTGCGAGTCTACGACAATCGTCGCAGGTATAGCCTATAAGTAACAGTAGCAAGCCTACTTATAAGTATACTTTCAACTGGAACGAATGTTGTTGTATCAGAAATGTTGAGTATAACGCAACCTCGCCGTTACAGATGTCTGGTGCGGTAGGGAAAGTGGGAATTATCCATAGCTAGGGTGGACGTCAGCAGACCGCAAGGTTCATCCAGCTGCAGTGGATACGCGGTTGGGTGAATGAAACCCTCTGTAGGCAAATCCTCATTCAAGACTCCTCTGCAAGGCGTTGCGTTGGAGATCCCCAAAGCCCCTATCACCCTGGTGCTTCCTGCATTGCAATCAGTCGGACTGGGCCGTACATGTGGTTGTAACCATTGCCGGAGCCACCAGGGCAGCACGGGCCCGGAACAGCATGGCAGCCCACTTAGCACTGCGCGGTTTGGCGCCTGCCGTGCATTGTACCCTTTCCCGTCTTCGTGACCGGAGGAGCTGCTGGCTGGAGCTCGCTCGCGGGCGGAGATTGCAGGTGCAGAGAAGCCCCCAGACGGACGCGGGTGCACAGCCTTGAGACTATAAGGCCCGAGATGGGTGCGGTGCGGACCCTAAGCGACGTCGTGCCTGCCTGCTGCTACTCTCCCACTGCGACCTGTTGTCGGGCGACCGTGACTGCACTTCATCTAGGCATGCTCAAGGGCTCCAACCAGGCTGCGTTGCACACACGAGCGATATAAAACCCGTCTCCAACCCCAGCCCGTCCTCCGCCAGCCGCAAGCACCGCACCAACCCGCGAAGACACGCCGAGAGCACACGATGGAGAACAGCGCACCCGTCCGCCCCGTGGAGCTGAAGCGCGATCGCACCGCCGAGTGGGTCAAGCAGCAGTTCAACGAGCGGTATTCGACGTCCTCGGATGAGTCCTCGGGCCCATCGTCCGTGCCAACGAGCGTGAGCCGCGCGTCGAGCTCGAACCACACGACCTCCTCCTCCGAGCAATACTCGATCCCGGGGCCGTCCACGATCAAGGCCAGTCGCAGCGCGGCGCCGTCGTACCAGCGCAAGCCGCTGCCACCTGTGATCATGCCTAGCTCGCCGACGAGCCCGCAGGACTCGCACCGCAGCTTCCCGTTCCCGCAGAGCCCGCCAGGGTCCGGGTTCCCCCTCGCTCTAGACGTTGCTCCGCCGAGGGCGGACTCAGTACGCGTGCGTTGTGTACGGCCTGTCGGAGGGTGCACCGCTGATCGTGTGCCCATGTAGCCTGCAAGACCGTCACTGCTGAAGAAACGGCGACCATCGCTCGTGGAGCAGGTCAAGTCCTACGGATCGTCTGGTGTTCCGTGGAAGCGCGACTCGGAGAGCTCGAAACGAAGTTGAACGGGCGGTGTCCTTGCTACGAGGTACGTGCATGCTGCCCTTCATACTGATCATCCATAACCAAGCTCCGTCGTCACTTAGGTCGCCAGCTCAAGCTCCCAGACTCGCCGATCATACAAACCAGCATGGCATGCACACAATCTCCAAACATGTTAAGATTCGTCACCATCCCGGATATTTATTTCTTCTCGAAGGGCATAACGGACGACTGCAGGCAGTTGGGTCACATCTCCATGGACGCTGTCGACAAACGCTGCCTCCTCCGACACCCGCTGTATGATGTTGTATCGTGTCATCTGTATCATAGACTTTGCATTCCTCCGACCTTGTCATCGGATCAATAATTGACTGGCCTTCGCTGAGAGGGAAGATGATCGGCATTATGGAAAAATTGCAGACTTCTGTGAACCTCTGTCTAACTACTTTATCTTAGGGAGCTCGACGGTGTAGGGTATCAGGAGGTCTTGGGGGTCAGCGGAGACCCCAGTCACTCAGTCGTGCACTTTCTATGCTCGCTGCACGAGCTGAATCGTCGATTCTCATGAATGTCGTAATAGTACATGGTGTGGGCGTGTTTAGCTACAAAGGGATCTACACTAGTAAATGACAGAAAGATCGGTAAAGGTGGTATAACAGACCAGAGGTCATGTCGGTACGGAATATCGGGTAGGGTGTATCATCAGCTCAATGGGTATCTTACAAACCGGCCAGGCAACACTCCTCCTGACGCTCCTTCAATCTCTTGGAATAGAATCACAATTCGCGTACGATCTCGCCGGGCGGCGGCCCAGTTACGTTCACGTGGCCCTTCGCGTCCATGACCGCGTCGTCCGTGCTCACCAGGATGCCCAGCTCGTGGATCGCCGCGGCCTCTTCAAGAGCGAGGCCGAGCCCGTCCATGGGCAGCCACACCATGCGCTGCATGTCGACGCTCGCAGGGTGATAGAACTCTTTGGGCCCGCTGTCCTCGTCGACGGGCTTGATCTCCGGCGGCGCGGCAGTGCGCGGGTTTTCTTCCGAGGCTTCCGCGCTGGTTTTCGAGCGGGCGCTTCTGCTTGGTAGACGAAGGAGAGGGCGAGGGAGGCGAAGGCGAGTTGGGCGAGGGCGGGTAGGACGACGCCTCGCCTGCGTCGGGGCCTGCGGGCGCACCCCGCGCCTCCTCTACGGTTCGCACGTCCGCCTTCTCGTGCTTGGGGTCCGCGCCGGCGTCGCTGTGTCCGTCCACGGTCTCCGCCTGGTCGTGCAAGTCCTGCTCTGCGACTTCGCGGTTCTTGTCAAAGCCGCCAGTCTTGTCTGCAAGACTGAGGGGAAGCGCGTGCAGGAGCGGGCCGTACGAGTTGTTCAAGATGATATGGAAGAAGAGCTGGGTGTGAAGATATATATGAGTAATATCAACCGAGACACTGTCGTGCTCACCGTAAACGCAATAAGCACAATCATCAACGCCCCCTCGGGCACCGCACTGGCGTCGTTCTTCTCATTACGCGCGAGGAAGAATAGCGCCGCAAGGCAAACCTGCTGCAAGTACATGCCGACGAAGATGTGCTGGATCGCCTTCGGGAAGAACAGGCCGCCGGTCTCGCCGCTACGTGGCTGCTCGAGCTGCCACAGGAACATGTACTTCCAGAGCTGGTAGAACAGGAAGAACGTGACAAACGATAGGCCGTTGATGACGGGCGAGATGATGCTGTATGCGAGCGTGATGACGACCAGCAGCGTCGTGCTCGGCCAGAGCGTGCCCCACGAGACCTTGCGCAGGGTGTATCGGATCTTGTAGATCGAGCGCGGCGTGCTGCCCAAGATGAAGAGCTTCACGTAGTACAGCGCGAGAGAGATGGCCTGCAGGAAGCCGGATGCGGAACCGGACAAGCCTTGCAGAATGATGTACGTCAGGAAGAAGTTGGAGGCCGTGGGGAGGTGCTGGGCCAGGAGGTTAGGAACGGACGTTGGGTTCTTTACGAGACTTGGCAGAGTGGCGATGATTCCAGATGATATAGTCACGATAAGGAACGAATGCTAACAGACTAAGTCAGCCGGAAGTTTTATATGAAGTTGCATGTTGAATACTCACCAGGACCTGGAACAGGAAGTACCGCGTCATTAAGCTCAGTTCTACACCCTTCCTAGTCGGTGTACCCTCCAATCGACTAAGGAGCCTCAAGATGATAGGCAATAACAACATCAAAACAGCCAACAACACGGGAGGCAGGATACCAGATATAATACCGACGATGGGCGAAGGAAGCTTGCAGATCCAAGCCAGCCAGTGGTATGTCGTGCACAGCGCGTGGATGTTCGACACCGCACCGACGAATGCAACGGGGAACGCCCACAGCAGGATGAGGCCCGCAGTGATGCCCCACGAAATCGCCTTGCGCACTCGTGCCTCGTACGGGTTCATGTTCAGGTTTGCCCAGATGACGTCGTCCGGGTCGACGCCGAGCAGACGTTCCGACATGCGGTACGGCGCGTGGTGGTTGAGAGCCTGACCGGCGAGGTGCGCCGCAATCTGCCTGTGGAAAGAATGAAGGCGCTGTTCAGCGGGGGTATGTCTGGCCTTGCGCCTCGGGGCCGGGCTTCAGGCGGTCTGGGTGGTTAGACTCGGCGGGCGGCAGACCAGGGTGATCATTGTCCGCTGAGGTGCTCGCGACATCTTTCGCCAATGTGATGCGAGAATCTCGGAGAGCCTTGGACGTCTCGACAATCTCTGCGCGCGCCCACTCGATCGAGTCGACCTTCTTCCCGATGAGAGGAAGGGAAAACGGCATAAAGCCGGCTGGCAGACGATGCGTGGGGCGTTTCTCCTTGGGAACAAGCTGCTCCGCAAGTGAGACGTTGCGTTCTGTGTCGGCTATGGAGGGCTCCGTCAAGTGTCTGTCTTCTGGAGTCGAGGGCTGCTTCCCCTTCTTCTGAGCCTTCTCCGCCGCCTTGAGCTTCTTGTTCCTCAGCGTTGTCGCTGTGTTTAGTAACGCCGTCTCCGCACTCTCCAGCTTCTTGCAAGCATTCAGACGACGTTCGTGCAAGTCGGGCATCTCCTTCAAATCTCGATTCAGCCACACCTTTGCTACTCCTCCGGGTAGGGGCGAGTACAAATCTGCCAATGCGCGTTCGGTAAGGTAGCGCTGTGGCACTCCGCGGACGAGCACGGTGCTTGCTTGAGCAGACATAGAGTACTCGGGGAAATGAGCCATCGCTGTCTTGCGTTAATGAAGTTCTGCATCTCGTGCTTGATATTCCACCACACCCAGAAAGTGAACAACCAGGCGAGGATCAGGTGGGCGGCGTATCGTCCTTGCTTGTCCGTGGCGACGTTACCGAAGCTGAGCTTGTCGAGCCCCGTGCGGCCAGCTACGTTTGTGTTGATGGAGTTGACAGGAAGGAGGATGAGCCATGAGATGATCCATATGGGAAAGAGTATGCGGGCAATCATGCGCAGAAAGCGCACAAAGAAATACGCATCAAGGCCATTGACGTCCTTGATTTTGGAGTAGTCCGCCTTGAAGATTGAGAGAGGCCATAACAAAATGTGGCGTGCGAGGGCAGGGGCGCGTTTTCTACAGGATGTTTAGTGAGCTGGAGGTTGACATGTAGCGAACACTCACCCCTCTGGTGGTACATAGGTTCGTGGTTGGTATATCGCAGGGAAGTATGGTCGTACGAGCGTGAAGACGGCGAGTTCGATACCGAAGACTGCAGCGTTGAAGACTAGGGCAGCGGAGAATGAGCTTGTGGACGCGCTTGCCGCATTCGAGATGTCCGACGATGAGCCCGACGATGAGCCCGACCTAGAGCACGTTATCAGCCGCAGCGAGCAGGCACGAGAGCATGACACTCACATGGCGGTCGGAGGTGGTAGGAGTACAAGGGGAACAGAGGGAGGGTGGAGGTCTTGAGAGAGTGTGAGGAGGCGTCAGGTTGCAGGCACGCTTGACTTCATAGAGGCAAATTGACAGGAAGGTCCAAGGGGCAACAAGACACGAGCCACCGCGGAACAGGCGCTTGGAGCACTGCACCCGAACCGGAGGTCGCTGGTTGTGATTCGTTCCCGCTTTTGTCAACTTCGTTGCCACTTTAGGGCGGAGCTCCACAAGACCTCCTGTGACATCATGGGCCTCGCACGCCGGTTTTTACCTCGTCTACGCCGTCTCTGACGACGACGAAGCGATCGACTCCATCGTCAGGCACAGCGAGCATGGCAGTGTCCGGTGCTTGCATGTCAACGGTGGTCGCCGCCCGACACTCGTATAGCCTGGTGTCACGGAACGGAAAAGGGCTGGTGGCGGGCGCTCCGCAACCATAATTAAAGTTCAAAGTTAGAAACGCTCGACTGTTGAATCTTGATCCCTTCGCTCCATAGTTACTGCGGCATATCCCTCAGGAAACCATGCTCGTGAGCTACGTGCTGAAGAAATCAGGACAATGGCACATATAGGCAGTAAGGTAGGAGAGAATAATCGTACGTCGTCTGCTTCAAAAATACTAACCGTCTTTTTTCAATCGCACCGTAGCAGACACGAGCATAGCAAACCGTGGTCTCGACTGGTGCATAGCCTTGCTCTAGAGTCTAGGCTTGCATTTTTGAAGTATGGCAATACGGACTTCAACGCTTTAGTACAATGGATTTCCGGAATGCCGTCTCGACCAGGCTACTATCGGGACATGCCCATCATATTTCCAGACAGCGAGGCGCGGTAACCTCCGCGAGTCTGGTGTCGGCCTAGTCTTAGTGGCAGGAGCGGCGGAGAAGTGGGGTCGTGGGTCGAAATGCAATGCAAACAGTACATGTATGGTTTCTCTTTGCCTGGCCGAGGATGGGACGGCTCATTCAAATTCGTCCGCTATTCAAAGTCCAGCTGTCGCTTGTGCTAGGTTAAGATGCCATCCAAAATGAGGAGAAGAGAGTGAAAGACGATGCATTGGAGTCACTGGTACGAAGTAACTACACTTTTCGTGTTTATCGTGAGATATCTAGAGGCTAACCGATTCGTTCCAGATCAACAGAAATCGTAAATACAAGCACACGTTCCAAGAATACAAGTCGTGAAGATACAGCCGAGACAACATATTTCAAACGTTGCAAAACATCAGAGCGCAAGCAAGCCATGTCCAGTCAAGAGTCGGAGTCAGGAGTCGGTCTAGTCAAGAGCATTGAGGCTGCGGCGGTCCCGGGAGCGTTCGCGGCTGTCTCCGTGGCGGCGGCGAGTGAGGGCACTGCGGCTTCCAGACCTCTCCCTGCTGTCACCGTGACGGCGGCGAGTCAAAGCACTGCGACTTCCAGAGCGCTCGCGGCTGTCACCGTGGCGGCGACCTATGGGAAACAGTCAGCGGCCTTATTCCTTTGCGTAACTGGAGGCGACATACGAGTGAGGGCACTGCGGCTGCCGGACCTCTCCTTGCTATCACCGTGGCGGCGACGGGTCAGGGCGCTGCGGCTCCCGGACCTCTCCTTGCTGTCTCCGTGGCGGCGACGAGTGAGGTCGACCGCGCGGCGGCCCCGGGAGCGTTCGCGGCTGTCACCGTGGCGGCGACCTATGGGCAACATTTAGCGGTCTTATTCCTTTGCCTAATTGGAGGCAACATACGAGTGAGGGCACTGCGGCTGCCAGACCGCTCCTTGCTGTCGCCGTGGCGGCGACGAGTGAGGGCACTACGGCTTCCGGACCTCTCCTTGCTGTCACCGTGGCGGCGGCGAGTCAAAGCACTGCGGCTTCCAGAGCGCTCACGGCTGTCACCGTGACGGCGACCTATGGAATATGTTCAGTAATCTTACTCCTTCGCGTAACTGGTGGCGACGTACGAGTGAGGGCACTGCGACTTCCAGACCTCTCCTTGCTGTCACCGTGGCGGCGACGGGTCAGGGCACTGCGGCTACCCGAGCGTTCGCGGCTGTCGCCGTGCTTGCGGCGAACAATCGCACTGCGGCTGCCGGACCTCTCCTTGCTATCACCGTGACGGCGACCTATGGAAAATATTCAGCGGCCAAACTCCTTTGCGTAACTGGTGGTGGCATACGAGTGAGGGCGCTGCGGCTGCCAGACCGCTCCTTGCTGTCACCGTGGCGGCGGCGGGTGAGGGCACTACGACTGCCGGACCTCTCCTTGCTATCGCCGTGGCGGCGGCGGGTCAAGGCACTGCGGCTGCCAGACCTCTCCTTGCTGTCTCCGTGGCGGCGACGAATCAGAGCGCTGCGGCTACCGGACCTCTCCTTGCTATCACCGTGACGGCGGCGGGTGAGAGCACTGCGGCTCCCGGAGCGTTCGCGGCTGTCTCCGTGCTTGCGACGAACGATCGCGCTGCGGCTTCCGGACCTCTCATGGCTATCGCCGTGGCGGCGACGAGTCAAAGCACTACGGCTGCCGGACCTCTCCTTGCTGTCCCCGTGGCGGCGGCGAGTGAGGGCGCTGCGGCTCCCAGACCTCTCCTTGCTATCGCCGTGCTTGCGACGAGTCAGGTCCTCAAGATCCCGGCGGTCTTGCGAACGCTCGTGGCTGTCGCCGTGGCGGCGAGCTAAAACAAAATCAGAGGAGTTGTGGGTGTAAGTCGAGGATGCATACGTACCAGACAGCTCTCTGGTCGCGCGACGACCACGTGAACGCTCGCGGCTGTCGCCGTGCTTGCGGCGCACGATAGCGCTGCGGCTGCCAGATATCTCCCGGCTGTCGCCGTGCTTGCGAGCTAGAGCACTCTGAGTTAGAAAACCATCCATTATCTCACGGGTTCACCAATAACTCACTAATCAGGTCAACGACCTCGCGGCGTCGGGGAGAGCCTGAACGACCACGACTGTCGCCGTGGCGGCGGCGAGTCAGGTCTGCCTCCTCGCGGCGGCCCCGGGATCTCTCCCTGCTGTCGCCGTGCCTGCGGGCTGATATGTTGTGAGTTTTAAGATCGTTGGAACCAAGAACGGAATGCAATTACCAGCCAGCTCCCTGATAGGCTCGGACTTGGCTACGATGCCAGCCTCTGCATGGTTTAGGTGAGTATGTGCTTTAAAACATAGAAAGTTTCCACTCACCATTCTCGGGAATGGGGACGGCCCTAGCGCAAACCGCGGCGACGAGAACGAAGAAGTAGAGAGCAGAAGACTTCATGCTGGAGTTGGCTTGTGGTTGGTGAGTCTGAGTAGTGGAAGCTCTGTGACTTGGGGCTCTAGTCGTCGGGCAGCCTGGCTTATATACCGCTCAACAGCTCCCTTTCGCTCCCGTCATGCTCGGATTTTGCGAACGGTGGCCCTGATCGGGGCACGACATCTTGGCGTCCCACCTCGCATTTTGGCGTGTCAAGCATGCACGCGACCACAACCAGCGTGCCGCCTCTCAGGCCAAGCTTTCCCGCCCCGCTGGGGCAGCATCGAGACAAAGGTGAAGAATGTGCGTATTCATCTCGTCCGCGCACTCGTGAGACGGCTGATGGCAGCGCCTCCCGCAGCGTGGACGCTGTTGCTCAGCAAGTCCTGACGAGATCAACTGTCGCATGTGGAGCTATTTGCAGGCTGCGTATTATCTATCTTGGCCTGGTAAGTTACCCTTGGGCTTCTCATGCACGCTTATAGTTCTCACCTATAGACTAACAGACGCAGGTGGGGATCTGCAACCGACGGTGGTGCAGAAGCTAGAACCCTTGCTTTCGCTTGATCCGCGCAAACCTGATCGGTCCTACCCGGTGGAGCACAACGGACGGTTTTCCTCGCACGGACACCCCTTGGCGCGCTCTGGATGTACGCGCTGTGGGAAGACGGGAGCACACCGCAGCAAGTGGGAGAAAAACTGGGAAAAGAGGCTGTATATTCCGACATATTGCCCTTGGCGTGGTACCCGCGTCAGTGGTTCCATAGTCCTGTGGGAGCATTATGTCGCATTTATTTCAAGCATCGTTGCAGGTACGCGTACCGCTTACGACTTGTTGGTGGGAGCGACAGTGCCCGCAGCAGTTCGACGGACCTGAAGCTTTCTGGCTTGGCCTTGGCGAAGAGCTCCTTGCAGAAGCTTGCAGAGCACTGATGATGCGCTGTCGTAACTTGCGGACGAACTTACCTCATTTCATCTCGAGGGCGGGGGTAGTGAACCTGCCGTCACTGAGGATTCTTCGCTGCGCCTCGCTGGTGGGCGTTGGTGGGTCCATATCCGTTGATCGCACACGAGTGCGAGCGGTATTGACATGGCGGATCAGCGCCATGCCGCTGATTCGTAGTGCAAACCAGCCCGACGGTCGTACTCCTGTTTCCGAACGTACGGTAAGCAGTCGAAAGTGTTGCTCCAAGCATGAGGGACATACGTGATCCTTTGCGCGGAGGCGCAATCACTTCCCACTCGAGGAACATGGGAACGCCGGAACCTTACCGGGGCCATCACCTTCCCACCTTTCCGTACCGCAGTTTCGGGTGTTACTAGTGCATGCTATCCGAAGCTGGGAAGTCGTTATGCGTGCACATAGCATTCTCTTAGCTTTCCGCAGTCTAAAATGCATCCGAGTTAGACCTTGACTTGCAGTGCAATATCCGTGTATTTTGCTTGTCGGTCGCAACGACGCATCAAACGTTCATGTATTCGGCAGTTGCGTGATGTTACAGAACATACTTGTACAAGATCAAATGAGCCAACGGTGCAATTTCTTCCGAGCGGCGGCACGACGCAGTGTTCTCTGGTTGGAACAGGCGAGCTCCTAGAGGTCGACGACGACCTAAACCTAACACCTCGTGTGATGCGTCGGGTGACCGTGCTTCAGCTTCCCGATGACGCTGTCGGCACTCCGGATGGCATAGCAGAGAGAGGTGAGCGTAGGGTTGGCCCCGAAGCCAGTAGGAATGACACCGTTGCCTGGTAAAAATCCAAGAATCAGAGACCGCGATCTCTGGGGAAGGGGTCTCACGTACCACCGACGTAGAGGTTGTCGAAGTTCCAGACTTTGGAATAGGTGTCGGCCACCGTCTCCTTCTGGTCAAGCCTATGCACGAGAGTGTGAGCGCTTTGGTGGAGAGCAAGGAATGTCGCGACATACCCGGCACGAACAGTCCCCGCGAGGTGGACGGCAAGCCCAGGTTCCTTGAACTGCGGTTCGGAGCCCGGGAGATACCCGCCAATCTTGAGCGCGACATCACACATACTGGGAGAAAAAGTCTGGTATTAGTGATGAGACCATGACTGGACGCAGCCAAGCTCACTCGATCATCTGGTCGCGCGCGCGCCTCTTATCGTCTTGGCTCATCTCGAAGTCAAACGTGGGTTGGGGCATGCCGTAGGCGTCGTCGTAGGCCGCTTGGAACACGATCTTGTTGCGCTCCCTGGGCTCGACGTAGCCAAAGAACCGATAGTCGACGATCAAACGGGTTTCGATGTTCGCGGCCACATTCCCGTAAGAGAACGCGTCGCGATGGATCTGGGCGATGTGGGGATGGCTTAGAGGCCAAAAGAGGTGTGATATTACGAGAGAATGGTACCTGAGTATGCCAAGGGTGATCCTTCGAGAATGGCGTGGTGACCTGAGGCTCGGGGTCACTAATGAAGTTGCAGTGAGAACTTGCGGGCGGGCTGCGCAATCTGGGCAATAGACCATCCACGCTCACCGGAACGGAATGGGAATCGGGTCCTCCGGATGGCGGGAGGTATGTGCTTCGACCTTGAGTGCCCACCACGGGAGATTGAACGGGTTGTTTGGCACACTGTTGATGAGATCCGCGTCCAAGACCACCTGGCAGAACGACATGCTATGCGAATGAAACTCGGTAAGCCGTGCATACACGAACTGAGCCGTGACTACTCACGTTTGCTCCGTGATATAAGATCCCTTCGCGTATCATAAGATAACAAATAAGAAATAGTGGAAGAGAAGCTCACAAGATTCGGCATCAATGGCGTCGGGATAATGCGGTTAGGATCCTCGTTTGCGTGAGGCGACGGTTTCCAAATCGGGGGGCACATTCGAGTTAGCTAGGATCTAAGATAATGCCCTTAGCAGCAAGCCTCATACGAAAACGCCAATGACGAACCTGAGGGGTGGCAACTGCTCCACACGCAATCACGTATGCCTTGGCGCGGACGAAGAAAGTCGGATCCATGCCACTTCTGCCCTCGGACTGGGGAAGGAGGCATTTCACCTCTGCCGCCGCAATGGAATTAGCCTCGCCCGCTCGGAAGTGGCTGGGCACTACCCGGGTGCAGCGGTGGTTCGTCAAGAGAGTGAACAGCTGGCTCTTGGCCGGGTCGGTGAAGAGCGTTTCAAGCATGCGATCGGCACCGTGCCACTCCACGTAATCAGGGTCCGCCAGGCGGTGGCAAGCCAGCGGGAGTGGAGCGAACTTTCGCGTATCTCCGTAGAGGTTCTGGTACGTCCTCAGCACGAGGTTGTGCCGAATGGATTCGTTGAACTCTTCGGTGGAAGTGCCAAAGATCGTCTTGGCTTCCGCGTACAACCTCTCCCAGAGCTCGTCGTTGACCTTGGAGTCGTTATCGAGCACCGGCCGTTCGATGTCCTTGCAAAACTCGGGTGTGGCGCAGGTCCAGTGGGTCGACATGCCCCCGACACCACGAGTGACACACTCTGCTTCCAAATTGTAAAAAGGGTTCTGCGCGGGGTTCTTTCCCAAAGACACGAACGGCTTGTCCGCCCTAATCTCGTTGGTCAGCGATGTATACAAGCTGCACTAGAATTATGGGCTAGACTTACGAATTCGAGAAGCTCGCAGGATCCAGAGTTGAGACATTCACGTTCCCAGTTGGGATAGAAACGGTGCTCATAGCGCCCTATTATGGCAGATGTAAATGCTCATCCGAGAGAGAATATTGATGTGAAGAATTACCTGGATCACGCTACATGGGGGGCACGGGTTGGATGGGTTGCTCAGCTTGATAGATGAACGAGTAAAAGTAAGCTCACTTTACAAAGCGATCGATGTCTTTCTGGTATTCGATCTCGTTCTTCTTGTGATAGCCAGGAATGATAACTTGGTCGGGTGCAAACGTGACGCTGTACCCGCCGTGAGACGCATCTTTGGCATGGGATCCGACGCGAGGCTTGGAAGTGAAAGAATCGCTAGTAGGAGTAAATCAGAGCAGAAAGCATGCGCATGAGGACAAACACGTACGCAGCACCAATCTCAGCCATGATTACCTTGAGGCCGGCATCCACACATCTTTTGGCATAAGCCGAACCAATAGGACCTATATTCATGACATTAGGCACGTCTACAAGTTCCATGTGCCCGCCATCACCCACCACTACCAGCGATGAAAACCTTTACATGACAGGCGATGATCAGTAGAGCTTCAACTGCCTACATAACATGAAACTTACGTCGCATTCGAGGTCACCATGTTGAGCCACGTGAAAGAGCATGTCCCTTGAATGTGGGTAGGGGTAGTGAAAGGCGACGTTGGCTGAGACTGGTAAGAGGAGGCGGTGGGGCGCGGATGCTGACTTCAACGAGCGAGAAGTGGTCGGCCTTTTATGCTCTCCGCGCAATATCTTCTCAGACCCCGTGCCGTAGGCTTCACTGCAAAAAGTACCAGCTGCTGACCATTGTCCGATAGCTCATCGGGACTTCGAACGCGTCGAGGGTTGCAATTGCCAAACGTTCATGGGAAACTAGGCGGAACTTGCAGACTCCATCTCTCTTCCATAAATGCGCGGTCAGGCGACGCAAAAAGCTTCCCTGCGTGTCGTATCGACGACAGGCATGTGCTAGACAAAGAGCGGGGCTAGTATTGGGCTGTCCTTTCCAAGTTGTCAGGTGGTCTTGAGTTTGGCCTCAACATGGAAGTCCAAGAGCTGGTGAGGTTTGGGGTTGCCTCCTGCTCCAATATCAAGATCTAGAGCACCCAGAACCCTCAGTCTTAGCTTACGAGACAGGCGAGCTAGTAAACGACATGACTAACAGCGGAACGGCTTACACGACGTCACAAGAATCAAGGCGACCGGATATGCCCACAGGGAATGTAAACTAAATCATTTGAGTATAGTGAGTATGAGAAGTGTCATCGTTCAGACCGTGGACGTTACTCACGGTCATCCCTCGATAGCGAACTTGAAGCGAGTTGACAGAGGCAGTTGCAAGGCTCTGTGACTTCTGCAGCAGCCGCCTAAGGGCGTCACCCTCAGTCGTTCCTGTTCAAAAAGAGTGTTTTTCCATGTCAGAAGAATCCAAATTTTGTGCTCATACGCATTGCTTACGCAGATAGAACGGCGAGCATCGTACTTTCATCCGAGTCCATAATGATCGTAACGCAACATGTACAGTCGAACCGCGTTCACATCCTTTTTCGGTAGCTCCGGCAACACCCGAAGGGGCATGCGCCGTTAGGCGCCCATAGTAGGTGGGACTGCTCTCTCCGACTTGTCCATGTTATCCGCAGGGAAGAATCTTCCGCACCGCCTTACGGGCCTCAACAGACCTCAAGGCACATTCAGGAGACGAAGATCGTAAAATATGGAGCTCGTCGTACTCCGGTCCTCCCACCACAGTAATATTAATCCAACAGTCGTCGAGGAACATTCCCAACGTTTGCGGTGCTCACATGCTGCCATTCAGTATGGGCTGTGAGTTAATTGTTTGCCTTCCATGCGCATCGTGTTGTGACCGTGATTTGTGCCTGTAGAATGCGATAAATGGTCGGTGTAATGCCGCTTGACCTCAGCGCTCGAGCAGCCTCTCATCCTCGTAAGTACGTTGTTCACGGCAGCTCTAAATCCTGATACACACAGGGCACCTGTCATTACAGTTTGTGCTGGAAAGGACCCACGCTGCATACCCCCGAACCTTCACCAAAGTCATGCCACTCAAGGCTGATTGGAAAACGTCGGATTCGGCGCTATCGAGCCATGGACGCTCCCAGTGTGGAGGCCGGTGTTGAACATTTGAACGTTGAACGCTGTCACGACCCCGAGGCTATCCCCATTCGCCCCCAGCGGCATGCCCGCCCGGATCCATTTTTTTTAGGTATTTTGCCAGCCACACCACGCATGGGCTATTTAACGTGGCCCTTTGCATACGTTGTCTACTCATCGACCTCCGACGATGTACTGCAAAGCCTTCTTGAAACCCCTCTGCGAGCCGGCTGCACCGGCCGCGCAGCCTCTGTTCCAGCATCAGCTCATCCAAGGCGGTCGTCCCGATGGATACTGGATCGAAGCCTTTCCCTTCCGTAGTGACTCGAACAAATACCCTAACATCATTGGTTATGGATTGGGCACGAATGAGTCCGACAGTGAGATCCAGATGTTTGTCAACCCCTATGCAGATCCATCGAGCCAGTAAGTCACTGCCAACAGGTTCCGGACGGTATACTGACCAGTGTACTGCCAGATCATCGACTTGGAAGAGCGTTTCTCTCGCAAAGCTCCAGTTTCCTGTCACTATGCACCATGCTGATATCACGGGCAACGGTTTCAGCGACGGTACGCTTACTTTCACAATTCTTGCCGTGAATAAACTTATTCAACAGTCATTTAGTGATAATCTCCGACCGCTACGGGTCCTCTATGGACGATATTTGGCCTGATGGCGGCCGTGTCAACTGGCTTGAGAACCCAGGGACCGACGACGGTCAATGGGTCAGGCGCACGATCGGTTCGAGCCCCGGCATGCACCGTCTGAAGGCTGGTCACTTCACCAGGAGCGACCGCACGCAGGTCGTTGCTGTTCCCATCGTCGTTGCTTCCAGCGATCTCACCACTCCCGCTCCCGTCATCATTTTCACCGCTCCCGACGATCCCAAGACGGCCGAGGGCGACTGGCCGTCGGAGGTTGTCTCCCACAAGATCCTTGTACACGAGGTGGTTGTCGTTCCTGCCGACGAGGCTGGAACCCCGTTTGATCAAGTCGTTTTTGCTGGGGCGAGGATGGGATCAACGTGCTCTGGTTTGACGGCAGCTCGTGGAAAACTTTCAACGTTGGAGCGGGCCACCCCCTCAGGAAGGTAACCCGTATTGGGGTGCTGGGGTCTGTTGCCGTAGGTCGCGTCAACGATGATTTTGCTGGCTACATATGCTCGGCCGAGGTACGTCATCATATGCTACTCTCATGCTGCGTGGACATGTTTTAAAGTGATGTAGGGATTCCATGGGAATACTGTATCGGTGTACGCCAAACCGGCAGACGCACCCAAGGGGATTGTCGACGCCAAATGGACTCGCCATGTCTTGGACGACTTCGCGGCACTTAACGAGAAGCACACCGGGAGTATCCACCAAGTCGTCTGCGCGGACATCGACGGAGACGGTATCGACGAGTTTTTGGTCGCCATGATGGGAGCTGACCCTGCAGATTTTAATCGCACGGGAATCTGGTGTTATAAGCGTGAGTCTTCACTTCGTTGCGCCGTACTCGGTACTGACATCGTTGCTCAGTGGTGGATGCCGCCGAGGGAAAGTTTACCAAGTCGAAGATCAGCAACATTTCGGCAGGTAGGATAGCCACAGCAAACTTCCATTCGAACTCATCGGAAGTGGTACGTCTCAGTCAATGTTGGTTTATCGTATTACGCTTAGCTGTGTTCGCTGTAGGACGTCGCAACGATCTCATATTCCGTCCCAGGCTACTTCGAGTCACCCAACCCTTCGATCAACCTCCTACTTTCCACTGGCATTCTTGCTGAGAAGCTCAACGAGGAAGTTCTCTTCAGGGTGGTTCGTGCTGGCTCGACCAAGTTCACTACGGCGGTGGAGTTCCTCGACGTGTCGGCTCGAAGGATGACACTGGTCGTCTTACCCCCCTCAGCGTCATTCGAAGTCAAGAAGCACATCGCCGGCGTGAAAGTCATGGCGGGAAGTGTTCATTGGACGGACACGAAGAACGATTCTCACAAGCGCGTTCCCGCGACACGTCCTTTCACGGCGGAGTCCATGGTCGTCTCCGCCAATCACTTGCGCAGCGGAGACGAAGGAGCTATCTTCATGCTTTTCCAGCCCTCACCGACGTCGGGGCAGCCGCCTTACAGCTCTATGGACCAGCTGGTGGCGCACAACATTCTCCCGACATACATGCCCGACGACGTGCGCGCCATGAGTTTCCCTTGGGTGAAGGTCGAGGACCGACCCTGGGCCCACGGCCGTTTCAAAGTACGTCCACCGGGCTATCACATGTGACTCCCACTCACTGGCGATCATGTCTAGGACCTCGAGTTCTACAACCTCGTAGGTTTCCAGGTCCGCTTCGCCGACGATTCGCTGGACGACCTGGCCCATGTCCAACTCTGGACGGCTGGCGTCGGCGTCTCCGCGGGCTTCCATAACCACGTGGAGGCGTCCTTCTGCGAGATCCACGCTTGCATCGTGAACGGGACGGGCGAAGGTGGGATGCGTTGGGCGACGGTGCCCGACCAGGACTTCAACCCGGCCGATCCGGACCTGTCCCAGACGAAGCTTGTCGTAGTGCCCAGCATGCACGAGCACGGCCCGCTTTGGCACAAGGGGAAGGATGGGTACCCGCTGCTGCGCATGAATGACACCGTCGACTACCCTTGGCATGGTAGGTGGGCACGACATTCGCCGCTGACGTTGTCTGATTGCGTGGCTGTGCAGCTTGGTTGGCGGGATCTGGCAAACCCGACCCTCAATCATTCGACGTCTGGGTCGCGTTCGAGTTCCCTGCCTTCGAGACGTATTCGACACCGGCGCCGCCCTATGCGCTCACCCCTGGACGGTACCTCATCCGATTCGCCGAGTTCAGTATGGCAACTCTCGCCCTTCAGCACGAATCCGCCACCGATGGCACGCCGGCAATCCTTCTCTCTCCCGACAAAGGTCCTCCACAGACGGTGAGCCGCCAATATCACACATGCACGTGCGGAGCAAGCTGAGCTGATCGTTGCGCGTTTTAGTGGAACGTGTCCCGTGTCCCTGGCACGGATATGTACGAGATCTCTCATACGGTCACCGGCTCTCTGCTCTGCGCACAGTGGCCGCCGGTGCAGCACCAGCACGTCGTCGGGACGCACTCTCCCGCGAACCTGGGTCTCACCTCCCGCTGGGCGATATCGATCAACGCTAAAGGGCATATTGGGTATGTCCCCAAGTCCCCTCAAGTGTCAGGACAACTCTCATGTGCTACTCAATCTAGATTCCGCCTCCCCTCGCCTCCTGGACAAGATCCGTTGTTCCTCAGCGCGTACGAGGTCAGCTCTCAATCCGGGAAAAAGCGCATCAACCCGGTGAGTCCTCACACATGGTCAGGCTTGTTCATATTCTAAGGACGTCATGGCATGTAGGTGATACTTGAGAGTGACCCTGCCCTGAGGCCGACGTGGTCTCTTGTTCCTGCGTGAGACATGTGGAGTGCGTCTCGCATCGGACTGGGGTCGGAACGGAAATGGGGAAAGCGGAACAGCTCAAAGTCGTTAAGGTATCAAACTCAGTAACCTCCGAATTGTACAATAAAACATGTATCTGCGCACATGGAACAAATGCGAGTCTCGTACATTGACCTGCACAGTTCGACATTCAAAAGGTTGAACGGGGACAAACGCCGTGGACTCACCCTCAGCTCAGCACTGAAGCACGGGTATTGTTGATGTCTCGAAGACAATCACGCTGGGTGCGACGTGACGGACGTCTCAGTGAACATAAACGTATGTTTATGGAACTCATTTGAGGCGCGTATGATGACGACAGAGAATACAACGCCCTATACGTTCGATCAATCGCAGACTTACGGATGGACCTGAAGGGTGCACTCACCATGACAGGGGGTGTCTACACCAAACTGGAAGTTAGCCGTAATATCTTGTGAAACGCAAAAATAGGACCTACCAAATCCAGAACGATGTACATCCCAGCAACGCTGAAGATGCTTGTAATAATCAGCGTCAGCGTCATGGACGTATAGATCGCCGCTAACGCAAATTAAGCCCGGGTGTGTTACAATGTCAGTGGTGAAGAGGCCGCACCGGACTCGAGAATGACAGCCGCAACGCCCATCATACGGATGCCACCGATAGCATTGGATGGAAGCTGGCGATGGACGCTCCAGATCTTCCAGGCAATCGTTACTGTATGCATTGTGGTCATCCATAACTACCCGCAATAAACAATGCGCAGAAGTCTGCTTACTCGTGCAGAAGAGGTTCAGAGCCAAAGTGGTTATATAAAAATACTTCGCGCGTTGCGTGGAGATGGCGTTTTGTATATTGTCCGCAGGTTTCACCTTCGACAGAGACCACAAGGCGAGAATAGACAATGCTTAGGTCACGTCAGCCATAGTGCAATGTACACGCAGATCATCAGCGACTCACCTACGTCCGCGAGCCAGAGAATGGAAGGTACCGCAGCGAGGTAATAGTTACCTCCCCAAACAACGTACAAGCGATATATCTTGTAGCCGCGATGTATTAGCCGCAGAAAAGTAGAAGGGTGTAACATGGGACGTACAAGCAAGGCATCCAATACAAGCGTGAGCGAAACATATGTCAAGGCCTTCGTCAGGCCGGATTTTGTGATGAGCTGGGCAAAGTAGACGGCAGGAGTATTCGGTGTGTCTCGGTGTTCGGTCAAGCCTTCGATAATGCGGGTACTTCCAACGACTACGTGCTAAGCTTGGTGGTTATGGAAGGCCGTACGCCTGTCTAGAGGTGCTCAGAAACATACCGTGGTGATTAACGCGAAGGTAACGACGGCAATGACGGCAAGGTGCCCCACAGTACGGCCTGCCTTGCGTCTTCCGTACAGCACTCTGAGGCACTTCAGGAAGGCGATCACGTAGGCCCCTACATGTCCGAGCCATGAGTATCGTCGACAGACCCGAGCAGCAGAGCAATATGCGAACCGTAGCCAAAGCCCTCCAATAAAGTACCGATAAGCTGCGCCCTGATTATCGACAAGGGCATGGTAGAGGCGGACAAACCGACGGAAAGCACGACGGGAGAAAATATGTGGTCGCTGCGACCCTCTATGTTGCCTGCATGGACGTCCTAAGTAATTGGAGCTAGCCGTCAGACAACCGTGAGTACGAACCCTCCTTAGCGCAGCTAGAGTCGTCGCCCGAGCGCGAGCAACACCCGGCGCTCCCGCTACTCGAAGGGTAGCGACGCCGTGGATGCATGGCGCAAATCAAAACATAGCCTCAAAGTGACAGACACAGGCTGGAAATGCGCAATGCTGTCATCCCTGCCAGCGGCGTCTGGAACATGTCCGGGTGCGTTGGCGGCGACGTATCGAGGAGCAGCCGACGGAACAACCAGCGGCGAGTGGGCACCCAGGAAGTCCTTGACATCCGGTGCTGTGCAGCTGCTAGGGCTGTCGCGGAAGAGGCCTCCTTGTAGAATAGGTGGTCGTTTGAGTTTCACTAGGCTGGCGGCGGTCTCTGGCGTTTGCCGGTGCGTGATCGACAGACAGTGATGCGATGATGCGCCCAATTACCTAAAGCGGCGATGTGGCGCTTTATCCTGCTGCTACTAGCTTGTTCAAATCTCGAAGATCGAGCTACCTACTGGCTGAATGATACAAATACATGTTATTAGACTCGTGCAGAAGTAGCTAGCTGAGTACTGGTCCCATGCTGGTTGCGTATGTAGCGGTTCGCGTCTGGCTTGAGTCCCCCATCTTGAGCCTGCCTGCTACACTGCGAGTTGTGCACTATCCGGAGGAGGCTTCGCCTGGTGGTCCGACAACGTCGGTGGCACGAAAGTGAGGTCAGTACCCATAAAGGTATCGGTGTGGTACTCCTTTGAGGCGCGGACCATAATCACAGCAAATAGCATACCCTGGCATGCGTCGTTTGTGAGCACTTCTAACATGCACATTCCTGCATTCAACGGAGCACTCACCATTATAGGCGGTGTCTAGAATATGAAAAGATGTAATTAAGGAACCAGCATGAGCAGAGACTAATCAAAACCACCTACAGTAATGAGGAGTAGAAATAATCCTGGGGTGCTGAGAACACTGGTAGCGATCAGCGCACCCAGCATCAAAGTATAAAACGCAGCTACCGCGCTGGTTAGAGCGACGTGTCATCTTCAGAATAGACGGAATGAGCATACCCGATTCCAACAGTACCGCCATCACTCCTGTGAGGCGCACTCCACCGGCACCCACGGCGACACGAGCCACTTGGCGATGAATGGACCATATTTTCCATGAAATTAATGCTGTAGGGTAGTTGGATCACAATGGAGGATAGAAGAAGACGGGGCGGACGCACAAGTGCAATAGACATTCAAGGCCATAGCCATGACATAAAAGTATTTGGCGCGTTGTGTCGTAGCAGCCAACATGGAGCTGTTGCCCGCCGTGACTTTTGTCATGGACCAGAGCGACAGAGTAGCGAATCCTGTGGATATAGGGCCTGAATATGTAGTCCATAGAGTGAATATCTCGCTCACCAATATCTGCAACCAGAAGCAAAAACGGTGGCGTGGAGAGATAATAGTTATGTCCCCAAACTACGAAAAGTCGGTATATCTGACGCGTAAAGGCTCTGTCATGGAAATTCGGCAACTGGTGTAGCGAAAAGTCTTGACTGACGATGACAGCATCCAGTATTATGATCAATGCGGCGAATACAGTCGTCTCGGCGACCGCTGACTTCGCGCCTATCGTGGCAAAGTAAAGGAGTGGATAGTCGACTATATCACTGTATTCGGTGAACCCGTCACTTGCGCGAATAATGTCGATGATAAGATGCTGCAGGCCGTCAGCTCACAAGTCTGGGCTGGTCGAAGTGATAATGCTTACCGCAGTTACTAGCGCAAAGATCACCACAGTCGTGACGACCAAATACCCTATGGCCCGCCCAGATTTACGCCTCCCGTACAGGACTTTCAGACACTCCACAAAGACAGCCGCATAAACACCTACGCCCTACTGTCGCCATAGCTCGTTGTCGTCAAGAAGGATGAACGCACCATAGCCAACGCCCTCGAGTATAGTACCTATGAGCACCGCCCTAGATAACGTGAGGGTCATCGCGGACGGGTGTGACGACGGTGAAGCGCAGCGCGGAGCTCGAACTAGTTCTTCATGATATCCCTGCTGGTGAGTAGCTCGCGTTAATTATAGCAGGACAACCGTAAGTTCCCATTCATCGGGTGTTGTGTAGCGAATGGCGCCTGACTAGAACATGAACAGCATTGATGTGTCGACGTCCGAGTCCGATGCCGCCGCCTAGCGGCCGCGGCACGTCGCGGCGGTGAGTTGGAGGCTCATCACTGGCTGTGAAACCGTACATATGTTCATGTTCAGCAGCATTTGAAGGTACTTGCGCGAACCCCAGGCACAGCAGAGCACGAGCGTTCGCGCCGACCCTTCCCGCCGTATCGATCCTGAAAGCGGTACCGCGGAGGTCGAGCCGCACCACCGAGACGGCCTGTCGAGCCAGCAGCGCCGGACTGTCACTGAGGCCTGAGGTACGAACGGGCAAGCGGACGACGAAGCTAAATCCAGGGTTCCAGCTCGAACCTGCATGTACATGCTCAACAACGTTGACGTTGACGATTGTTGGCAAGCGACGTCCGAGTCGCCGTCGCCGAGAGAAGTGGGCGCATTAAGCGCTGAAGGCGCATCAGCGCATCACAATGACCCACATGCGTAGGTAAGCAGATTTCCCGACCACCAACGAAGTTCGACTCATCAAGACCAGATTCGTGCACTCCACTTCATCCACAAATGACGGCTCGTGAGACCAGCGATATTGATACATTGTGCTGTGGTATCAAAATAGGCTACTGTACGAGGTATGATACAAGGTCTGCAAGATTAAGATTAATGACAGTGTATTACGTCGATTACTATCGTTATTGTACTACCAGCAATACCAGTATCCGAGCTGGACACTAGTGAACGAGGAGCTGCTCCCACAAAGGAGCGCGATCGCCACATAGGCTACAGCGAAGTGGTCATACAAGATGGACGCTCACGAAAGACTAGCCGTCTCCTTGAAGGATCTGACGCTTCCTCTTTCCATATCCTCCAGCTCGATATCCTCCCTACTCTCTTCCCTAATCCCGGCGCTCAAACGGATCTGCAGGCTCTGCCTTGGGGCAGGACTTGACACGCCGGAACGCCGACCGACGTTCTTCGGGTCGGCGGCGACACTGTCTGGAGGAACGGTAGAAGGGTCCGTGAACCACGATGGCACAAACGTTCGTTCCGTCGAGAGGAACGTGTCGGTGTGGTATGTGCTTGAGGCTCTGACCATGACGGCTGAGAAGATCATGCCCTAAAACGTCGGCGTATCTGTAGGTGAGCATGTAGCTGAAGACCACTGACGACATACCATGAAAGGAGGCATCTGTGGCACGGCCGGGTCAGCACGTCGTTCGAAAGTCAAGCACATATCTGGGACGTACCGCATTGAGTACGATAATCAACCCTGGCGTGCTAACTTTACTTGAAATGAGCAGTACAATCAGCAGGGCAGAGTACACCGCCGCTGTGCATATTTTGTGAGACATGAACGAAATGCGGATAGTGTCACTTACCTGACTCCAGCATGATGGTGACAATGCCTGATATACGCACGCCGGAGACCGCGTCGTCAGGGACAGTGCGATGAATAGACCAAATCTTCCACGTAATCATGGCTTCAGCCGCTATGTCAATGATATCCCACTAAGCAGAAGCCGTATCCATGACGTACCGCTGCAGAAAAGGTTGAGGACTAATGTTGTTAGGAAGAAGTACTTCACGTTGGTCGTTGCATTTGCCATGAGTATGTTATCCCCCAGTTTGACCCGCGTTAAGCTGTAGGTTGTCAGACAGGCCCACGCTTCAAACAGTCACCAACTGGATGTCAGCACCTCATCTCGATGCGCACAGTAGCACTTACCGATATCCAAAAGCAATAAAGAAGTGGGAGGATCACAACGATGTGCTTGCGTTCCCACACAATAAATGTGCGGTATGTCTTGCGAGAACGTTGATCAGTGTAAGTGCACGAGATGGACAGACACTAACTTACGATGAGTCCGTCCAAGATAATCGTCAGCGCTTGATAGAATCCATTCTTGGTGAGGCCCAGCGTCGTGTTGACTCGGCCGAAGTATTCCACAGGCGCATCGGGTATGTCCATATGATCTGTAAGGCCATGGACTGCACGGAAGATATCGAGTACGAGATGCTACCGGCGTTGACAATGAGACGCCGTGTAATATTGTCAAAGTTGGTGCTTACCGCCGTGGTGAGTACGAACACTACGATGGCGACTGCGGCGAGCTGCCGAATGTCTCTTCCGGACTTCCGCCTCGTATACAGTACTTTGAGACACTCGAGGAAGGCTGCGAGGTACGTTCCTAACGGCAACCCGTGTTAGACGGATCGACTGAGCTAATCTGACAGGGTAGAAAACACTGCGTACCATAGCCCAGTGTCTCAATCAGCGTCCCGACCAGCTCGGACGCAGGGATCGACAAGGGCATCGCGGCGCAGGCGGGGACGAAAGCAGAACCGGAGCAACGAGCGGGGAATCAACAGCGCAGGCCGACGTGTGGGCTGGGGGCCGCGAATCCATATGTATGTGTGTCGCGGAGCGACGACAGCCGTGAGTACCCTGCGCATCAAATGGCGCTAGTACTAGTGCAGAAGCAGCAACCGCCGCCGTTCGCGTCGCCATACGCGCCTAGGCCTGCTGAATTGAATCCTTGATGCCTAGACATCTCCCGAAATTGGACCCGTGCATCAGGGTCCGGTCTTGAGGCCTAGTTTTCTGCTGCCGTTGACAGGGCAGGGCGGCTCGACTCGGAGTAGGCACCGGAACAGCGGCCTGCAAGCCTCAGTATAACACGATAGAGTGGCTGTGTCCAAAGCAAGCGGGGTTTTCATACGACAGACGGAGCCAAGGGGCCGGCGGCCAGAACACCGCGAAATGAAACTCGAAGTCGAACGCCTAGAGCTGCGATGTAGCCCTCAGCCATGACTTAGTTGACACATTCCAAGGTAACTCTATCGCCAGCCCCGCAGCGGTGCGTACAACATGCATGGCAGGTGCACCCACTCCGCCGCGACGGGTCGTGAACGTGTGCGATACTGCCGCGCGCTTTTTCCATGCCCCGGACCGCGACACCATTTCTGTAAATGACATTTATCGTCACCCAAGCTCCTTCACTCCATCTAGAGATCCAGAGAAGACCTACCGAGTCCAGGGGTGGGTTTCAACAAGCGTACTTCGGATCGGAGACGTCGAGGTTCGGAGCAGTGGCCGTTTCATCCGTGTCCAGTGTCGGGACGAAGGTCATGTCCGTCGACAAGAACGTGTCGGAATGATACTGGCCGGAGGCGCGGACTATCACCGCAGAAAAAATGATTCCCTGTGGCCATACCAGACGTCAGAAAGGGAGTGGAGTTGGAAACACAAGCTGGCAGACCATGGTTGGAGGCATCTATACGATAAATGAGGATTTACGCACGACATGTCGAGTGTGCAACCAGCGTACCAAGTTGAACATGATGAATAACCCTGGGACGCTTGTCATGCTCGTAACAATCAGCACGACCAGTAAACAGGTATATGTGGCCGCTGCGGAAGACGCTTTATCAAGAGGCGTCGTGGAACATCTAGGTCGTCGGCACCCACCGGACTCGAGGATAATGCGTATGATCCCCATAAATCGTACTCCTGCCACAGCGTTGCCCGTGACATTCCGGTGGGTGAACCAAACCTTCCAAGAAATCATCACTACCAGATTGCGTACCAGTGAGAGTGAGCAATTGATACGGCAACAACTAGCGCGAAGGAGGAATGGACGCACGTGTACAGAAAAGATTCAAGGTTAGAGTGGTCGCGAAGAAGTACTTGGAGTTGCGCCTGGCGGCTGCCATGAGAATATCATCGCCAAGATTGACCAGGCTCAATGAGAAAATCATCATACAAGAGAGAGCTGCGATCATGCCGTTGAGGGACATTGCTCCATCAAGGTGCAAGCAGAAACTCACCGATGTCTGTAAGTAGCAGGAGCAATGGGAAGATGGAGAGGTAGAATTTGCGTCCCCAGATGACATGCATCCGGTACACCTGTGGCGAGTCGGATCATGCTTTCAATGCGAGCGCAAAAGCAACGTACAATAAGCGCATCCAGAACGATTGTTAGTAGAAGGTAGAATCCTTGCTGAGTGAGGCCAAGTTTCGTGTTGACCGCACCGAAGTACAAGTATGGCGCATCCGGCACGTCCATATGGTCCGTTAAACCGCGAACTGTACGCACAATACCAAGCATCTCATGCTAACGGAATCATTCAGAAGCTTATACTCATTTCCAAAGGCATGCGACGCACCGCTGTAATGAGCACGAAGGTCACGACCGCAGTCGCCGCGAGCTGTCGCACATCGCGGCCAGACCGGCGCCTCCCGTACAGCACTTTCGAGCACTCGATAAAGGCCTTCAGGTACAGTCCTGGGATGCACCGTAAGACGCCGTGCGAACGTGTAGAAAACAGTACGTACCGTAAACAAAAGCTTGTAGAAGCGTGCCTATCAATTCCGCCGCAGGGATCGACAGAGGCATCATGGTACAGGCGGGGAAACGAATGAGCGGAGTCGGAGACGGGAAGGACGAGGGCCTGCGAATGAATATGTAGGTGTCGTCGAGCGACAACCAACCGTGAGTATGTGGCGTCAAACTTAAACGGCGCCGTGCTATCCCAGAAGGGTAACGACCGCCGTTCGGGTTCTGCTCGGGCGGGCTAGAACATCCATCTTAGATGCCGCTCTCGAGCAGTTCTACCGCGACTGCACCCGTTCGTGCAGGCTTTCCATGCGCATTATTGACCTCCGTTTCCAGACATATGGATATGTCGTGTCACGATAGAGTCACCTAATACAATCTCGATTCATTGTCAGGTCGGCGGAGCGGGACTCGAGATAGTCGACACGAGGCAGCTCACCGTCATATTATAGCGCTGGACGTAGGCAGGTCTGTGTCGACCCTGGAGTGAGGCAAGAAGGTCAGAAGAGGGAATACACGTTGGCGCACTTTGCCGCCGCTCATATCCTCGTGCGTCTTTCCATCATGGCTGTAGGCGGGCAATATATAGCATCAATGTTTCCGACACAGTACCTACAACACATCCACTATGTTGCGGCTCTCATTCATGTCAGCACCCTCAACGAAGCAAAGACAGGTCCATGATATAGCGCAACCAAGAAGAGCCTAGGTTCACAGGCTGGTGTCGGCCTGTGATATGATGGGCGGCTGCCATGAATTCAGTGAGAGGTTCCAGGGCGAGCACGGAGGATAACGTACATAATCCCATAGCGATCCTCACAGTATCCCTAAAACCTTATAGCCACAACTGATCGCCCTTGCGCTCTTACTATGTTACAATGCGAGCCAACGATTGTTCCTGCCTCTATGCATGGGCGCGTGAGTTTTGTGTGGGTATTGATATTCACGAAAAGCGATGACCTACCCCGCATTCATGGCAAAATCGCCGTAGCCTTCGCATGCCCACCTTCCATCTCGTCCAGCTCTATGCCGCTCCTGCTTTCATCCATACTCCGGTGGAGGCGGATTTGTTGACTACGTCGAGAAGGGGCTGTCGCAGAAGGGGGCTGCATAGGGTCCTTCCGGTCAGCAGCGACGCTCTCGGTAGGGGTAACGACGTGGTCTGTAGGAAATGTGTGGACGAAGGTCATTTCTGTTGAGAGGAAGGTGTCGCTGTGATACTGGCTGGAGGCGCGAACCATGACAACGGAGAAAATAATGCCCTAAGAATAGATGAGATAATGCTTTTAGAAGAGAAGGTAGAACATACCATAATCGGAGGCATCTGGCACGTAGGTTAGTCCCTGCTCTTATTATGAACTGAGGTGGTGGAAGACCTACTGAGTCGAGCACGATAAAAAATCCCGGAATGCTGACCTCGCTCGTAATTATCAGAACAACTAACAAGCAAATATATGTAGCCGCTGCATGTCACACGTGAGCAATACACCACAGCTACGTTGCCTGGAACCACTTACCCGACTCTAGAATGATGACTACAATGCCCGTGAAGCGCACCCCCGCTACAGCACTGCGATTCTCAGAGACGCTGCGATGGATCGACCATATTTTCCAGGATATCATCACTGAACGGATTGTGGTTAGCACAACAGACTAGCATATTGAGGATGTAGAACCCACGCGTGCAGAAGACATTTAGGGACAAAGTCACGATGTAGAAGTACATAGCGGCCCGCGTTCCTGCGGATATAAGCAGGTCGACGCCCGGCTGGACTTGTGTCAAAGCATACGTTGAGAAACATGACACTGCTATAATGATCGCGCGAAAAAATCAACACCCTGCAACGGAGTAAGAGGATGTTGGACTTACCGATGTCTGCCAGCAGCAGGAGGAACGGTAGCGCAGCCACGCGATAGTCTCGTCCCCACACCACGAACGTCCGATATACCTTTGGAGATTGACGATATTGGATGAGGGCCTGGTGGAAAAAGCGTCGAATGGCTACGTACAATGAGTGCGTCCAAAACGATCGTCAGTGCGAGGTAGAACCCGTTTTTGGTTATGCCGAGCGTCGTCCTGACCGAGCCAAAGTATATCTCAGCCGCGTTCGGAATGTCCATGTGCTGGGTCAAGCCCTTGACCGCCCGGATGACATCCAGCACCAGATGCTACGGAGCAGTCTCAGCTAGATTTCGAGCATGCTTGGGCTCGAGCGTACCGCGGTAATGAAGGTGAAAGATACGACTGCGGTCGCAGCAAGTTGGCGGATGTCGCGACCGGATTTCCGTCTCAGGTAGAGCACCTTGAGACATTCTATGAACGACGTAAGGTAGGCTCCTGTTCAACAAAGCATCAAGTATGTGCTGACGAGGAGTGCTAGGAATAGTACACACCGTAAGCCACCGCTTCCGTCAACGTTCCTATCAATTCGGCCGCAGCAAGAGAAAGAGGCATCGGGGGACGAGCGGGGACGAAACGAGCCGGAGTCGGATGCAGGAAGTCAACAACGCAGAGAAGCGTGCCAAGGGGCTCTGCGAGCCATAAGTATTCGGCCTCGGGAGAGTCGCGACAACCGTGAGTACCTGCACATCAAATGGCGTTAGGGCTAACTCTGAACTGGCGACGGCCGCGTCGGGTTGCGGTCGACCCCAGACTCGCTCAATTGGCCTCCGTTCTCCCGAGATGGCAGCCATGAATCACGGAGACTTGTGGGTGGCATGGTCGCCTCCGGCTGATCGGTAACCTTCATGGCGGAGTTTTCTGCCAGCTGCGTAATTGACAGCTCTGCATGGCGGGGACTTCGAAACAGCGCACCAGCGTTGCAGAAGCGTAAACTGTTGAGCAACTGAATGAATTCGCTTACGACAAGCGAGGCTTCCAGGACCGTATGGAGACAATACAGTCATGTAACGACATAGCGGTGTTCGGTCGCATGGTATGACGGCGTCATTTGATGCGCCGTTGAGCGATACATTCCCACACACGGAACGCTTGACTCGATTCCTGGACCAACGGCAGAACACGAGACCGTGAAGATCATTCGAGCTGTAGTAGATGGGGGCAAAAGTCTCGGAGGAGTCATACTGAGTAGTCCTTACGCTTGATTTCCTCCATCTCGGTAGCGCTCCTCAGTCTAATGTCCGTGAAACCTGAACTTGGAATGATCGGGATTTCCTGTCCAATAGAGGCGTGGCCGAAAAAGCGTTGCGGGTGAAGAGATAGACAGTGTGACTTCGGAGTCACCGGTTCGTCCGCGGAGGCCGTCGTTGTACCGAACGAAATATCCCCTCGCATGAAGGTATTGGCGTGATACTCCTTCGAAGCCTGGACGATGACTACCGAGAACACCAAGCCCTGGAGTGGGTGAACAGTGAATATAGCAGTTTACAACGGTAGCTGCAGCAGACACTCACCATAACAGGCGAACCCTAATGAAGCCATCACAAGATCGGAGTGAGGGACATGTTTGGACAGGAGTTCGAGGACACTTACAAACATCAAGAGTATGAACATCCCGCTGGGGCTCGCAAGGCTCGTAATAATCAGAGCAACCAACAAGCAAGTATATATAGCCGCTGTCGAAGTCGTCAGAGCGTATATGAGACAGTAAAGAACTCGCACATACCAGACTCCAAGATAACGGCCATAACACCCATAAAGCGTATCCCTGCTATGGCGTTGTTCGCGACATCACGATGTATGCGCCATATCCTCCAAGCAATCATAACTGGTTTGGTACCGAAAATTCGTCGTAAGGAATTGGATGCAAGACCACCTTGCCACGTACCAGTACAAAAAGGTTGAGGGCTAGCGTTGCCACAAAGAAATACTTGCCGCGTACAGTAGCGGTTATCTGCAAATTGAGTATGTCATCTCCGCGTTCTAAGCTTGTCAGAGGCGACAGAGCCAATGCGGCAAGGACTACGAGAATGTATCGTTAGATTTGGTCTCAGACAATAGGTTGACAAAATGCAGACCAATATCCGCTATCAATAGAGCAAAGGGGTGCGAGGACAACATAGTAATTCCGTTCCCAGACGATGAACAGACGGTAAACCTAGAAATTCATGATCTAAACCATAGGATTACCACACAAGCCAATGCAGACACGTACAATTAGAGCGTCCAGCACGATAGTTAACACATTATAACTGGTGGGCTTCGCAACGCCAATGGGAGTACTGACAATTGTAGAAAAGTAGATCAAAGGGCCGTTGGGTGTGCCGGCGTGTGAGACAAGCCCTTCAACCAAACGAAAGAAGTCGATCACGAGATGCTACAGCAACTTAGCGTTAAATATGACACGTGTCAAATAAGCGTTCCAACACACCGCTGTAATGAGAGCGAAGACGACGAGAGCCGTGCCGGTGAGGAGGCGTACATCACGGCCCGACCTACGCCTCCGGTATAACACTTTGAGACATTCAACGAATGCGGTAAAGTAGAGCCCTGTGTCATGGGGGCTCGCTGAGATCGTTGCTGCGACGAACAAAAGAGTGCGTGCGCACCGTAACATAGAGCCTCCAACAGCGTGCCCACAAGCTGCACCCTCGGTAGCGACAGGGTCATGGCGGTCGTGTCAGAGAGTGAAACGGCGGGATGGGGGAGAATGAAAGGTCGGGCATAAGTACACGAGCGACAGATTGGCCATGGCTGACGACGTGAACTACCCTACGGCATGCCGAACGGCGTTTTGCCAGGTCGAAAAGAGCAACATCCGCCCGCGTGGGTGGATCTTGAAGCAGTTGGACGCCAGGAACACGGCGTGCAACGATGACATTTCGGCGCGTTGTCGGGACGGTCTGGCTAGGTCGACACCCCCTCCCACCTCCGCCAATCACAGAAACGCGCGATAGGAACGGGAAGTGACAGGGTGTACAGCCCAGCCTGCTTGGAGGTCGGCGCTGGTGGCGAAGGAAACTCGGGCCAGGGTGACATCCGGCGCAAGGGAAGCGTCAATGTCATATTGAGACAGGGTGTGACACCAGCCCCGCCCAGCATCAAATAGTGGACATTGTCGAGAGAGGTGTGAGGGGGAAGAGAAACACAGCGTGGAATGAAGAAGAGAGCCTGGACGTCGTCGGACAATCGTCGGGATGTAGGCGCCTAAAAAGAAGTGATTGTTTGAGATTACGGTACAGGAGGTCACTGGTTCGAACACCGCGGACGCCAGCTCGGCGTACATAGCTTCTAGGACCACTCATGAAAAAGAATCGCAAGTTCGAAAACCCCCAGCGTATGTATGTTATGTCCAAAAAATGCGCTGAGATTAATTAACATGTAGGGGCAGCAGAGAAAACATCCAGAAAAGTTAGACCTCATAGGTCCTCCGCTTGATTTCGTCCATCTCATAGCCACCTCTGAGTACCACGTCCGTTATGCGCCGAGGCGGGCCATGAGTTTTCTGGCTCGAATGCGGGAAGACGCTTTGTTTGAGAAGACGCTTTGGATCAATGGGTAGACAAGACTTCGGCAGGGTTTCTGAGTTGTCAACCGCAGTCGCAGTCGCGGACGATGCGCCCCACGAGACGTCGGTTAGCATAAAGGTATCCGTGTGGTACTCCTTCGAGGCTTGAACTATGACGACTGAGAAAACCAAGCCCTAAAAACGTAGAATGTTGAATGTCACATCACTCAGACTCGGACTATCAAGATAGACGACTCACCATGACAGGTGTTATCTAGTTTACACAGAAGCATGCATCAGGTCAAACCAGATTGAAGGAAACGGCGCGACACTCACAAAGTTTAACATGAGAGACAGTATACCAGGGTACGTCAGGCTTGTAGTGATCATGACGATCAGAAAGCAGGTGTAGATGGCTGCTATTGAAGTAATCAGAGCACATATTCGAATACGAAGGAAGAGACCGATATACCAGACTCGAGGACGATAGATATGATCCCCATAAAGCGTATCCCGGCCACGGCGTTCTTCATAACATTACGATGAGTACGCCAGATCTTCCAAGCAATTGACACTAATGAACGACTACGTGAGTGGTTCGTGGACACGACGAAAATGCGGCAGGACGAACCGGTGCAGTATAAGTTCAGAACTAGCGTGGCGGCAAAGAAAAACTTGATGTACTGCGCTGGCTTGATTCTCCCTTTCACCACGTCGGACGGATGTTGGACACCGGGCATAGACGAGATTGTCAAGCCAGCTACCGCTGTGACCATGCGGTATATAGCCAGAACATGTCTGCAAGACTATTCAGATGCTCACCAATATCTGCCAACAGCATGAACGATGGCACCACAGCCACGTGATAGTTGCGCTCCCAAACAATAAACATGCGATACAGCTAAGGACAAAGTTCAGATATCGCTGTGTTGTCTGGCATGAAGACGTACTCACAATGAGAGCATCCAAAAGAATGGTCAGTGTGATATAAACACTTATTTTGGATATGCCAACGGCGGTATGGATGGTCTCGGTGAAGTAAACGACGACTTCATTGGGCGAGTTGAAGTGACCATTGAATCCTTCAATCAAGCGGAAGGCGTCGATGGACAGTTGCTGCCACTAGTCAGCCGCGGTAGACACGGTCAAAACCTTGTCATGACTTACTGCTGCAACGAGCATGAAGATGACGATAGCCGTGACGGCGAGATGCC
This sequence comes from Terana coerulea, assembly GCA_024811115.1. Taxonomy (NCBI): domain Eukaryota; kingdom Fungi; phylum Basidiomycota; class Agaricomycetes; order Polyporales; family Phanerochaetaceae; genus Terana; species Terana coerulea. Next base: position 457,184 of record JAKOGH010000142.1, read on the forward strand.
GCACACTGCGGCCAGACCTACTCCTCCTGTACAAAACCTTGAGAGTCGCAAGAAATGCGTTGAGATAAATCCCTATTCACCGATGTCGCGTCAGTTACGACTAACGTGCACCATCCAAGAGAAAAGGTCTCACCAAAGAAGAGGGCTTCCAGCAGGGTGCCAATGACTTGTATTCTCGGGAAAGAAATCGGCATGGCGGACGCACGGAGAGTCAAAGGGTCTCCGCGAGGCTGGATGAGAGCAAAAGCGGCTCTGGGGCACGACCTCCGGTATTTGCATATGTAGTCGACTCTGGGCCTGAATGACAACCGTGAGTACTCGCCAAATCTGACATGATAGCATGTCGACAAGCGTTGTATGTCGCGAAAGCAGTAGTCTCCGTAGGCGTGGGAAGGCCCGAAGGACAAGGCTGACAACTCTGTTCGCTTGCAACCGGGACCACCTGTCCAAAATGACAGCTTTTGCCAAGTTCCCGCACAGCACATTGGCATCGACTCGGCTCGGAAACAGACCACCAAGCTCAGGCTCAACGGCTCGTTGCACCTTCCCGGGTGCCTTGCGGCGTTCTGCGGCGTATAGCGACCGGACCTCCATCCCGCTCCGCGGCTATGGTGAGGGATTGAGCTAGAGAGGACTGTCATCGTCCAAATGCAGCAGTACACGGATATCAGGAAGGAGATCAGCGAAGGTCCGATGAAGTAGATAAGGCGATATTCCACTGCCACGACGCCTATTATCTGCGGTGTGAATGCACGATGAAGGTGGAGAGGTTTACATTTCAACTCCCTCGCTGTGATACTCCCCAGTCAATATTCATGAGCGGTTGTGTTGGGCAAGAATTGATATACAGAGCTGTTACGGACGATTAGAGAGACAACGCCACCGTCTTCAGCACCTCCGCATTTATGGTCACAGTCGTGGACGATATGCCCAACGAGATATCACCCAGCATGAATGTATCTGTGTGGTACTCCTTGGACGCTTGGACGATTACCACTGAGAAAACCAAGCCCTGCAGTAAAGTGGTTTGTTATGACAAAGAACACAATGGAAGCATATCACTCACCATTACGGGGGTAATCTTCGCCGGTAAAGAGCAGCAATCAGGCTGCAACCATGCGCCGAGATATCCAACACTCACCGAGTTCAGAATAATAGACATACCGCTGATACATAGAAGGCTCGTGGCTATCAATGCGACGAGGAGGCAAGTATAAACAGCGGCTACTCGTGCCATCAGGACGCGAATAGGACTATGGAAGGGCTGTACGGACCAGATTCAAGGATAATGGCCAGAACGCCTATGAAGCGAACCCCTGCCGCGGCACCCTTCATGACATTGCGATGGGTATGCCATATTCTCCAGCCAATCATCGCTGGCAGATCACTATGGTATCAGCGCATGGGGTCACAAAGCGTAAAGCCGACTGCACGGACCAGTGCAATACAGGTTGAGGGCTAGTGTGGCGAAAAAGAAATACTTGACGCGCTGCATAGGCGTGATCTTCGCTCTGAGCACATCCACTCCGTCGCTGACAGCTCTCATAGCGGATAATGTCACGCCGGCGAACACTAGGCGGCGCACCATTGAGCTAGAGATCACAGGAAGAGCCATTTGAGAGTTCACCAATATCCGCTACCAGCAAAAGTAGCGGGATTGCAGCTAAGGTACGATTCTGCCCCATATAACGAACATGCGATACAGCTACGTGTTGATTCTATGAGCCCCTTGCATATCTTCCAACGGCTGAGCGAACTCACAATGAGAGCGTCCATCACCACAGTCAACGCCATATATGTGCCCATCTTCGATATGCCCATACCATTCTTGATAGTGCCGGCGATGTAGGCCGAAAGTGCGTTTGGCATGTCGAGGTAGGTGTTGATTGCCTCAACGAGACGAATGGCGTCGATGGCGAGATGCTGTTGTCATTAGTGACAGTGAGGGTCGAGCACAGTTCTACACGCACCGCAATAATGAGTGCGAAGGCAATGATAGCCGTAAAAACAAGGTGTCGCACGCTACGACCTGCTCTGCTTCTCGTGTACAGAACCTTGAGAGATTTCAAGAATACCGTGAAGTATATCCCTAACGACCAGTGGTACACTGTGAGCTTCGGCCTGTACATCGCCGGCACGGGGTGCGCACCAAAGAAAAAGGCCTCTAACAAGGTGCCTATGAGCTGCACGGTTGGCAACAACAACGGCATATCTAGTCGGTAGAAAATAGTCAGCGTGAGGGGATGGAGAAGGGCGATCGAGAGGGGGTACCTTGTTGCGAGCTAATCTGAGCAGTGCAATGAAATATCCAATGGTGGTAGGTGAAGAAAAAGTCGTTTGGACACGCCGAGCGGCGCGTAACCGAACCGACACAGAACGGTGACATCCGACATCCGTTGTCGGTGGGGATCAAAATGGGTGAAACGAAGCGAAAGTCTATGGCCAGCTCTGGGTCGTCTGTCACATGTTAGTGTTGGCACTGACTGTTTCGACACAACGCCAGGATATTTGGGCCTGTTCGGCATGCTTGCTTTTATGCGCAGACTCAGAGGCTCGGCATCGGCGACCGGTGGAAGTGATCCAGAGCAACTTCAAGCTTCAGCGCTCATAGAAAGTCCATAACTCTTGGGAACCTGTTTTGCCAGCTGGACAAAGCGACGCTATGACTACGCTTGGTGGGACGTGGGATGGGGAACGTGCGCATGAGAGGTCGAGAGGTGAAGGGAAGAGAACAGGAAGAGAGCGACGTCAAGAGCGTACCCTCGCAGTCGTATTTGTTGAGCGCCCGTGCGGGATGTTGCCGACCTTGTGCCGACCTCTGCCTCGACTTCGTCTCGATTTCTAACCAGCCATCCTGAATGACGACAACTCTCAGCATGTGCCATGCCTTGGGTCTTAGGCCTTACGCCTTGAATGTATGTGACTAGGTTCGAGAGCTTTCCCACGGCTCGGACTTACTCGGTGGCTGCAGATATGACCTAGAGGAGAGTGCGGAACACGACCTACTCTTTGATTAAGTCCCGTATAATCTCCGTGAGCGTTGTGGCCAGTAAACACATATATGGATCTTCTGCCAAGTAAGTAGCATCTATTGACTGTTTTTCATCGTATTGACTTGCACATTGTTGGGCCATCATACAGACTCCGTCATTGAAAGCGAGAAGCAGGCTGAGAGTGAGGCCCTCAAGAAGCGCATCTGCGTGATAGGGGCAGGACCTACTGGTCTTGGAGCATTGAAGATCATTAAGGATGCTCCCCAATACGAAGAAGGGCTCTGGGACGCTGTAGCTTTCGAGGCTAGAGAGGCAATAGGCGGTGTATGGTGAGTAGCGTGGAGACTCTGTCAAGGAAGTGTTTAAAGTACACTTCTCTAGGCTCCCTGCGCCTCCAACGGATAGCCCTCCTTTGACACCGATTTATGATTCATTAACGACAAACCTTCCGCACCCCGTCATGGCTTATCCATCCTTCCCATTCCCACCAGGGACATCTCTGTATCCTCCAGCAGCTACTGTCCTCGACTACCTCAACGCCTACGCCTCACACTGGGACATCACGAAGAACATACGTCTCAACACCAGCGTGAGGCTCGTGGACTGGGATGACGGCCTTGCTAAATGGCGCGTTCGTACAAGCCCAACAAGTTCCACACCGAACGACGCTATGGAGGAATCTCTCTTCGATCTTGTAATTGTCGCCAACGGACACTATAGGGTACCATATTTCCCTCCGACTCCAGGTCTCTCAGCTTGGCTAGAATCGGGCAAAGCCACACACGCCGCATGGTACAGACATGCCCATAACGTCGGCGACACAGTCTTGGTCCTCGGCCGCGGACCCAGCGGGATCGACGTCGCAGACGAGATGGCCGAAGTATCGAAAGTCCTCATTCACTCTTTCCCGGGAGCGCAAAGGGCCGACCTGAACGGCGGCGCACTCAAGCATCGCGGCAAGGTCGTAGAGTTCATGGGCGTGGCCGACGGCAAGGTCCGTTTCGACGACGGTACAACCGAATCAGGGATCGACCACTGCATACTTGCGACGGGCTACGAACACTCATACCCGTTCCTGCCACCACACTTGCTTCAGCTCGGACTGCCACCGCCGATCCCACCCATCCCAGAAACGTTGCACAATTCCAAGTTCCATCTATTCCCTCTTGCAAAGCAAATCTTCCCTCTGGTCACTTCCTTCCCGCCTTCCAGGATGGGCTTGCTGTGTTTACCGTACAAGGTCGTGCCATTCCCTCTGGCGGAGGCACAAACACGCGCGGTGCTCAAGGCGTTCGCAAATCCTCAATCGCTGGACCCCGCGAGCGAGGCCGTCGACATCATCTCACGCTACGAGGAGCTGCGGGCACAAGTCGGGGACAACGACGCCGCGATCGCGCGGGCGTGGCACAAGCTTGAGGAGGATGCACAGTTCAAGTACCGAGACGAGCTGCACAAGTTCGTCGGCGGAGAGTACGCGACGCCCCAGTGGACGGTCCCCGCGTGGGTGTATGAGATCTACGCGCAGAAGGTGACGCTGAGGAGCGAGTGGAGGGAGCTGGTGAGGATCGGGGAGGCGGAGAGGTGGGTGGAAGGAGTCGGTAGTATTGGCGGCGAAGAAGGCCTGAAAGAGTGGCTGGACTTGATGAGACGAATCATCAAGAGAGCAGAGGAGCGACGGGCTCCAGTGAATATTAATACCGCAAAGATGACCCGGCTGTAGCACTATAATCATGACAATCCGTGACAACTTTCCAAGATGGAGTTGATAGAACATCTGTGTATACGCTGAAAGACCTACAACTCGTCGCGTGCGGTATGTATTGGAGCGTGAACATCTGTCGCAGAGTCCTCGGTAGATATTGCAGAGGCTTCGGGTACTCCACTCTCGCCAGTAAACACAGCTGTTGGTGAAGGTGAGCCCGTTGTGCCGACAACTTCCATCAACATTTCCCCTGAATGCTTGATGTAAGAAGATGCCGCTGTCGAAAGCGAACTCGACACCGCTGAGGCCAGGACTGTCCCGGTTGCAGCCAACGCGGTCGAAGCGGAACTAAGTGTATCTCCCACAGATGACGCTGAGAGCACGCCCTTCTCCAACGCGTCTGCAACCTTCTCGCTCGCCTGGCTCGCACTGCGCGAAGACGACGGGATAAAGCGGGTCCACCAGAACGCGATGCGCAGGCTGCGGTCCACCAGCCGCTGCTTCAGAATGAAGAGCACGATGAGGACGAAGAAGGCGAGGGCGGCGATAATGAGCAGGCGGTCTAGCCAGTCGGACTTCTCGAGCGCAGTGATGAGATGCTTGGAAGTTGCCAGGAGGTTGTCGAGCACGTCGTGTGTTGAGGACGTTGACTTCAGCGATGCAGTAGACTGCTCTATGCGGGAGGTGAGGACGGCGGTGCAACAACACACATGGGTACGTTGCACGCACCAAGTAATTGGGTTGAGAGCACGGACTTCTCCAGCTCTCCTTGCATGAGCCCAAGCGTCCGTTGTAAGGCTTCGGTGACTTGGTTGCTCGTTGTCATAAGTGCATCCTCTCTATGCAAAAGTCAAACTCCGAAGCGTATCGCGTGAAGGTGTTAAACGTACTGCACTTTCTCATTCAAGTCCTGCTTCTCCCTCACAGCACTTGAGCGAAGTAGCTCCTCGCGGTTGGAGTTAGCACCAGCATCAATAGCACGCTTGGACGCAAGCAACGCTGCTCTAGACTCCTTCTTTGCACTGCATCACAGAATAAGCTTCGTATATCACCTAAGCACAATGAGCGTAGTCCGTACCTCACGAGACTCTGCCGGTACTCCTCCACGACGCGCCGTAACTCCTTCCGGTTCCGCTCGCCAGTCTGGTCATCTACAGCAACGTCCAACGACTAATCAGAAGTCCATCGTACTCGCTCTGCACGCCATAAGCTGATGAACGCACATCAACGTGCTTTCCGAACGCCTCCACATCCTCTCGTATCTCCGCCGCGTACTGTTGCTGCAGCGCCAGTGGCCCTGTGCAGGCACGCAGTCGCGGGATCTGGAACTCGCGGATGTCTCTTTGTCTCCGCTCGAGGTTGGCAATGAGGTTCGTTGTCTCGTCGTCAAAGGTTATGGGTAGGGGCGGCATGGCGGGCAGCTCGAAGAGGGCGTGGCACGGCGCGTACTGATGAGTCTGACCACGACATCCGCGTCAGTCAAGCGCGCCAGCTCTGATCCGTCCTCTGACCTGCCAAGAGCTTATTCGTGCCCACTGTCGCTCGCAGCTTCACAGTGTTTACAGAAAAACAGAAAGAAAGCACAATGTACAATGTGCGTGGATTTGTCACAGCCGTGACTCGTGAGGGATTCGCCAATTCACATATGAAGGAGAGGCAGAAAAAAATCAATCGACTAGCCCACCGCGAGGGTCGAACTCGCAGCCTTCAGATCGCAGGATCCTATGCATTAACCCGCACTCGTAAGAGTCTGACGCTCTATCCGATTGAGCTAGGCGGGCAACGGCAAACAATACTCCAACACATTTATAGGGTAAGCAGTCAAGGCTGGCAGAAAACGAGCAACAAAACGAGCGGCCATCAGAGGTGTCGCAATGGCGTTGTGGCGTGCAAACTTTGATCTTCCATCACGACCTCCATCGAGTTGACTTAACTGCCAAGATATGCCTGATTTTCTCATATTTGAGCACTACATGAAGCCATGGCCAAGCCACTTAATGCCAGGCAAGTCGTTGCGCCGATTTGGTGATGTGGCTTTGGGCGTCAAAAGCTCATCTACCCGTATTAGGCAACTCGCATTTACTACTGGCAACAGCGATGAGCTCGCTCAGCCTAGTGGAACTGTGGCTGACGATGGTGGCCAGTTCGACTATGCTAACCAGCGTACACTACGTGGCAGAATATTTGCAATAAATTGAAATCATGTTGCATAGCATGCTGAAGGATGCAGCTCGCCGAGTGGGGCAGATGTGCCGGACTGTGAAGAGTCGCTCGATCGTTCGAGCTACTACTCGTCACAGTCCGGGCTCACCAGGCTGACGCCGGTGCGTGTCGTGTTTGTTCTCAGTAAACGGACTAGCCCCGTGACAAGTCAGCCTCCAGATGTATAAATGCCCCCTCAAATGGCCTACAACCAACCAACTCACCTTCTCCCTCGACTCCCATGTGCCCTCTGGACTCCCCTTGAGCTGTCGCACTCAGCGCGCTCGCTGTGGTCTCATCCCTCTGTCTTGCTCCTCGCGGCCTGCTGGATCCGACTACCATCGACAACGGCGGAGACCGCGTGGTTGCTGCACTCGCTTGCGCACCCCGGCTTCAATCCCAACATACCCGGACAACACCAACGACACCCGCGGCCGCCAAGCTACACCTCGACGGCCACTCCCGAGCGCCGAACCACCGTACACTGGCCACTCTGGAGCATGCGACACCGATCCCGACGTAGACAGAATCACTGTATATCTAGACCGGCACGACGACATGTGCCCACACGCGTGCACTGTCGGCGGTGACCACCTTTGTAGACCACAACGACACGGCGTGAGTTGCCCATATGCGCGCACCACGTCTTCACTGGCCACTCCGGACGACGATCATCACTGTGTATGTTGACCGGCGCAAATGTATTCTCGACGGAGGGCGGCTCTCAGGAGCCGTCCTGGCATGGACCTCTCCGTGGTCGTCGGGACGAGTAACCATCGAGCCTTCGGGTTCGACGGTGAAACCAACACATGCCTTAATCTCTTTGCTAGTTAGATGCTATTTACCTGGCTGGCTGTATTTACCTACGCATGACTTCACAAAATAAACCAATGGAACTGTACTCATAGCATCGCTCAATCTCTGCTGAACGAGCAGTTCGGAAAGCTTTCACATTTGACTGGTGAAAATAAAGATTCATGTATGAAGGCCCATGAAGCAGAACCCTTCTTGTGTAGTCTACCGTGTAGGCTCGTATTCTAGCGTTGGTTCTATTCCTTCCTTCATGTGAATTGCCTCGCCAGAGGTGTAATGTCCAGAAAATAACCTTCCTCTGCCGCGGCTACCTGCTTGAGATGATCGCTCTTACTTGAGATTAATAGCGACGACTGCGTGTATACAGTGCCCACAACACTGTCAGCTGAGTGTTGGTGTACCATAGCGTTGCGGATATATGCATTTCTATATGTGACGTAGCTTACATGGTTGTACATATCATATTGCCCGTGGAAGAGTGCCCTTGCACCGTTAAATACCCAGGGAAGCGGAATGAGAGGAAAGAGAACCACTAGAGAACGTCATTGCAGCAAGAGCGCCGCTGCTATTTGACGTCTATGCCTTGAATATCCGCAGCAAACGGGCCTCGGTGACGATCCGCGTCCGACAGAGCGGGCACTCCCTTGTGCTGCCCATGATCAGATCGGAGCATCCACGGCACATGGCGAGGTGTCTACCACGGCCGCATCAGCAGGTACGTCGACGAACATGAGCAGAGGGGACACGCACCCACAGTCCACGATCGCGATATTCGCCTCTTCGTCCTGGCAGATGACGCACAACCCCGTCCGCTCCAAGTGCGACGCCATCGCCTGGGCCTTCGGCGTCATCTTACCAGGCGTGAGCTCTGCCTCTGCAGGCTTCGGCGGCGTAGCGGCCCCGCTTGCGCCGCCGGGGACTCCGCCCGCGCCTCCTGCGACCCAGCGCCCTCCACCGACCCGTCCGCACGCTGCGCCGCCTCCGCCTCCGCCGCCCGTGCCCTTGCCCGCTCCTCCTCGTGCTCGCGCCGCGAGCGCTCGAGCGCCTCCTGCAGCTCACGGTCCTCCTCCTCATTGCGGCGCGCCGCGGCGCGTTCCGCGCGCTCGTCCGCGAGCAGCGTGCGCACCTTCGCGACGAGCTCCGCCTTCTCGACGACCATGCCCGTGTTCACGTGGTTCCGGAAGAGGACGGCCTTGAGCGCGGAGATCGGGAGCGCCGCGACGCGCGCGTCCGGCAGCGCGAGCAGCTCGTCGAGCGTCGGGATCGCCGGCGCGGGCGACGTCGTGCGCGACGCGCCGGGGGCGGGCGAGCGCGGCGCCGAGGCCGCGCGCGGACGCGGGTTCGCGGGCGGGACGTTCAGATTCGGGCGGGGGTGTTGTGTGCGGGCGCTCTGGGGCGGCGGGCCCGGAGGTGGGTTGTACCGCGTCTGCGGTCGGGGCTGCTGTGGATGCGGCGTCGCGCCGTGGTAGTTTGGCTGGGCGCGGGCCTGTGCTCCTGGGTAGTTGTGGTAGTTGGACTGTGAATGCGACTGCTGAGGCTGCGGCCGTGGAGGGGCAGGGCGAGGCGGGTCTGGTTCCAGATCTGGTCTGGGAAATGAGGGCTGTGAAGTTGTCCGTGTGCGAGGTTGAGACGGCGGGGGTTGCTGCTGCCGTTGGGGCTGCGACCCCCAGAATCACTGCGCTCGTGGGACATTGCGTCCATAGCGCGATGCAGGATACCCCGCGGCCGCTCTGAGGGCCTAGGTGGAATCGAATATAACCAATAGTGTTTCTACGCGTGCACTTCAGCCCGATGATTGACACTGGGTACTACGAATTTACTAACCTCTTTGGCCGGAGGTAAGCATCCATTTAGTGCCCTCGCTGCGATGAGCCTGTCGATCAGGTCATCCTTCTCGACAACATTGTCGACGTTAATATTGTAGTCTTTGGCGTACTTCTTGAGCTTTAGCCAAAGACAGCCCCCGTAGCTGTCCTTTCCCGGCCGCAGTGACTATCCACTTACATATATTAGTTTCGCACGACTTTTGGATGGATATGTGCGAGCGTAGGCACCAACCACTCACTATTCAGGTTCTCAATGCAGAAGGCACAGACGGGTACGGGGTCGTAGCCTCTCTGGCCTTCCAGGACGCGAGGCATCAAGGCCTGGTAGTCTGTGCATGACTGGCAGTACATGTGGCCTGGACATGAGACGAGGCTTAGATTGCGCGGGTTCTGAGATCGCTCTGATCCGAGATGAGCTCACCACAGTGATTGCACTTCCGTGATCGCGCAAAGAGCATGTTGAACTCCTTGTTGCACTTCCGGCATGAGTTCTCGTCGTCTTCCGGAGAGGGCGGTGGGCCACTCAGTAAGGGAATCCCTCTATGCGCTGGGTTAGACATCCTGGTATAGATCGGCAGAGGCGAGCCGAATCGCGTTCCTGCGAGCGACTCTTGAGTCCAGCGGAGCTGTCAGAAGAACTAGGAGTCGTGCTCAAGCAGCCTGAGCCCGACACAACCTGGGTGTCCTGCGAAGGTGAACGTCAGAGGGAGAGCAAGGCCGAGTACTTTTGTCAGCGCAAAGCGCAACAGGCCTAGGCGACGAGCACAGGACAGTACATTCCAGCAACTCTTACAAATCGGGCTTTGTCACATCATCACTAACGTCGATAGGGCAAGTCATTCCCACGCCTCGTGTGTCGCCGAGCACTGCCGGGAGCGCCGAACAACTCGAACCTCGCCCGCACAGTCACTCTGGTTTTACCTCTCGCTCGGCCATTCTGGAGCCCTTGGACTCAGTGATTCTACCTCACGAAACAGTCTCGCAATAGTCCGATGCCCCGACTACACCACTACTTGGTGTGGGGCGGCAATCGGGTATGCGCTGTCGGTCCTCTAGAACGGTTTTATCCCAACGGTCGAAACAGCGTCACCTCGACCTTTGTTGCACCTAGTCTTGCCTATATACCGCAGCCCTGTGGGACGCATGTCGTCGGAAACGTTCCTTGGCCTATGGGCTGCACGCACTCCGCGATTCACCGAGTCCGTATCTTTTCACTTGACTGTAACGGGAAGACAGCTGGGTTCTTGCTTCGTTCGCCACATCTGCCACAGGAGATATCTACCCAGATTCACCTCAGCACCTGCCTCTATCACAAGCTTTATCCATGCTCAGCGCTCCGTTTTCCGCAAGTTTTCATATCCATGTGGTCGCTCGTCTGCTGCCCAGAAACGGTAGAATTGTGGCGTGCTGCTTGCACGGGCTGTCACTGAGACGGATGTGCGTCGTTCTAACGGAGATGAACGCAGCTGGCCGCGCCCAGGTCGCCGCTGTGGGATAAGTCTAGTGAGAAACCCCGTGGGACTATAAACCCCTGCTGCTAATGGGAAACCCGGTTTAGCATGATAAGCGCCGCTGGAGACCCCGAACAGTCCTCCTGCAAAGGAGCGTGAGAATGCCAGCTTACTCAGGCGGCTGAGAGCTATGCGATTTTCTGGTTAAGTGTGTCACTACTAAGGGTCTCGTAGCAGTAGATTTGAGTGTGACATAGGGGTTCAACTTGCATGAATTATGTTATGCTGACTGCACTACTTAATTTCTGTGACCCATCAGTGGCTGCGTGTCGGGCTGGCAGGGCGCACCAGAGCGCTTTGTAGTCTGATGTTGCTTGGATGTTGCATGCATTTCAAGAAATAGCATGCTTGATATTCTTTAACAATTCTTTACTTCTGGCAGCAGCAACTCTACAGTATGCATACTGTGGAGCTGAGCCTATCTACGCATTGCCCCGGAGCAAGTTGTCGCAGAGTACGTCGGTGCGCATCAGCCCATCAAGGATCCCGCCGAGTTACCATTTCCGGATTGCGCCGACGCGCGACAATGCCCTCGCCCCTTTAGCACTCATCTCACAGTACAACGTGTCTACCATCAATGTATAAGAGAATATAGGCCATTCTCAACGATTTTTTCAGTGTGTATATGTCTGATAGAGTCCTGTTGTACACGGTTCATAAATATTCCCTGACCGAAGCGGCCTGCAGCCTTTACACCTAGCAGTGCCCGGGGTCAGCGCCTTCGCGCTAAACCCGGCGATCCTGATAGGGAAGGGGTTTGTACTGACTAAGCAATAAACCCGGGGTTTATGGGCGTCAAGGGGTTTCTCATTAGACTTATCCGCCGCTGTGCCCTGAGGCTGAGCTCCGCGAGCCGCAGTTGTGGCCCAGGACTCCGTCGGTGATGTGCCGAGCATCTTTCGCAGACTCGATACACGTCAAGGCGGAGGCGAGTGCTGTACCGGGATGTGACGCCAGCAGAGGTTGTTCTAGATCGCCTGCGCCGGTACCGCCTCGAGCACATTGTTGGCGACAGCGTCGGATGTGATTAGCGCGACCGCGCGCACCGATCCACGGTTTCGTCACTCAAGTGCTCATGCACCATGCACCTGCTTTTCAGAGAATATATAGCCGTCTCCCAGCGGCAGCGCTGCTGGCCGCAGACTCCCGATGTCTATCACCTCAACGGACAACCACTACCTATCCTTGCTCATCCCTGCGCTCAGCGAACATGCCAATAAGCCCGTCATGCGACCGTGCCTCGGTGACCCTCCGCGCTGGGGCAGCATCACCTTTCGTGAGTGGGACCAGTATCTCGCCGCGGCGACGCTGCACTGGTCGCGAACGCTGCCCGCAAAATCGCTAAACCACGGCGACGTCATCGGCGTGTGGTGCGTACCCTTCTCGTAGATGCACCTTTCCATCTCTTCCGGACATGGCTGCGAAATGCTAATTGGTTGGTGTGCATGGTGCAGGCTTACGGGGCGCGAGTGGACGGACCTGGTCAATATCAGCAGCGTCTCCGCCGCGGGCTACGTGCCGCAAATGTTCAGCACCGTGTTCCCGGAGGACATGATTCGCGCTCTGCTCGCCCGCAGCGGCGCAGTCGCGCTTGTCTACGACGCCGTGGCGTTCCCGGGCATCCCGGACACGAGCCGGATCCCAACCGTACCCGCCCTGGACGAGCGCGGGCTCAAAGAACTCGTGGACGCGCACGGTGGCGTCGTGAATCTGTGCACGGGCGACTTGCTGCCGGTCGCGGAGCGGCAAGCGGCCGTCATCTTCCACTCCTCCGGGACGACGTCGGGCGTGCCGAAGCTCATTCCGACGAGCCACCTCTCGATGAAGACCTTCATGCTGCACAAGTTCCCCGACTGCTTGCTGCACGGCAACTACGACGTCTCGACCAACATATTCAACAGGCGCGTCTCTCGCTCCTGCCTTCACATCCGCACACCCTGACAATTACACTTTGATGCAGCTTAGGCAGCCTGGCACACGTTGGCTCCTTCCAGGGTCAGTTCCGTCACCCCCGTACCTGACCCGTTACCACAGAGACTAACAGAATGTATCTGACAGCGTTTCACGGCGCGGCGGTGCACGGCTGCTGCACGGTTCAGGCATCCTCCATGGCCATGGCGCCGCAGGAGATGGTGCACATGGTGCGCGAATGCAGCCTGAACCGCCTCGTGCAGTACGGCACCTTCGTCTCCGCGCACGTCGCCGCGGCGCGGGAAGACGCGTCTGTCCGGGCAGCGCTGCTCGGCCTCAGGCAGGTCCTCTACACGGGCGTCGCGCTCCACAGGGAGGACGAGGACTGGGCGCTGGAGAACGGGTTGAGGCTGACGGTGGGATTTTCTGCGCCGCATCGCTTCGCGTAGCCGCTCATCCACCTGTATAGTCGATGTTTGGGACCTCTGAGACAGGCGAGCGCCCCTATCGGCATACGCATCCGTGCGACGCGCTAACCCCCGCCCCCAGGCCCTCTCCTCATCTCCAACCCGGGACACGCGCCCCGCCTCCTCCGCCCCTGCGCAGGTGCCTCCCCGCTCTTTATGCCCTACGCTCCCGCCTGCGGCCCCGCCACGCAAACAGACGCCACGCCAACCGGGCGACCCGATGGTATCGGGGCGTCCCGTCCGACGCTGTACGAGATCGTCGTGGCGCGCGACGCGCCCGACGCGCCGCCCACGGCCCTCTTCAGCGCCGACGGCCGCTGGCACACGCTGGACTTGTTCGAGCGCGTCGCGTCGCCGGTGGACGCAGAGGGTGCAGCGGAGGTGGAGGCGGGGTGGGTGCACCGTGGCCGTGCGGGGGACTGGGTCAAGACCGCGGCGGGGTTCGTGGACACCAGGTGCGTATTTTTCCCTGTGTTGCCCTCACGCATACATCCAGGGCGGGGGCGTGTCGTGACGACTTTATCTGTTGCTTGCAGGGGCATCGAGGACGCGGTGCGCACGACGTGCGCCGACCTCGTCGCGGACGCGCTCGTCGTCGGGTCCTCGCGGCCGCATCCGGTGCTGCTCGTCGAGGCGGCTGCGGGCCAGAGCGTGGTCGACGACGACGCACGGTGGCGGCTGGCGGCGGAGGTCGTGCAGAGGATCGACGCGCCGACGCGGCGCATGTTCGCGTACGAGCGGATACGCTGCGCGGGGTGGGTGCGCGTGCTGCCGCGCGGCAGCTTTCTGCGGACCAAGGTGCGTGGGCGTGCATGATCTGCATCCAGTGCGGGGTGGGTGACCCGTTGCGCAGGAGAAGGGAAACGTCAGGTACCGTGCATCGTGTCGCGCCGCTGCGGGCTGGAGGTGCTCACGAGTTGCGCAGACGCCAGGCCACGGAGGAACACCTTGCGGCCGACATCGAGGCGATATTCAGCTACAAATCGGGCTGGGTTGGAACGACGCGATAGAGGGGGCCGGAATGTCACAGTGTACACAAAAGCGAGTTAATGGCGTCGATGCTAGAGTATTATCAAGATGTACATACAAGAGTTGTATACTAAAGAATGTGTACGAGACCGGTTTGCATCTACCACGAAAGACCGCGCCCCTGCTCTGCCGTCACACCTCCCACTTCACGCTCTCCCGCTCCACGTCGTCTACCTTCTCCTCAAACTCTACGTCGCCCTCCCCGTCGGCGTCGCGCCCGTCGAGCTTGTACCCCCGCAAGCTGCCCATCTCGATGCCGTCTGTGTCTCCGTCTGTCTGCGCGCGCTCCAGACGCACCACGCGTCGGCTGTCCGCGGACGGCCTCTGCCCGCTCTGCACACGGGTGTGGCGGCGCTGGGAGGCGTGTGAGTGCCGCGGGAGCACGGGGGGCGGGGCGGGGCCTGCGCTCGAGGCGGGCGAGCCGAAGGACATGCTGCTCGTCATGAACGTCGCGTCGTGGTACTCCTTGGACGCGCGCACGATGACGGCGGAGAAGACCATGCCCTGGCGCGCGGCGCGTCAGTGCGGGGGCGCGGGGGAGAAAAAAGCAGCGGGGAGGCGCACCATCGCGGGCGGCATCTTGCGCGCGCGGGCAGGTGAGTGTCTGCGCGGCTGCGGGCAGAGGCAGAAGAGGGGGCTCACGGAGTTGAGAACGATGAACATGCCCGTGCTGGCGAGGCAGGAGGTGATGATCAACACAATGAGTAGGCACGAGTATATCGCCGCTGTCAGTATGGTCAGCCCGCCCTTAGTCTCAGCGCGTCCAGGCAGCGGGGGACGCACCGGATTCGACGATGACGGCGATGACGCCCATGAAGCGCGGACCGGCGGCGGCCTGCTCCCCGACATTCCGATGGATGGCCCATATCCTGCCCGCTATCATCGCTGCCGTGTCCCGGGTTCAGTAGGTGACGGCGCCGCGGGCAGGGCACTCACTGGTGCAGAAGAGGTTCAGCGCGAGGGTGCAGAAGAAGAAATATTTGACGCGGATGGTGACGTCCGCGAGCAGGACGTTGTCGCCAGGGTGGACTTGCGTGAGGGACCATACGGCCCATATTGACAAACCTGTGAGGACGGTGGGCGTCTGAGTCCCTGAACGTGTAAAGTGGAGTAGGAGGGGAGGAGCCGGCGTACCGATATCGGCGAGGTAGAGAAAGAACGGGAGGACGGCGAGGTAGAGGTTGCGTCCCCAGATGACGAACATCCGATAGACCTGGGCTCTTTCAGTCTGCCACACAATGCACATGTTGAGCGTACACATACGATGAGGGCATCCAGAATGAGCGTCACGGCGATATACGTCGCGCTCTTCGTGAGGTTCAGGTCCGTGTTGATGTTTGCGTAGTATGCCGCAGGGGCGTTGGGCACGTCCATCTCCGCCGTGAAGGCGTCCACCGCGCGGATGAGGTCGACCACCAGGTGCTGCGACACTTCAGTACCCGAGCCCTCGTCCCGCACCGCAAGGAGAACTCACCACAGACACGAGGACGAATATCGCCAGGGCGGTCGCGAACAGGTAGCCCATGCTCCGCCCCGCGCGATGGCGCACATACAGCACCTTCAAGCACTCCAAAAACACAGCGACGTACGCGCCTCCGCCCTCGCCGTCAGCCTGGGGTCCTCACGCGGCCGACGGGTTGATAGAAAACACACCATATCCGGCGGTCTCGAGCACGGAGCCCAGCAGCTCCGCCTTCGCGAACGGGAGCGGCATGCAGGGCCACGGGTCTCGCGGTGCAGGCTCGTGTGCGCGCGACGGGAACGGCGGCGGGGCTGCGTCGCTGCGAGCGGGTGGGCGAGCGGGGACGGTGGATCGGACGGCAGCCTCAGGCTCGCGTCCGCCCGCGGCGGGGCCCCCCAGCTACTTGTGGCCGCCGCCGCACGACAGGCGTGGGCACGCCGGATGCGTCGCTCGCCGCAGGCACGCGAGGGACGGCGCCGGGCAGGCATGCACTAAACCCTGACTTGCACCCTGGACGCGGCCGGGTGCAGACCCGTCTGGTCCACTGCCGGGCTGCGCAGGGCGAGGCGCGCGCACGGCGGTGCATCGCGCTGGCTGGGGCTGCTTCTGGCGGCGACGCTAATGAGGGGGGTGATGGCGGGCACGGAGCCTGACATGAAAAACTGTAAGCTCCTGAAAGCGCTACATGCGATGGAGACATCAGGCCAGTGTCAGGTCCAGCCTTCTGGGAAGCAGCCTGAACTGGGTGGGATTAGCACTGAAGACTATAGCTAAAGCGACACTTGGTGCCGTCGTCGCCCACATATCTTCAGTGTAAGTAGCCGGTAGTGCAGGTTCATAGCAGCGCGGTGACAAGCCAAGTCAGACGGCTTGTCGGGCGCCGAGCGGTTCTGTTGATGCGCCTGATGCGCCTTCGGCATTTCCCGACAGCTACATGACACCAGGCGACGGGCTTAGTCCAAAACCTTTCACTCGTTCATGCTTTCCTGAGAATCATCCCGCGAATGACCGTTGACGGCTCCCCGCGTGGTAGCTGGGATGCCCTGGCAACAAGGAAAACACCCGACAGCCTAAAGCTACCAGTGCAAGAAATCTGCCTTGCCGTCTTGGCGTTTGGGAGAATTGCACCAGCAGGGTCAAAGTGAGTGCATCGTTGTGTTGCTTTGTGAGGTGAGACACATATACCTAATAATAAGGTAGTGCGACGGAGGATTCTGGCGATGCGTTTCCGATTCGGAGCTCCGTCCAGAGCACAAAGTGTTGGCAATTGGCGTACATTGACGCTTTCATTGATATAGAGTGTAATAAAAAGTGGACGGGGCACTGTGAGTAGCGGCATCCGGTTTTTGGTTGTAGTCTAACTCAGTCATTTACGTTACTACAGTCGTGAACGATGGGACCGTCCAACTCAGCACTAGAGAACTCATCTTCCAACCAACTCGTCTGGTACATCACCGGTACGTAGTCCCACCTCATCTTCCCTGCCGTCCGCCGAACACCTACACATTCTACCTGTAGGCACCTCCTCGGGCATGGGCAAGCGCCTCGTACCCATCTTGCTCGCGCGAGGAGACAAAGTCATCGCGACCGCCCGCGCGCTCGACAAGATCCAGGACTTTCCGCAGTCGGAGAACCTGCGGCTGCAGCAGCTCGACGTGACGGACGGCGCCGAGGCGCTGCAGCGCAAGGCGCGCGAGGCGGTCGCGTGGTTCGGGCGCGTCGACGTGCTGGTGAACAACGCGGGCGCGGGGTGGAAGGGCGTTTTGGAGGAGGCCGGGTGCGTTCTGCGTTGCCGCGTCAGGAAAGTCGACGCGTGTTCAAAGTGAGACGGGACAGGTCGCAAGAGCTGCGGAAGCAGTACGACGTGAACGTATTTGGGCTGCTGGACGTGACGACGGCGTTTCTGCCGTACATGCGCGAGCGGCGGTCTGGGACTGTGGTTCTGCTCGGCAGTCGGTCCAGCTGGGCCCCAAACAATCCTGTAAGCCCGCACATATGCCCGTCAAATCGTAGTTGGGGACCTCATAACTATGCTCTCAGACGTCGGGTACGCGAGCTACTAGTACATCGCTTGAGGTTACGCGCTAACATTGAAGTTGCGCTGCCGTCCCACCCTGCAGGCCTCTACGCGTCTTCCAAAGCCGCGGTACGAAGTACGCACCCTGCTTCTCCGAGTCTTCATCCCGCTCAACTGACCATCCGGACAGTCATGGGCGAGTCGCTCTCCGTCGAGCTCGCGCCCTTTTCCATCCGCGTGCTCATCGTCGAGCCCGGCGCCTTCCGCACCGAGCAAATATTTTCCGCCCCGATGTGCGAGGACAACACCTTCCGCGACTACGACGCCACGCGCGCCGCCGCCAAACAAAAATTCGAGGACGTCGACGGCCGCCAGCCGGGCGACCCGGTCAAGGCGATGCAGCTCCTCGCGGACGTCGTGCGCGGCGAGGGCAGGGCGGAGGGCAGGGCGTGGCCGCTGTATTTGCCGTTGGGCGAGGAGGCGGAGGTGGCGATCAGAGATAAGTGCAAGACGATGTTGGATGTAGTGGATGAGTGGGGAGAGGTCATCAGGGATACACGGTTGGACGATCTGTGAACAGTGTTTAGAGACAAAGCAGTGCTTCCCGTCATTATTGTGCATTGCTAGCTGTAGTCTCGACGTTGTTACAGGTCAACCATATGTGTAATGATGTAGGTTTGCGTTACTACGGAGATGACCTTGCACGGTGCACCTCAAGTATTCACAGTATTTTTGTGGCCGGGGTTTTCATGCGCCCCTTGAGTCTTGACCATCGTGCGGGGCCCCAGGAAATGCGGAAGAAGATCTGGGGCCATCGGGATATTCATTTCGGCTATTACTCTTATTGAGGCCGCTCTATACGCCGGGCTAGCAATTGATCCGTGTGCGGGAGGCGCACTGGAGCGCATCAGCGCACCCACGTGGTTATTCCCGACAGAACGGCCATCACTGATCAGGATCACCGTGCGATCGAGCTCGAGACCGTTCTGCACGACCGCCGCGAGTCTCTCGAGCCCGTCAAGCCACCGAGCACCAGGCAATCCCGCTTTGTCTTACACTGGTCTCTACCTCATCTGTGGCTCTTCTGGAACACACCCTGCGAGCCTCGTTTCAGCCCAAGGCTGCACGGTGCTTTCGTCGGCCCGACATTCGAGCGTATGCTCCTGCGCACGGCAGGTCTCTGCTCGCCCGCGGCGCACACCACGCATCACGCCTTGCTCGTGCCCCCTCGGGCACCCGCTCGGCCTCGGGGCCTCGAATGTCCGTGCTCGCCATGCGCTCGCTGCTGCCGCTCCCGCTGCTCCTCTTATTATTACATGTGAGGCCCGGCGCGGCCTCGCGCACGCCCCCGCCTTCACCCCCGCCACGCCCACAGCCTGAGCCCGCCCTCGCCGCGCTGCGCGACGCCGCGATGCTGCACGGCACCGCGCTTCTTGCGTTCTCCGTCCTGCTGCTCGTCGCGGTCAAGGCCGCCATCGAGTTCCGGCGCGCCGTGCACTCTGTCGCGTACGTCCCGTTTGCAATTGATGTTTGCCTCCGCGACGCCTGGGCACTACTAACACGGCGCAGGAATCACCCCGGGTACCGCACGCTGCTCAACACGCTCGGCCCCATCGAGAACTTCTTCCCGCGCATCCGCGGCGTCACGCCCGGCAGCTTCCACATGTGGCGGCGCAAGCACAGGGACTTTGAGGAGCATGGCTGGGACGTCATCACATACGTGCGTGTCCGCTTGCTGTACCGACAGGGTCGCGCTGACGTGCGATGTGCGGTTGTTGGTCAGGTGGCGGCTTTCATTGGTAGCAAGACCAACTTCTACGTCGCGGACGCGGACGCGGTGCGGGTCGGTACCGTTCATGCAACCCCAAGCACGGTGTGAGAGACGAGCTGATGGGTGATGCAGGAAATTACGACGCACCGCGCGAGATTTCCGAAGCCTATCGAGCAGTACAAGATCCTCACATTCTTCGGCGACAATATCGTCGCGGCCGAGGGTGAAGAATGGAAGAGGTACCGCAAGATCGCTGCGCCTGCTTTTTCGGAGGTATGTTTGCACCTACAACCCTTGTATCGTGCAGTTTTCCAATATTGCTCCAGCGTAATAATAAGCTGGTCTGGGATGAGACCATCCTCATAATGCAAGACTTGTTCAAGACTGTCTGGCACGATAAGGAAGAGGTTGTCGTAGACCACGCGGTGGATATAACTTTGCCAGTGAGCATGTATCTGTCAAACTCGTCACAATACTGATGCCTACTGCAGATAGCCCTCTTTGTGATCGGAGTAGCTGGTTTTGGCAGGCGAATAGGATGGGAGGACGATCACTTTTTGCGCCTGGGCATAAGATGACCTTTAAGGTGCGTGTTGCACACCAAGCACACACTTCTGTCCGCTTCTTGATATTTCGCCCAATATAGAACGCGCTACATAACGTCTCCTCCAACGTCTTTGCCAGGTTGATTATTCCGACTTGGCTGATGAATTTGGGCCTTACCCAGAAATTACGCGATATCAAGACGTCGTTCGAGGAATTGGAGGTTAGCTTTTGCGTTCTGGAGGGCTACAGTCGTTGATTAGCCGTGCGCATTTCGACAGACGTACTTGCTTGAAATGACACGAGACAGACGAACTTCCGAGAAAAAGGAAGAGCGTTATGATTTATTCAGCAACTTATTGGACGCCAACTCGGACGAAAGTGATGGACAGCCTGCGCTCAGCGATAAGGAACTGATTGGTAGGTTTCCTGAGACGGATAGCAATTTGCTCTGATTGATTTTGCTTTCCAGGTAATTTATTCATTTTCCTCCTGGCAGGTATGTTGTATGCGCGATGCTGCAGTAAATTTCACAGCTAACGCAGCCATTTTCGCAGGGCATGAGGTATGGATGGATCACAGTTTGGGTTTTACTTGCTCAGCTTCGCTTCTCTAGACAAGTGCCCATACGCTGTGCTATGCGCTCGCCATGCTGGCTTTACATCCCGAAGAACAGCAAACGCTGTACGGGATTATAAACGGCGTTTTGCGTGACGGGAGACTTCCCGTAAGCTGCTCACATCTTTCCGTCGACCCATGTGGCTCACCTGTCTACGACTGGAACCAAGGAATACGAGGATTTCGGCACGCTGTCGTATTTCCAGGCGTATGCTGTCTCCCTCCGGCCTTCTGTCTATCCGCTGACATATGCCACTCGGTTAGAGTTCTGTATGAAACGTTCAGAATGTGCCCGCCCGTGCACAGCATACCCAAGAGCGTCGCCGAGGATACCAGTATCACGATCACCAACGCCATCGGCCAGCGAACGACTGTGCCCATGCCCAAAGGCTCCGCCATCTCGCTGCACGCCCCAGGCCTGCACTACAACCGTTCGTCCTCTCCCCCTCCGCTTTTTTGTTGTTGAATATATATATATGTTTGTCATTTGTCGCACAGCGCGCTACTGGGCAGACCCGCACACCTTCAACCCGCGCCGGTTCCTCGCGCCCGACTGGCCGCGCGACGCGTTCATCCCGTTCTCGGCCGGCCCGCGCGCGTGCATCGGGCGCAAGTTCGCGGAGACGGAGGCCGTCGCGGTGCTCGCGATGCTCGTGCTGCGCTACACGTTCGCCGTCCCGGACGAGCCGGCGTTCCGCGGCGAGACGGCGGGGCGCAGCGGCGGGAGCGGGTGTTGCGCAGCAGGCCGGGCGTGACCATGACGTGAGTGTTCAGGTGTCGGTGTTGTGCTGGGCGATATTGACTGGGTTGTGTAGGCCGTTACGGGTTCCGCTGGTGTTCAAGAAGCGGTGAGCTTCGTGCAGACTCGGACTTTGCGTCACACGCGGATTTTTTTGTAAACTTGAACGGATGCTGGGCCTTCATGCTTATATCTACGGCCTCAACAGAGACATGGACTCCTCATGGACGGTTGATCCGACTCACTCTATCTACGAGAACTACGTATCGCGCAATGTAAGTACTTAGCACGAAGCAACTTGAATGGACATGACTCTGTTCACACAGCGGAAGTAAAAGGTAATTGAACTGGGTATGTTTACGCTCATTCAACCAGATACAAAGGACATTAATACAGTAGAAAAGATTAAGGCATGTGTTGGTTTCGCCCTCGAGCCCGAAGGCTCGATTGCTACTCGTCCCGACGACCGCGAAGAGGTCCATGCCAGGACGGCTCCGAGAGCCGCCCTCCGTCGAGAATACATGCGCGCCAGTCAACAAGCCGAATCATTCAATCGTTCACATCAGAGCCCAAATGTCGTCGTCCAGAGTGGCCATTAGTGTGGTGTCGGTGTCGCTGTGTCGTTGTGGTCTACAAAGTTGGTCACCGCCGACAGTGCACACAGTGGGCACATGTCGTCGTGCCGGTCAGAAAATACAGTGATTCTGTCTACGTCGGGGTCCGTGTCGCATGCTCCAGAGTGGCCAGTGTACTGTGATGGTGTCGTTCGAGTCCGAGGCCAGGGGCTGAAAACATGGTGCGCGCATAGTGGGCAACTCACGCCGTGTCGTCGGGGTCTACAAGGTGGTCACCGCCGACAGTGCACGCGTGTGGGCACATGTCGTCGTGCCGGTCTAGATATACGGTGATTCTGTCTACGTCGGGATCGGTGTCGCATGCTCCAGGCCAGTGTACGGTGGTTCGGGACTCGGGAGTATCCGTCGAGGTGTAGGTTGGCGGCCGCGGGTGTCGTTGGTGTTGTCCGGGTATGTTGGGATCGAAGCCGGGGTGCGCAAGCGAGTGCAGCAACCACGCGGTCTCCGCCGTTGTCGATGGTAGTCGGATCCAGTAGGCCGCGAGGAGCAAGACAGAGGGCTGAGACCACAGCGAGCGCGCTGAGTGCGACAGCTCAAGAGGAGTCCAGTGGGCACATGGGAGTCGAGGGAGAAGGTGAGTTGGTTGGTTGTAGGCCATCTGAGGGGGTATTTATACATCTGGGGGCTGACTTGTCATGGGGCTAGTCCGTGTACTGAGAACAAACACGACACGCACCGGCGTCAGCCGCGGTGAGCCCGGACTGTGACGAGTAGTAGCTCGAACGATCGAGCGACTCTTCACAGCCCGGCACATCTGCCCCACTCAGCCAGCTACATCCCTTCAGCTTGCTATGCAATGATTTCAGTTTAAGTAATACAGATACTCTACCACGGAGTGTACGCTAGGCAGTCTAGTGGAATTGTGGCTACCGATGGTGGTGAGCGAGCTCATCGTTGTTGCCAGTAGTAAATGCGAGTTGCCTAATACGGGTAGATGAGCTTTTGACGCCCGAGGCCACATCACTAAATCGTCGCAGCTACTTACCTGGCATTTCAGGCTCCACTAGTAACGCATTCGGGGCTTTATGTATCGCCCAAATACGAGAAAATCAGATCTACGTTGGCTTTTTATTCGGCTCGAAAGACGTCGTGATGGAAGATCAAAGTTCGCACGCCACAACGCCGTTGCGAGTCCGACGCCCGGGCGTGAGCATCATGAGGATTTGAGTGCTCGATGGCCAATATTAGCTTCGTGCAGACGTTGCGTGTCATACTAATAGGGAGTTTTCGGGACCTGGACGGATATTAGTACTGGCCTTCATGCGTGCATGTATGACCTTACGGGACACCCGAACTTTTCACGGACGGTGGGCTCGCTTCATTTTTGAGATCGGCGAAGATAGTTGCGAAATGCAAGTAAGATACCCCTGCTAAACATGCCGATACACTACTTGGTGGATTGGGGTGATTGCGGCCTCCATAAGACCGCACTGATATGATACAACAGTACTACTAAGCTTACAACAATAGGGATGTTACATACATGTAGGTCGGTAGGAATAAATTATGTGGACTAGAATAAGTATATGCTTCACGGGTAGATGGACGTGGTAACAACGTGTGAATGCTTTTGTGGATTGTGATTCAGGATGGAGAGTCGAAGTGACCTGGAAAAGATGCTGCATAAAACACGAGACCGTAGCACGGCTCAGAACATCGAGAGCACCGAGGTCGCCAACAGCCCCTCCTAAGACCAACGTTAGCACGCAGTACGTGCACGTGAAGGACAGCAGCGTACGTAGTCATGCAAGCATCCCAGCTGCGGGCGAAGCTTTCTCGCGATGCTTGCCTGCAACTTGGCGCGTTGCTTCTCGCTGTACTTGTTCGCCGGCACCCGCTTCTCCATTGCCTGCTTCATCCTCTCCCTACACGGACACGTAAGCGACTGACGCTTCAGAGAGATTATAAGGGCCGCTCACGAGATTTCTTCGAGCAGTGCAGCGTGCGTCACCTCCGCTGAGCGGCTGACTAAAGGGGGCTTTAGCAACAGGTTGTTTGCTGACGCTCAACGGCAGACTTACGAAGTGCCTCGATGGCTTCGACAAACATCTATCGCAACGCATAAATATTGATCCGAGCCCGCGTGCGATGGACAGACTTACTCTGATGAAGAGCCCGCCGGTGGTCTTGTCACTGTACGCGAGGGCGGGGTCTTGGCACGCTGCCCAAGATACCTAAGAGTACCTTCAGTAACAAAACTTAAGCATGAATATGGGAAAAACCCTACCACTTTCGGGTACCGTCGACTGGGGGACACCAACGCATCTGGCTGGCCGTCTATCGCCGTCTTAGGTGTAATCGCACTCATTGGGTCAACGCTCTCGGACAGAGACAGCTGGTCTTTCCCGGGCGTCCCGGGAGAGTAGACCGTCACTGGGGATTACGGTAAATACAGCACATTTTGGGAGTGTGATATGAACCACGCACCTGTAGCACCGTCGGTGGCGAGGCCGCCCAGCGCGTTCTGGCGGTGGGAGATGCGGTAGCGGGAGTGGTCCGAGTGAACGTGGGGAAGGTCTGGAAGACGAACGGGTCAGCGAGTCGGTAGAGGGGTGTCGCGGGATACGCACCTGCAGCGGTGCCTGAGTGGCAGCAGTCGAAGATGATCTGAGATACATCGTGTTGAGCTATTCCTGCTGAGGATAAATGGATTGTCTGATTACGTACGACCATATGGGCTCCAGCCGGGAGAGAATCCACCAGGATTTCCCGGATCATCTATTTCCCTCTTGTCAGTTGGACGTCACGATAGAAGGCGAGGAGACTAACGTCGTCCAAGATGATGTTCTCGACGTTAGCTTCGTTATCGTCTGCTGGGAGTGCGACGTCTACTGGCCAGATGGCTACGGCGCGGATTAGTGGAAGCGCTTGGGGCCCAATGAAAGCTGGGTGGTTCACGTACTTTCATCTTTCTCATCTTTCTCCTTTATCCCTTTACCACTCCACTTCACCTGTGAGCCATGGCCTGAGACTACAGAGTGGTGTCAACAATGAGGGAGCCAACGGCGAGAGTAAGAGCATCCACTTACAGTGGAAGACGAAGCGGTCTCCCGGCATTGCTCCCTTCACCAATTCCTGCATCGCAGCCAGCTACTACAGATTAAGATCACGCACAAAGCCATTCGTAGAATG
Organism: Terana coerulea; assembly: GCA_024811115.1. NCBI lineage: Eukaryota > Fungi > Basidiomycota > Agaricomycetes > Polyporales > Phanerochaetaceae > Terana > Terana coerulea. The sequence continues at coordinate 482,555 of JAKOGH010000142.1, forward strand.
CGTACTGACAATATTGTCTCGGGTAGGTTCAAGCCCCTTTCCGTCGTCCTTCATGACGGTGATATCATTTGGGTGGTAGTTGCAGCGGGCTAAGCGGTACGCGCGTGAGCATCCGCTGGCGAAATGCCACGATAAGGACGACTTACTTTGCAAGAAGCTCTGGATCCGGTCCACGTCCGCGTAGGTACTGCCGAGTGGAAGCCAATTGGCGTTTGGATGGCCTTCTGCGAGCTTATGGTACGCAAGACCGATGCATAGGGCCCGCCGCCTATCGCCGGTAGAGACACGAATCTCAAACTTGGGAGCCATCGCAGAGGACGTCCGAGTTGTTGAGGGGTGCAAGCCTCAAGTGCGGCCCTTCCCGCGAGCGGCGCCCGCCTTATATACTGCGCCGAGTGACTCGAAGGCCTCTGACAAATGATAGTCGCCGAGCCGTGGAATGCAGGCCCTCGAGCAATGCCTCAGCGGATGCGTGGGCGTGCGTCGGCTCAAGGGCAAAGCTAACGGCCGCCCTTCCTGAACTTTACTCGAGCCTTCCAGGCCGATGGACAGATTGGCGCGATGGACTATTCCGGGCCAGCGCCCGCAAATGAAGGCGCAGCTGTTCCTGTTCCTGCTCGCCATGGAACTGGCCTGGATCTTTGATGACTAAGTCAACTAAACGAGATGTTTCATCGCTCACCGTCGCGGGTTGGTGTGTCCATGGGAGGGCTACGACATGAATGCTCGGCCAGAAGCTCAGTGCAGGGTCCCGCTGGTATACCTTACGGTGATCGTCTTGCACTGACCTTGGGTTCCTGAGCTCTACTAGTCAAATGTCATCAAGTTGGTATGGTGACATTCACAGCTATGTTACTCACGGGCTGTGTTAGAGAGGGCAAAGAAACCCTTTCAATGCGATGGTAGAGATCCAAATGGCACCTCGGCATCACGAAGGCAGCCCTGTCATCCCAACATCACGCTGAGCGTTGGCACTAACCTCTGGGCGCATCATCTTTCCGCATGTTTCCAGTCATTCCCACCCGGTCGCACACCGGTCGGGCTGATAGTCGCTGAGATCTGGGCTACTGCGATCTGCAACTACGCATACGGTAAGCACGGCGCGGCGACATACGCGGGAATTAAAGCTTACGCGGGAGAGCGCCCCGCGGCATCTGGTGGATTTGCGATGCGGGCGAGGGTTACGTTAAAATCGAGCCCACGGCAACGTCGCAGCACATCGCGCGAATATGTAGCATTCCGTGGACGTCGCAGGATATCGCTACACGAGGCACCCGCTCCGCCAAGGTTAGCCTTAAGTGGTCTGCGATGAAATAAGGCTGACAGCGCCGACAAATACGTCGCTTGCCAGCCGTCGCTGGGCGCATTGGCAGACGCACCCAGTCAAGCACTGCGCTGTTTACACTCGACGTGTGTTATCAAACACACGCCTAAAATCCCGTAGATGGTGGTAATGGGAGGCCTCGCTCTGACCAAAGGGGTATTCACATTCGCTTATGCGGAATCGAGTCCCTGCAGGCGTCGCAGGCCACCGTCAGCGACCTTGGCGGGTATAGTAAGGCTGTATCTCTTACGAAACTATGCACCCAGGACGTAACGATGTGCCGATGTATCGGAATGCAGTACGAGTCTTGTAGAGCTTATGGTCACCTGGGGTCGCAGATCGTACGTTAGCTCCATACTTGTGAAGAGCCCTGCGTTGGAGTTCTCCGTGCTACTTCGCACGTATCGCCGCAGCTATCAAGCCGACTATCGTCATCAAATCTGCCAAGGGTCCTAACTCACAGCGTAGTTCGTAAGTAATGGAAGGTGGATACCGCAAAGACCACGAGACAAGCGCACCATGAGAGAAGTGTTCTCTTCTTGTCCCGGTTGTCGTAATGAACCTATGACATCCCTGAAAAAGCCATCCCATCCCCTTGTACCCTGACGTCGACTCAGAAGCACAGCAGAGAAATGAAACTTCTGTGAAGCTAGCTTCAGTGCGAGCCACGCTCAGGCTAAAGATTCACGTTCACACTAAAGATAGTCCAATAGAAATCAGTGTAGAATTTGAATGTGGTACAGGGCCTTAAGAGGTCTAGAAGCCTTCTCCGATACCGGGCTCATCATCAAATGAACCTCCGCCGTCTTCGCCGACCTGCCTGAGCAGTTCTGCTTCGCGCTGCCGTGCGGCCTCCGCGGCGTCCAACTCTTTCCTGTGCGCGTTGAGTGGGTACCGCATTGCCTGACATCCGTCCATCAGTACAGCCATCACACGGAAGTGCAGATCTCGGACGCACCTTGACGCTCTCGTTGTGCAGCTCCAGACAGTAAGAGATACGGCGCATAAAGACGTCGCTGACGTCGAAGCCGTAGCCGCTCTTCTGCGCGCCGCACTCCATCCAGCCCTGCTCGTGGGAGATGTGGCCGTCGATGACGCCGTCCCGAATAGCCTTGCCGACGATGTACTCGGCGTCTTCCTCAGAGTCGAGATGCAGCTTGACGCAGATGTCGCGCAACGAGATGCGAGAGTATGAGAGGGAGAGACGGCGGATACCTGTCTTGATGACGTTTTGGCGGAGGCGGACGATCAAGGTGTAGGTCTTGTCCGCTTCAAACTGGGCTGCGTGCTTGGACAATGTCGACTGGAACTGGGACAGTGAGCCCGCTCTCACAGCTGAGTATATGCGTAAGTATCAGGTCGGGAAACGAATAATTGAGCATAACCGACCCTTCACAATCTCGAAGTACGCGTTCAGGGCTTTCTCAAGGACAGGGTGCCTAAAGAGCCCTCGCTCAGGAATATCACCCATCAGGAGCTCAACGACGACGGAAAGCTTGTGGACCGCCTGGTAGAATCCAGGAGCAGTAGTGGCTGGTGGCGCGCGACGTATAGCCTGCTGAAGGTTGGTGTGCGCCGCACTATAGTTGAGCTGCACCGCCCGGATACGTCCGAGGAAGTAATGGTAGCGGGCATGTTGAGGGTTGCCTGCAGATGGAGGGAAGACAGTCTTCGACACAAGTTTGTCGGCTTGATCATAGAGGTTGTAGTGGAGGTAATTGCGGAGAAGACGGTTGATGAGGGAAGCTTGCGTCTCGTCATCGTGACGAAGGGACGCTGTGCGTTGAGCCGCCAAGAACAGCCTGGTGAACTAATGAGGGTGAGGATGCATATGGTGAGAAGGGCATCACAGACTTACGGTCGTGCATCCGCGAGTTCACCAGCCAACTCAAACGCTCTCTCGACCGCATACCACACCTTCGCAGCAAGGGGGTCCAGGCTTCTTCGGTTCAGGGACTGTATCTTCTGCGCAGTTTCCTGAGCCAGCTTCAACGCTTTCTCGTGTGTCTCCTTGTTGGCGAGGAGATGATGGATGAGCAGTAGGCGGAGGTAGACCTCTACCTCTGGAACTGGCTCATGGTGTCTGGGTGGACTTGGGGCAGGGGTGGGCGCTGCCGGAGCAGTAGTGTCAATGTCCATCTTTCCTTCCGTCTCAGGCTTTGGAAGCCATGACAGCAGCGTTTGCTTTGCAGACGAATCTAGCGAAGGTGTCAGCTATGAAGTACGACAAGCGAACCAGGAGCCGCACTTGGAGGGTATACAGCCTCGACAGCCTCATAGAGCACCTTGTCGTTCAGACGCTTCCGCAGGTGAGCGAGGGTACGCAGGACTCGGAGAGTATACCGAGGCTCGAGTGTGGAGACTGCTCTCTCGATGAGCCCGGTATTCGTCTTGATCTCTACCGGGACAGGTGGTGGTTCCTTCTTAGGCTCCTCTTTCTTCTCGTTTATCTTCTCATCTTTGTTGGTCTCCTCTTTCTTCCCCTCTCCCTTCTTTGCGTCCACAGGTTTTACAGGATCGACTGCCATGGTGCTGAGCGAGTGAGTGGTGTGCGGATGGTGGTGGGCTGAGACGCGTAAGTGCACGCGCGTCGCGTACTTGCTTACACTTGCTTACCTCAGTAAGAGCCATTTGAAGCCGCTTGTAGATGGTCAATGAACATCTACTTACCAACCTAAGCATGCTTATTACCTTTCATTGAAGTGCGTATTGTAGGAGCTGTGACGTACAGACGTTGACCTCGAACTGCGAACATGTCTTTCGTTCAAAGGCTCTGGCAAAGAATACGCAACCCAGTGCGTGGATAATGGCTTGGTCCGAAGTCTTTATCACCGATACATGGGCTGTGCGCAGACAGGTTTCATAGGGAAGGACTTGGAAGGTCCGTTCACACCATCTCATGCGCTGGGTTTCGATTGAATTTGGTCTTTACAGGCAACCGCTACTTCGAGTATCCAAATCCTCACGAATGTATGTCCTCATTCTGGCAACCTAGGCTTTCAGAGATAACTGACCATGTCGAGCAGCATGGGGTAGGCCGAAGCGTGTCGTAAAATACAGGGAAGGGTACGATATGTGGACCTATATCGCGGGCGAGAAGAAGCTGCCAGGTGCGTGTTGTATGCTTTTGGCTGTACGCAACTAATGTAGCTGCAGTCCAATGGAGCTCGTGGTTGACGCATACCCGTGTTCATCCTCCCAGCATCGAAGTGAGTTCATCAAACCCCCACTTCCCCCTGATGCTCACCCAGTTCAACATAGGAATTGGGCGCGGACATAGAGCGACAAAAACGACTCAACCTAAGAGTAGCCTTGATCGAGGCGCGGGATCGCGAAGAACGAGAGCAGAGTCAGACGCGGCTCATTGCTAGCAGTCCTAATGCCACAGTGGGGATACCGTCCGCGCAGAAGACGCGCGGGATTCTAGCTCGTCGGCGGCGACTCTCCAGGACGACCAGAAAGCCGAAAATAGGCTGCAGGGACCAGGAGCCAGCCCGATCCTCCCGAAGGAAGCCTCTACGCCAACGGCTGTACGAGACGTTTGGAAACAAACCACAAGCGAAGAACCGGAAGCCTGGACGCCGCGAGCTGTGCGCAGAGGTTCTTGATGCAACACCCTGGTCTCGCTTGTTGCTCAGGTGTACTGAGTACTGCATTCTTATCATCTTGCCATTGGAATGTTACCACCCGCACTTGTTTAAATTCAGTTGTAACAAAGCACCAGCAATACCCTGAGACGGACGCTGCGAAGGTGGTACACTCTGGCGTTTCTGGCGTTTCATCCTTACAAAATACGGGATTCTCCCAGTGCTGATCGATGATCCTTGTGCACTGCGGTAAAGTGCGGGAAGATCTGTGGGAACTGGCTAAGGCTTCCTGGGTTGAAATGACCGTGGCGCGAATTTGGCGTGAATCGCGAGACTGTGCCCAAGCGCTCGGAGCGTGTAGCACGCGGGCTCTTACCGTCATCGCTGATCGTGCTCGTCTGAGTCGTGGAGTGGGTAGACCACCAACCACCATCTTCTATCTCAGGGCTCAGAGTGTTTGGTCGCCCCTGTCCCCCTGTCCCCCACGTCGCGCTCGACGACCAGCCATGTTGTCGCAACTCCTACCTTTGGCTTTCCTACCTGCGCTTGCGGCGGCGTACTCATTCGACTACGAGAGCACCCCGCGACAATGCGACAACCTCAACGTGACTATCACTGGCTCTGGTCAACCACCCTACAGTGTCCTCATCATCCCCTTTGGTCCTTCTCCCCTGCCCAACAACACCGAAGTCCGGAAAATCTTCCAGCAGAACTTTACCGGGTCCGACACTTCGACTTCATTCCAGCTCAAGTACCCCACAAATTCGCAGTTCGTCGCGGTCGTCAGCGACAGCACCGGCTTTGGCACAGGGGTACTAGTGGTGTGGTGACTGTCTTGTCGGGCGATGACTCAAGCTGTTACTCCGACGCGGTCAGCACAAGCTGGGTGTACAGTCTTGTGCCCACCAGTCTGACACAGTGCGCTGCGACGCGTATATGGTGGGATGAAACAACGGGGCTGGTTCAAGGGTGTGTACACTTGTCTCTGCTTGGACCGTGTTTCTCACCACAAATAATCGCGGAAGAACACCCACATTCCAGGGCATAATTCCTGGCGGCCAATCGTTCAGCGTTCCCCAAGGACCTTTGACCATTGTCGCAAATCAAGGCCTTGGTTTCTCGTGGACACCGTCTGTACGCGCAGGAACCACGGTCCTACTCGTCGGGAGCGACAACCGGGGACCTGGTTCCGGAGGAAGCTCAGTCTACATCGTTAACTTTGGCGACAACTCATGCCTTACGGACAATTCCCCATCGTCGACCCCTGGCTCCCCAGCAGGAGGAAGCTATCCCACAAGTACCTCCGGCGCAGGTACTGGTGGCGACCCATCATCATCATCCGGGTAGGCATTTTTTGTGATCAGTCAAAAGAAGTATCTCATTTTTCCGGGCCACAAGGCATCACACAAATGTTGGAGCCATCGTCGGTGAGTGTTCGCATGCGCGTTTTGCCCCCCTTTGAGCTCATAATGGTCCCGAAGGTGGCGTCATTGGCGGCGTCGTCGGTCTCATCGCCCTCATCCTCGTCGGAATCTTCTTCATGCGCCGTCGTCGCTTCCACCAACAGAAAGACCGACAGGTTGATCTCCTCCACGAGAACGACGGCAGCAACAGCCACCTGCCTCAATACTACCGACCCGAGCCTTTCGTTGTCCCCGAGCCGACCGCTGGTACCACCACCGCCGCCGGTGCTGCCGAGACGCGGGCTGCGACAAGCAATCGTCCCAGCCTGGATCAGCGAACGTCGCACTATTCGAACGCCACAGGCGAGCAGCCCGGGGCTCGGTGCGGTCCTCTACGCCTGATCAGTCAACTTCCACCTCGAACTACCTACGCAAATCCGCCGCGCCACCCAGCTTCAGACCGGTTAACATCATACAACACGACGACGCGGGCCCGAGCGAAGATGCAGTTCAACCAGAGCCAGAGACCATTGAGCTACCTCCCGCATATACCAACCTCAAGCCCCAGACCCTGCGCAAGCCCCTCCTCGCCTGAGCGGAGAAACCGACGCATGAATATCAAATTCCATTGGCGACGCTGTATATTTTCCCCCTCCATACCTCTTCCACACTTCCGGAGCGAATATCTCAACCACTCCCTAGTTTTATCTTCCTATACTGTCATAATATCCAGATGGATACGACGCTCTTTGGTCTCATGATCACATGAACTGTTATCGGCAGCTTAGTACGATACCCTTTCTGGAATAGTCGGAATCATGTCGTCTTTTGCTATTCTATCAGCCATTATATGGTTCTTGTGGCTCCCCTCCTTTGCACGGACGTTTATACTTTCAATTCAAGACCCATCGCATACAAGTTTTTGTGGTGCTCAGCCGTCCTACTCTATATAGTGATGTAATCACTTATTTCCCTACTTTTCTCGCCTGACTTCTATGACCCCTGCCATTCGGACGCGCAGTGGATGTCACCTGGAGTGAGCCTAGTATGAGCGATTTTCGACACCACCGGCGGTCGCGCCGAAGGTTGATCCTCTTGAGACCCGTGACAAGAGGTAAGCTCATAAGCCATGGGGATGACGGCCTGGTGGTCCCTTGACGACTTCTCTGGCGTCGAAGTCACCTTGCAGACAGCCCCTCGTGGGTTGGGGGTTCAGCAAGTCGAGTGGGTGCTCTGTCCGGAACCCGAACTCGGCCGAGCTCAGGCTAGGTCTCCGGCATAGTAGTGGCGCTGGTAATAGCCTCCCCAGTAGGCTTCGCGCGACGCTTACCAAAGGAGTCAGACAGAGGATGCCAGAAAAGAACGGAATACTCACAGATTTGGACCTAAGGATGTTCTGAAGGGTGGCCAAGGTCCTGTCTGTCCGCTTGTCTGTCCCAACCTTGTATTTGACATTCCGCCTGAGATGCCTAATGATACGACTCGTGTCCGCGTAACGCCTATGGGCTCCGAAAGCTTTGAGAGCACTCCGGTACAGTCCTGCCCCGAAAGGAGGACGGGGACGGTCTCCAACCTCGGCCTTCACGCGTAGCTTGCGTTGAGTCGCTGTTGCGCTAGCGCGAA